>QPKB01000006.1:14735056-15289476 GCA_003546025.1 Camphora micrantha | reverse complement strand
ATAGATTCCATATGTAGCAGAGATGCCAATGTTTCCTTAAGAAGAAGAATTAACACCCATAGTTTCATGAATCATGATATGTGTGCATGCAGAAGGACTTCACTTTCATGCTCCAAAGCTATAGAATTAAAGGTAGTATGACCACTGGAGCTTATTTGAGCAATATAGTAAAGCCCACTAAACCTACTCAAATAGATGAGGTGAGGCTAAGATGATGATGAGAAAAGCTAAGTAAAAAGTACTCACGAGCAAGATTCTCCGTTTCGTCGTCAAGCTTTCTTGTGTTTAAAGAGGTGCTACTAGAAGCAGCTTTGTTCGTACCAGCAGCAGCTGAAAAATATAAATAATTATGTGTTAGTAGAGTTCTACATATACTGGATAATCATGAAAGAATAGGAAGCATGCAAGTACTTCTGATTATCAAATAAGGTTTAAAAATCATAGAGCCAATGGATAATTCTTCACTAATCAGAAAATATGGAAACAAGAAAATATCTCAATTTAATATGAATAGTTGTTTCCATCAAGGTAATGAACTGAATAATTTCAAGTGTACTCTTGAACATGCTCCTCTATTTATTTTATCAACAAGTTCGTCAAGAGTCTTTAATATAACAGACTGATAAATCATACCAATTATCTATAATAAAGAAGTAAATGCTTCGAGTAAGTAACAACTTACGTCAACGTAAAGTGATTGTAGTTAATGCATGTTCGATGTGCCTCGCTAGTCAGGAATCTATAGACCATTTGCCTCTTAATTGTCCCCTTGCCCATTGCATTTGGAGATCTATTTTGTCTTGGTTCCATTCTTGTGGCCCTCTGCCAAATTCTATCCCTTCTCTGTTTGACTTTGGAGATTAGGGGTAGGCTCTAAAAGAGGAAGGTTCATGTGGAAGCTCTCATTCTTAGCGGCAATTTGGTCCTTATGGAAAGAAAGAAATTTGCGGTGCTTTGAAGGAAAATCCTTAGATGCAACAAAGATAGTAAATAATGTCAAGCATCTGGTGGTCTTTGGGTCTCCCCCCTACCTTTATTCAAAGGAATATCGATAAGCTCCATTATTCACAATTGGGATGAAATGGCCAGATCCCGCCCTATTGCTAGGCACATCTTCCCCAGATGGCACCCGCCTCCACATGGAGCTTTAAAGCTAAATTTTGATGGGAGCGCTATTGGTAATCCAAGTATGGCAGGTGTTGGTGGTGTTATCCGTAATGAAGATGGGATAATTATTTTGTCTTACTCCGGCCCAGCAGGTGTTTGTTGAATCAACAAAGCGGAACTACTTGCCTTGCTCATTGGTCTTCGAGAAGCTTCCCGCTTACAACCTCAACTACTCCTTGTAGAAGGGGACTCTTCTTGTGTTATACAGTGGGGGACTCGGTCTTCTTCACCTCTATGGTATCTGGCAGACATTATTGAAGAAATGCTTCAGTGTCAGATGATTTGAATGTTTCGTTCAATCACATTATGAGATCAGCAAATGCGGAGGCAGATAAACTCGCAAAAAAGGGAGTTCTTAAACCTTCTTTGCTCATTTTTGGCCCTACTTAGTTCCTTTTCTTTTGTTGGTGCCCGATGTTTTTGGGTCACAAATCTTTTTGTACAGCCTTCCCCGTGTTTTTGCTCGGGGATTTTTTGGCTGATTTAGCCCTCTGATACTGTACAGTCTTTGTGCAATGAAAAGTCAACTTTTTTCAAAAAAAAAAGCTTCAAGTAACAAAAATGAAACATATCTTGGCCACAATGTGTGTAATAGTGTTGTCATGGTAGCTTCAAGAATCCACACATCCCACAAAATTATAAACTACACCCTAATAATGTGTTTAATTATTTCAACTATAGAAAGGGCAATATATTTCTTTTAAGTAGCATATCATCCTTATCAAAGCATGCTTGATGAACTTGTTGGTGTACAGTGTACTATATGCTGTTGTTCAAGATTCCAAATTTCAGTAGCAAGAACACAGAAGATTCAACATAATGTTCTATAGGAAGGAGCGAAGGAGAATATGCAGCACTTTGATGACAACGATATATATGTGTGCGTGTAAAGTCGGACAAAGGAGGTCCAGGATTCGCATTGGAATGTGTGACATCAAATATGAGAGATGTCTCAAAGAAGATGGGTGTAGAAAGAGGTAAGTTTTAAAAATGATATAGGCAATAGGGTGAACAGGAGTCAGGATAAGGTCCCAAGCCTGTATAGAGTTGTGGTGAATAGTTCTGTTCCATCTTGGTTGCGGCAAATCCAAAGTTTTTTAAATCATCGATGATATAAAAGTCATCAATTTTTGGAGATCAAAATTTGTGGATTAAAATCACCAGTTAATTGCGAAAAAATATGCCAAAGACCCATTCCATAAATGCAGAGACCTAAGTTTGAGTCATGCTGTCCCCTCATAAGTAGAACACACAGAAGGGTAATTTGCCCTACTAAAGCAACTAGCCTTGTTTCATTACTCTCATGATCCTTTCCCTCCATCCCTTATTATTCTTGCCTTGGGACCAAGCTCTCGTATTTGGCTGACTGGAAAACTCCCGCCGAAGATTACAGGTGTACTTTCTCTTTCTTTTTATATATATTTATCTTCTTCTTTCTCTCTTTATTTTCTATTAAATGGTAACTTTTTTATTCCAATAATCAATGTCAATAATAGTAATCAACACCAAGAAGAAATCCCTCAAACTGCCAAAATAACAAAACATGAATACTGAAAGTCATTTCCTTACCAAACACCCAAATAAATACACTAAACATGCTTCTCTCCACCTATATGGGATGATCATAATTAATCGAACTATAGAGATTAAGTAATTCCCCCTTTCCCTTCCCTTTTAATATTTTTGTTCAAACACATGGTATTTTAATCTCATTCAGAAAAACTTAAAAATAAAAATAAAAAAAACCAGTTTATCACTATTGTTCCCTTCATCTATTTCTCTCTTTTTCTTTTTCTTTTTGAATGGTCCTTCGTCTATTTCTCTTATTATCATTTCCCCTTCTTCCCTCTTTCCTTTTGTCTTCTTTATTTCTCTTCTCCTTTATATATAACGTAAGGCCCATAGGGTCTGTGATTGAATCCTAAAATAATTAAGATGATTATTCTATCATTGAAAAACAAAACGGTTCTCTAGGATCTGTGGAGACTAGTATCTGATGGTGAGTTTGACACAATAAAAAGTTGCTTCCAAAGACAAATTTCAAAAAATGGGTTTGTTTTAATTATGATAGATATGCTGCCCAGTGCCCACAGTGAGGCTAAAAGAGATATTGTTGGAGCCTTGAAGTGAGGAGTAAAAGATATGTATAATTTATGCAAGAGGAAAAACCAGTCTAGCGAGACGTGGTGGGTCTCCTTCCAACAAAAATCAACAGTTGTCACGCCAATTGGTATTTGATGCAGTATGAACTAGGCCCAAGTCAACTGGGCCAAACATAGGCCAACCCAGTCCACTGGGTTCAGCCCATGGGCCCAATTTGACCGAGAGCTACTGCAGATTCCTCTTTCTATGCTATTTCTATTTTCTAGCCCTACTTGATTAGGATTGCTACTATATATGCTTCTTATTTTATTTAGACTTCTTTAATTTTAGGAAAGTTTTACTTGCTAAATGCTAACCAAGAGAGGGACAATCCTATATATAGAGGATATGCCTCAATTGTATTTTCATGCTTATCATTAATTTAAAAGTTCTCTCAGTTTTTCAATTATGGTGTTTGTCATGGTTGGGAGTGTGCCCTAGTAAGAGAAACTACAACCGGACACAGTTGAATTCTCCAAATTTGAATGATGTAGGCACACCTAAAAGCATGAATGGCCCAATGATGAGGGGTAGAAGTTTATCATAGAGGTAGTATCTTTGACGTTGTTGCATATGGAAGTATCAATCCCCCGATTATAAATGATTCATCGGCTACTCAATCTCAAGGCAATCTCAAAGGATGATTTCAATTCAGTAGTGAGTGAATTCAGATGATGAGTTCGATCAATATTCTCAGTGGACTCCAAGGTGATGACCATAGAGAACGTGAATATACATTAAACTGTGGATGGATGCATATGAAATTTAAAGGAAGTAAAAAATAGCCACGCCAATTATAGAAGTGGCAGTCAGGAGATGGACCCACAGAGGTAGAGTCAATAAATATATTGTGTAAGCAGTAAAGGAATACTCAATGGATACTCCTCTCCAGAAGCGAGGGAAAGGAGGATTTAGGACAGGTATTTTCAAGGTAGGAGAGGAGGGTGAACTCTTTCTTTTTCCTTTTTTTTTGTGGGGGTTGGTGGTTGGGTGGGTTGGGGAGGAGGGTGGGTCTTAGGATTGAGTCAAGTATGGAGGGATCTGAATCCAGTTGGGCATCCAAAGTCCACAGTAGAGGAATTAATCTTTAGGAGGTCATTGATCAAAATCATGAGTTATTGGGCAAAAGAGTGGTCTTGGGTTTGGCATTTAGTCTTCAGGAGGTCATTGTCAGAATCACAATCAGTTGAGCACAAGTCCGTGTTGTCTATTCTTAACAATTCTTTTATTCACAGGACTGCAAATATGATAATTTGGAAATGGGATTCAATAGGAGAATGCTCTGCAAGATTCATGTTCTTGAAGCTTTCACCTAATATAATACGCAGGGCAATTTCCTTTGCTCATTGGCTTTGAAGGTATCACTCCTAGAGTGAAAGCTTTCTGCTGGTAAACATTGCCAAGAAACTTATCACAATGGATGTCCTTAAGAGGAGACTAGCTCCCAAAATTTGTCCTCAAAGTGTCTTTTGTGTAACACAGCTAATCATTTATTTATTGCAAATTATGAAAGTACATATGGTACCCTATGATGCCCGGATACGGATACGGACACTGATACAAGGATCAGGAATACGACTCTCACTTTTGAAAATCTAGGACACGGAAACGGATATGTTTGTCCTAATTTTTTCTTTAGATCATTTTTGAATCAATGAAATTATCATTGTTTTCATCACTTTCTAGCATTTTTTATAGTGAGAAGTAAAAATATTAAAAGAGTTATATGAAATAGAGGACGTTATAAGTAGGATTTGTTGAACTTGTTCTCTGGAAGTATCGATGCAGTATCAAGTACCAATACAAGTGTTGTATCGGTCCGATACGGATACGTTGGGCTTGTACAAGTATCCGGGTATCATAGATGGTAACGCATCATTGAGATTTTGGCATATGATGGAGATGAGAGGCATCTCCGATTCATCAATACCTAGATCTTGTGGAGTATGGCTCCTTTTTGAAGTATTATGGTCACTATCGAAGGAAAGAAATAATGGCTTTTCAAAGGTCAAAAATCACAAGAAAAAAGAGAGAGTGGAGCTCGTTAATGCTAGAATCGCACATTGGCCAATGACCAAAGAGGAGTTTAATGATAAATCACGATAGGAGGTTATCAAAAATAGAGAGAGAGAAGAAGCTAATTGTAGCACAATGATCACCACTGCAGGAAGGTTTTTTCAAGTTTAATACGAGGCAAGGCTTCCAAAAGCAGATCAAAACCAGTAGGTATAGGTGGGGGCATTGAGGAACAAGAGACTGAAATTCTTGACACTTCTCAAGGACCAGCAGGTGTCAAAGAATCAAATGAAGCAGATATGACAACAATTAAAGAGGTCTTGAGCTGCTCCAACAAACCTTCAGATCTTCTTCATTCCTCTCTTTAAGTATCACGTGAAGTTCATCAAGGGTATTGAAAAATTGCAACAAGATTTCCTTTGGCAAGGAAATGGCAAGAAAAAGAAATATCATTTGATTAAAAAAAATGGACCCAAGTGTGAAGTCAAAGGAACAAGGTGGCCTGGGTATTAGAGCTCAAAAGGAGAAGAATCTAGCCCCTCATTGGCAAATAGTTGTGGAGCATGTGGGATGAGTCGGTTGGCTTGTGGAAGCAAGTTTTCTTTTCCAAATATGATATATCTAGGGAAGGTTGGCAAAAACCGGGATACTTCACCTTGCCATTCAAGTATGTGGAAGGGTATCCTGTGGGTGAGGGATGCTTTCTCAAAGAATGTTATATTCGAAGCTCGCACGGGTGATAGTCCTCTTTCGGATAGTGGAAACTCCGCTGTAGCCACCCAATTTCCTGAAATGTTGATTTGTGCTCAGGAACAAGGTGCTAAGTGGGAGATCATATGGAGAGAATAGGTGATTAGGTGACATGGGGACCCAATTTTAGAAGAAATTTAAAGTAGACAGAGGATTCCAATTTTGGTCTTTGCCGGCTCACATTCAGAATATATATATATATATATAAATATATATCCCAATGGATAGAAGAGATTGGATGTCATCGGTGGACAGTTGATTACTTGCTTCTTCACTGTAGATGCGCCCAATAGCTGCGAAGATCTATTTTGGGATGGTTTGACTGTTGTGAGCAGCT
This sequence comes from Camphora micrantha, assembly GCA_003546025.1. NCBI lineage: Eukaryota > Viridiplantae > Streptophyta > Magnoliopsida > Laurales > Lauraceae > Camphora > Camphora micrantha. The sequence goes on along the minus strand of QPKB01000006.1, from coordinate 15,283,064 downwards.
TCCAAATACCCTGATATAGTTGTATGGATAAAGAAGAGTTCTAAGACGAAACTTAGTCCTTTCTTTTGATTCACTTGTCAATATGAGATGAACTTTGTCAATTTCTTACATGTTCCTCGCCTCTCTCAGGCCCTTTTTTATTCAATATCTATTATACTGCACAGCTTTTGTGAAATCTAGTCACTATTTCAAAAAATAAATAAATAAATAAAGAGGCTTTGATCATTTTCAAATCAAAATTTAATTGGAAGCGTGATATTGAAAGTAATTCTGAAAAATCAGATTTCATTAGAAGTGTGATATTAAAAGTAATTCTGAAAATGTTATGAAGTGGGTATGTAAGAACATAAAGGCTTGTTGTGAATGTTGCCTATTCTAAGAGAGACTCGGCTTTTGAAATAAGATTCCTCGTGAGTTTCAGCATATTAGGAGGACACCGAATGAGTAAGCAGATGGATTGGCTAAAGAGGGTTTTGATAGAAATATCATTAATGTGGACTATAGTAACGGAAAGATAAAAGTAGGGCATTATTGTGAAATGGGTTTGCCAGATTCACTCATATAGTATATAATGTTTATACTGTTCTTTTTCTTTTTTTTTTTTTTTTTTTTTTTTTTTTTTGTAGAAATATAATGTTTCTGCTATCATAGTTTTTTATCCTTTTTGTACTATTTCAGTTCATCATCATCATCAAAACCTTGTCCCAACAATGTTGGGATCAGCTACAGAAATCCCACTCCACATTCTAGTCTATCCTAGGCCAAATCATCAAATAGGTTGTACTTCTTTAGATCCATCATTACTACTTCCACACATGCCCTCTTTCGCCTACTAACACTTTACCTTGAGGGACCCTCAACATGCATAAAGGAACTTTTCCTCAGCGGCACCTTGGGCTGTGTTAGATTCTCGTGCTCCTTTCATCACTTAATAAAATATTAATGTTAGCCATTGATATATATATATATATATATGAGAGAGATATCTCTCACCTTAAATGAGAGATTGGGTGGGGGCCAACAACTTAATAGATATATATATATATAAATATATTCCTCCAGAAGAATCCTTCATTTTCAGTTCTGAAATTCACCACTCACCTCAACATACTAGTACCAACCAAATGTAAAATGATTTATAGTAACAGCTGCAAAATGCTACAATGCAAGAGTCAATATAAAGTTTTGCAAGAAGATTATGATGGATTCATGATGGAGAACACAAGTCTAAGGAAAACAGAATCATATATTAGATATAGTACTTAGAATATCTTCTACGCATGTCGTTGTCTTTTAGGAATAAATGGTCTAAGACTTCACTGCCAAGCCTCTTATTATGGCAGCTCATTCACACAGGGATAGGAATTTGGTCTCAAGAGATTTAGACAAGAACTATTTAAGCCAACCCTAGACTGATGAAAAAGATGATGATGCTGATGAATTCTACCATCATCATCATATCCCTTTCCAGTATCAATCAGCCAACAAGAAAAATGCAAAAGCATATTAAATCGATCATCGTTCGATTCGATTGTTTCTGCAAGATGACTCCTCTTAGGTAAAAAGTCCATGTACCAATCCAGATCAAAAGACAAGACACCATAAGAAATCAAGCAAAAAGAGGAAAAAAGATAGATACTCACCATCGAAATCACGCATCCCAATACTATACTAAAACCTAGAAGGGAGGAATTAAGATCAATGAATAGAAAGAGAGATTGTGAGAGAAGATATACATTTCCTAACGGTTTCGATCTCCGCGCCGCTGCGACGGGCGGCGTTGACGGCCTTCTCGTCCTTCTTGGCGGCGGAGGTGGGAGCTTTCTTGCGGATGACGACGGGCTCCCAATCCTGACTAATCGGACCGATTCCTGACATTTCCGATCGATTGAATTCTTCTTTCCTTTTCTTCTTCCTAGGGTTAGGGTTAGGGTTTGGAGAGAAGCTGGAGCTGTGGAAATTGCCTTCTTATCTCCTACTGATTCTATTCTCTTTTCTTCTCTTCTCTTCGTCGAGACGAAATGAGACGGTACCATTCCCTTCGCATCGCAGGCTTATAGGCTCCTGAGGCCGGGTTTATTGTGCGGCTGCCACATTCCTATCAGTGGTACGGATTCAAAAATATATTTATATTTAAAAGGGAAAAGAAATAGAGAAAATAAAATTTTGCGAAAACTACCGAAAATAATAAAAAAGACCCTAAATGGCTACTAACCGAAAAAAGACTACTAGTCTATATTATACTGAAGTGGTTCCCTGTGACAACTTTCATTTTTTTATTAAAGATTTAAACGTGTGACGACGTCATCGCTTAATAACTTACTTAACTGTTCTTAATCGCCTGAAACCCCATTTTTCCTTTCTTCCTCCCATCGTTTTTTCCCTTTCTCTGGCAGTTTCATTTCCCCCCTTCCCCTTTCTTTAGACTAATAAAAGGGAAGAAATAAAACAGTGAGTCACATTCAAATGTCTTAAATGTCCATCAACGAATAAGGAAGTGCAAAAGCAGATGCAATGAATATGTAGTGGGAGAAGGGATTATAATTAACAAATGATAATCTGATAGAAAAGTAGGCAAAAAATGGTTGTCTTTTGTTCTCTTTTTTATTATTATTATCAAGAATATGTTATAAGAAAAATTATGCATGTGGCATCCACCTGATCCCCCTATGATAAGGCGCCCCTCCTTACCCACACCCTGCGTTCATATTCCCCAACACACGCAGGCACCATAGCCCATCCAGCTTCTGCAAATTGAGAACCCATCCTACTCTAATATCCCATTCAAATGTGACTAAGGCCATGGGTTCGAGAGAAAACACTAGTAGAAAACACTAGTCTAAGAAAGGGGGAAAGAGGGAAAGGAAACTGCCAGAGAAAGAGGAAAAACGATGGGAGGAAGAAGGGGAAAATGGTGTTTCAGCGATCAAGCGACGACTTTGTCATACTTTTAAAGGGGATATTAAGCGACGACGGCGTTACATGTTTAAATCTTTAATAATAAAAAAAGGGAAGTGGTCACAGGTAACTACTTTCGTGTAATATTGACTAGTGGCTTGTTTTTTTTGTTAGTGATCATCTAAGGTCCTTGTTTTGGTAGTTATCTCTAAAAATTTATTAGAAGATAACAAATATTAACTAGTCCCATCCCATGTTTGCCATCGAATGATTGTTTTAGGGCCAGTTTTTTTATTGGAATTTTAGATGTTGGGATTCTTGGGACATTATGTGATATCATGACCATAAAAGGTGTTGATATAAAGCACTACGTTTTTTTTTTTTTTTTTTTACGTTGAACCCACTTGTTTCGATATTGGAACCCTCACGCAACTTTTGCTCGAAATGGCATTGTGATTCTAGAACTAGAAGTTTGATTTTGCATGTAAAAAGCTTGGGTCTATTTCTTTACATATAATTTTTTTTATAAGAGTTTAGGGTTAACATAGAGTTTTTTATAAGAATTTAGGACCTATTTCTCTTATATAATTCAAGGAATTTCTGTCAGGAGTTCTAGTAAAGAAACATATCCTAAGTGTGTTGGAGAATTCATAACATAATGTGATAGCTTGTCCCCTGCCATGTGCTTTTTTCCTTTGAAAAAATAAAGAATGTTGGACCATGCTCGCTCATTTTCTTATTAGAATTCACAGAATTCCTATTTGGAGAATTTCTAAGGTCTATAACACAGTGGAATTCGAGGAATCCTCCTTTGCACTTGAGCTTCTAAGAATCCCACAAAAAAAGCAAAGGACAATGGGATTCCAAAGGTCATTTGAGACCTTTTGAGTGGCTGAAATCTTAAAATTCTTATAAAGAAATATGGATCTACAAATGTCATAGGATAAGCTATCACATCATGCAAAAAAAAAAAAAAAAAAAACCCTCAGCACACCAAATTCTTGAAGGAAAATTCCCTAAAATAATAGGCCCTAAATGCAGGTCAATATTTTAGTTTGGGCACAAAGCTTGGGTTTGCCGATTAGCCTGCATGCTGAATCAAACATGGATGGGCAAGTTCCCATGCTAGCTGGAGTATTCAAAATGGACAGGCATGCACATATGTTTGCAGAGACTTTTATGAGATTGGGACGAAAGTTTTTTTTTTTTATTATTATTATTATAGGGAAAGTCTTTAAAAAGTATAAAATTCTTAGCTCTTCTTTAAAAAAAAATTACATCATAAATTGAATATTTCAAAACGTAAAAGTTTCTCTATAGTTTTTTGTGGTTTATCTTCGTCACCGGCAACTGTTCTTTCAAAATGACAGTAATAATCTTATGAAAGCATAAAAAAAAAGGTTCTTATTTCTTAAAAATACTCCAAATGATTAAGAAACTTTGGCTCATTTTTCAAAAAAAGTATATGAGAAATTGAATGTTAAGGTTTTCTTTTACAGAAAAGCCCATATGTTTTTACAAAATCTCAACATGGCCACCGTGTTTATATGTTTTTACCAAAAACCTCCCCTGACCGACAATCTAATTGTACCAAAGTAACTTGACAATTTAGGTATTTTTTTTATACTAAGTTCAGCCTATAAAAAAGTCAAATGACTTATCTCTTGAGTTCTAGATAAAAAGGCAAGTTTGCCCCCTTAAACTTTGAAGACCTAAAACCAATGGCTAAAATCATTTTTATGCCTTGATGCTACTTATTTTCCTAATCTAGATCCAAGCCTTTCCATCACCATACCTTTTTATCTCATCATGCATACAGGTAGGCCCCATTGAAAGTAGCTTGTGTTAGTGAGATTTATTAAGCTTAAGTAACAGGTATTTCGATCATTTTTCCAAAAAAGATGTAACAGTTACATGTTATACAATCAAATCAGGGCCCTTTCTGTAAAACTAAAAAGAAAAGGGCCTTTTGAGGGTTTTAAAAAATAAAGGGGCCTTTTTGTTAAAGCTTCTTGAATATTTCAAAATAATTGAGAATTTTCATACTTCTTTCGATGAAGTCCTCTCTAGTAATGTCTCTCCAATCACCGGGCAACTAAAATGCCATGCTACCTAATTTTATAATTAAAGAAAGTTTTACTTCAATGCCCATTGTAGTGATTATAACATTCAAAAGCACATGATTTGAATCATGTTGTTTTTTATTTTAATCACGTTAGCATGTTTATTGTGGACATAATTCTTGTTCAAAATATAATATTTCTTCAATGATAGAACAAGGTAGGACATTGGCTTTTTAAATGATTTGGCATTCAAAGATTTATAGTGATGGCTCATGTGAGTGCCTAAATTTGCACGGACTTACGTAGGTAGATATGAAAATTCTCTCGGGAAAGATCGAAGGTTTGAGACTTGAACAAGGAGAAGAAAATTGCAGTCAGAGACCCTGGCCGCTCTCAGTGCAAGGCCCTCCGAAACTTAAGTTAGTTCCACAACTCAACGAAGGGAATGAGGAATGGAATTTTCTATATGTGTAAGTGTAGATGTATGTGTCAATGTGTACGTACCTTTTCAGAATTAGTCCCCTGTATATGTAGGCTGAAAATCCCGTGATCTCGTCCTGATTTTTCGATGATTGAATCTTATCCGGAGTTTATCCCGATATGTCAGGGATTATGGACGTAATCACCAGATAAGAATAACTCCTTATCTCTATCCGGTGCTTATCTATGTCTCTTGACACGTTCTGTTATCGTGGACATACGCTCAATAATTATCTTGGTTATCTGATCCGAACTAAAGATGATACCGAGACAAGATATGAACGCATCATGCACCATTACCGATGTGCGAATAACAGAGTCCAAGACATACCTAGCTGGTACTTTTACCGAAGCCAGTTTAGGCTCGATACAGGTTGGCACTGTTGCCGAGCTGAATATAACTTGGCACTGTTGCCGAGCTGTATGAAACCGAAATTAGAACAAGCCTAGTTGGTACTCTTACCGAAACTGGGGCTCATTTCGGTATTATGAAAATGGCCCCCACACAATTGCCCCTAGCTCCTAACCCTTAGAGTTCCCTAACTCTTTGAGGTCGGGAGCTAAGTATTATGATGGGAGAGTTCTTCTGAGTGTTGAGTTTGGAACTTTTCATCTCGGTGCCGACTGCTGATGATTATTGACGCCTGATCCTTATCATGGTGTCGCTTCACCTACCCGAGGTAATTAATAGCGCGTCTGAGTTACTACAGAGGATGAACTGGCGTACCACGTGTCATCGTTTGGTTGGTTGTCCAATTGTTTCGAAGAGACGTGTACGGTGCTCGAGGTGACGCCTCGCATGTGCGCCCTAGAAAGTCGAAAGGGCGCCATTTCTTCCTTTTATATAGGGGTGCTTCCCCTTTCTTTCGTTTACTTTCGCATTCGTTTAGAGAAGAGGGTTTTACAGAGGAGAGAAGTCCTGTCATCGTCGACCTTATCCGCTCTAAGTCTGGTGCTTCTTGAGTCCATTCCGTCGTTCGGTCTTTGTAAGTTTTCCTTCTTCCTCATCTTCTCTATTTCTGCATTCTTGCTTCAGTTAGGGTTTCTGCCCCTTTTTCTTCGAGTTCCTGAGCCTTACCCTTGTTTTTCAGTATCTTCAAAACTAGAAATGGGGATTTACAGGCACTAGTTAAATACCTCTAAAGCCATGGCTAGATTTAAGGCTATGTATGGGATACCAGACGATGTTCTGACTAGGTTAGATAACCCAGAAAACGCTTTTGATGGCTGGACCTTCCATGATGGCTGGATGCCATTCCCCTTAGTTATAATAGTAGAGGGTGGTATCAGGTTTCTCCTTCATTCGCTTCTGAGAACTTGTCTTCGGAAGTGGAATCTTTGTCCTTGCCAATTAATGCCCAACAGTTTCAAAATAATAATGGGTGTCGCCGAGCTCAACAAGATCCTCGGCATTAACTTCGGTGTTCATGACATCAAGGATGTCTATGACTTGTGCAAATCCGTAGGGAGTAATCAGCTATTATCTTCGGGGAAGGCCGAGACGGTCGCCCTTCGTCGTTGATTTGGAAGATTCCAATAGACATGGCGTAGATGACCGCATATTCGTCTTGGGCAACTGGGAGCTCGGGGAGGCCGAGATCGAGTTCGAGAGGTTATGCAAGGTCCCTCGTCACGTCGAGACTCCTCCGAGTAAATACTGACCCCTTTTGAGTTCTTGTATTTTCTCTCTTACTTTGCCGAGCTAACGCTTCCTTGTTTGCCATGCAGACGTGAGTCAGAGGAGGCAAGAGGCTAGACAAGCCGGCTGGAAGAGAAACGATAGTTGGCTTAAGGCTGTGCGCAACTACCAAGGTCATCACGGCGGAGCTGCTTGGGATCTCCTAGGTTACAAGCCAAGATATCATTCATACATCAAGAGGAGGTCTGGACAGCCAGAGGGAGGGGAGTCGGTGCAAGCCCTAACCGACGTTGAGCGTCGAGTAGCTTCGGGCGCCGAGGCCTCCACATCGCACGTTGACTCAGTAGCCACAGATTTACAGCAAATCGTCAAATCATACACATCTCCCTCCAATCCAGAAGAAGAAAGAGAGAAGGATATGGAGCGACGCAGACCTCCTTTGAAGGTTAAAGATCTGGGGGCTAGATTTTATGGAAGCCAAGCTCCCTTTACCTCCATGCCCTCAACTGCCGATCCCACTTCCGCCTCTGCGGCCTCGGCTGTCCCTGGGACCTCTACTCCAAATCCTGTTACTTCTTCAAGTACAAGAGTTCGGGAGTGCCCTGCCGAAGTCGGAGGGGAAGGGGGGCAGCTGGAGAAAAGGCTCAAGTCTGAGGGCCCAAGTTCAAGAGCTCGGCAGCGTCCTGCCGATGCTGTGAGGGAGAAAGCTCCATCAGAGAGGATGCCCAGGGCCGAGAGCTCAGAGGAGCAAGGTCTCGAGATTGTCTCGGTCTCTCAGACTACTGGGCCGACCCCGTGGAGACCGAACCTTCAGATCGAGTCCGGGAGACCTCTGAACGTGGAGGATCGGGTGGCCGGTAACCCCTTGGTCATTGCCGGACTTTCCAAAGCCTGCGCCCTCCCTCGCGATATGGAGAAGCATAGGAAGGTCGATGACATGGGGCTACTGTTATCGACACTTCAGTCGACTATCTCCGTGAGTTTCTCTTTCGGTTGTTTCTCTGACGTTTGTTCCCTTTTGCAGAATGTGCAAAAGATCCAGATCGTTATGGACAGATCTCGCCAAAACGCTTCTAGGATTTCACAACTAGAGGCAGAGAAGGAGGAGCTCGCAACAGCTTTAGAGGTGAGCCGATATATGCAGGCTGAAGGCAGCTGAGATAGCCACGACGGTGGCCGATATATGCAGGCTGAAGGCAGAGACCCATGGGCTGAGGGCGGCGGCCAAGGTTAAGGGGAGTAGTGCAGCCAAGCTCGATGTCAAGCTGGCAATGCAAAAGACCGAACTTGAGGCCGCTCTGAAGCAAAAGAACGACCTTGAAGCCTTAGTCCAAGCCGAGACCGAAGCAGCTTTCCAAGATGGGGTGGACGTGGCGATGAAGGAGTATGATGCTCAAGTTGAGAGGTTAAGCTCGCATTTGTTCGAGCTTGGGTGTTGGGCTGCTCTGAAAAAAGCAGGGATCTCCGAAGACCACCCTGTATATCAGAACCCACCCAAGTTTTCGAGTTTGGTGCCTAAGCCGATCTCTGCCCCCTTCTTTCGAGGTTCCCCCTGAAACTGTTCCAACTCCTTCTCCGGAAGATCCTTCTGAGTCCCCGTCGATTGTCCCTCCGTCTGGTGTTTCTTCAGAAGATCCTCCTTCTGCAGCTGAGATTGGTGATTCTGGAGCTGCTCAAGTTGAGGCCGATGCTACCATCGGGGTCGCAACTTAAAGATCTTGTTTTGTTGTTTTTGATATATTTTGTAATGTGATGTCGGGATATTATACTCCTTTTTTTATGAATACAATGGACCTTTCTCTTTTTCATGCTTGCCCCTCAAACATTGAGAATTACACGTTTGACTTCAGCTCTTTAACCGAGTTCTTTATATGTTCTCTTCCAAATTTGTTAAAGTAATCGAGTCTGGTCCAATAACCAGAACAAGTACCTAAGTTCGAGAAATTGAGTTCAGTTCAATAACCGGAACAAGTAATTGAGTTCGATTCAATAACCGGAACGAACATACCCCCAAGTTCCGCAACTCGGCGTTTTGCATAGCTGATTCCACAACCGAGCTGAGATAGCATCCGAGTTCTGTAACTTGGCGAGAATTGAAAGCAACAAAGTACAATCCTTCCACAAGAATTTCTTTTATTGATTCCAAAAGTCGTAATACAATTCAGAAATAATATTTCTTGAGGTGCGTAGCATTCCATAGCCGTGGTAACTCTTTGCCATCCATGTCCTCAAGCCTGTATGCTGACTGTCCTGCTACCGAGATCACCTTAAATGGCCCGTGCCAGTTCGGTGCCAACTTGCCTTCATTGAGATTCTTGTCCGCAGGAGGCATCTTTTTCAAAACCAGTTCTCCAACTGAAAACTTCATCTCTTTGACCTTTTGATTGTAACATCTGGCCAATTGTTGCTGGTAAGAAGCTAGGCGGATAGCAGTGGCTTCCCTTCGCTCCTCTGCCAGGTCAAGCTCTTGGGCCAGATTTACTTCATTTTGACCATGATCAAAGAGTTCCCACCTTAGGTTTGGAAGACCGATCTCAAGAGGGATCACGACTTCCATTCCATAGGCCAGGGAGAAAGGCGTTGCCGAGGTGGAGCACCTTGGAGTAATTCTGTATGCCCAGAGGACACTCGGAAGTTTCTCCACCCACCTTCCCTTGGCTCAGTCGAGTCTTTTCTTGAACCCATTGAGCACCACTTTGTTGGAGATTTCTGCCTAACCGTTGCTCTGTGGATACACCGGAGTCGAGTAGAAGTTCCTAATGCCGAGCTCATGGCAGAAGTTTCTGAAGAAGTTAGAGTCGAACTAAGTCCCATTGTCTGAGACCAAAGCTTGCGGTACTCCAAATCTTGTGATGATATTCTTCCACACAAAGTTCCTCGTATCTTGCTCGGTGATGGAGGACAGTGGCTCTGCTTATATCCACTTGGTGAAATAATCGGTGGCTACTATTAGCCACCTCTTATTCCCTGCAGCTCGGTGAAGCGGGCCCATGATGTCCAAGCCCTACTGAGCGAAGGGCCATGGGCTAGAGAGCGGGCTCAAATCCTGTGCTGGCTTGATGAAGAGAGTGTGAGAACTTTTGGCACTTCCTAGTATAGAGCTGATCGTCTTTTTGCATTAGGGCCACCAATAGCCTTGGCTTATAGCTTGGTAAGCCAGTGACCGACCTCCAATGTGGCTTCTGCAGATCCCCTTGTGGATTTCATAAAGGAAATCTTCGACTTTGCTCGAGTGAACGCACTGGAGGTGAGGGCCGATGAAGGACTTTTTGTAGAGCTTGTCATCCGGAGACAACCAAAACCGAGCTGCTTTCAGCTTGGTTTTGTGAGCCTCATTCTTATCTTCGGGAAGTTGGTCATCCTTCAGGTAGGCAATGATTGAGTCCATCCAACTTGGACTGAGGTCAACAAACAAAATTTGCCGAGGTGGCTGGAGCTCTGTAATTGGTTTTTTCAGGGTCACCACCTCGACAGTTCTTTTTCTCTCAGCCTCAACAGCAGGGCCAGGTTGGCGAGAGCATCGGCATGAGAGTTGGAATCTCTGCCGATCTGTCTGACTTCAACTCTTTTGAACTGAGAAAGTAGCTGCTTCGTGTGAGCTAGGTAGGCTGCCATCCTTTCGTCCCGAGCTTGGTAGTATCCGTTCAATTGGCTCGTCACCAATTGTGAGTCACTGAAGACCACTAGCTGCTGTGCCCCTAGGATTTTAGAGCTGCCGAGCCTCGCAATCAATGCTTCAAACTCAGCTTCGTTGTTGGACGCCTTGAAGCCAAGCGTTAAGGCTTGCTAGATGACAAGGCCCTCTGGAGATTGGAGGACTATGCCAGCGCCAGCCTTTTTGGAGGTTAAGGATCAGTCGACCAAGACCTTCCATGCTGAATTGAGGAACTGCTTCCAAGTCTCTTCTTGTTCCATCTCAGTAACCTCTTCCTCATTGCCCCCCAATTCGGTTTTGAGCTGTCTCGGTGCTGAACTATGAGAGACAAACTCCACGATGAAGTCTGCCAAAACCTGGGCTTTGATCGCCGTTCTGGGCTGATAATGGATATCATATTGCCCCAGCTTGACCGCCTATTTTGAGATTGTTCCAGAGAAGTCTGCCTTTCTGAAAAAGGACTTAAGTGGATGTTCTGTAACAATCACTATGGTGTATGTCTTGAAGTAGTGGGAGAGTTTGTGAGAAGCACTGACGAGTGCTAATGCAAGTTTCTCCAATGGCAGGTACCTGGTCTCGGCATCAAGAAGGATTTTGCTCGTGTAGTAGATAGGCTTTTGTTGTCTGTCCTCTTCTTTGATGAGTACCGAGCTCACTGCATGATATGAGACGACCAAGTACAAATAGAGTACCTCCCCTTGTTTTGGTGTTGACAGCAGGGGTGGTGAAGCTAGGTAAGCTTTGAGTTCCTGGAGAGCTTGGTCGCACTCCGGAGTCCATTGAAATTTTGAACTCTTCTTTAAAAGATGAAAAAAGGGTCGGGATTTGTCAGAGGCTTTGCTAATGAAGCATTTGAGCGCGACAGCCATTCCAATAAGCCTCTGAACTTGCTTCGCCGTGATCGGACTCTATATAGCCTGGATTGCTAAGATTTGGTCAGGATTGGCTTCATTTTCTCTTCTTGTGACCAGGTTTCCTAGGAATTTGCCAGAGCCGACACTGAATGCGCACTTGGATGCATTCAGTTTAAGCTGGAACTCTTTGAAAATAGCAAATGCTTGACTCAGGTTTGCTAAGTGGTCATGCGACCTTTTAGACTTGACAACCATGTCGTCAATATAAACTTCCATCGTTTTGCCGAGGTGGACCTAGAACATTTTGGTTACCAGCCTCTGGTAAGTTGCTCCTGCATTTTTTAACCCAAAGGGCATCACTTTGTAACAGTAGATGCTTTTAGGTGTTATGAATGCGGTCTTTTTCTCGTCAGGCCCATACATCAAAATTAGATGGTAACCTTGGTAGGCATCGAGGAAACTCATCCTGTCATGCCCGGCAGTGGCATCAATCATCTAGTCGATCTTTGAGAGTGGAAAGTTGTCCTTAGGGCAGGCTTTATTGAGGTCGGTAAAATTGACGCAGACCCTCCACTTCCCATTCTTCTTCTTGACCACCATTGTATTGGCCAACCACTTAGGGTAGTGGACTTCCCTGATCGCCTCGGCCTCCAACAGTTTCTCAACCTCCTCAATCACGGCCTCGGTTTGTGGGATCCCCATTCTCCGAGCTTTCTGAACGACAGAATTGTGCTTGGGGTCCACATTCAGCTTGTGGCACATGATTTCAGGATCGATGCCTGGCATTTCGTAGGGTGTTCAAGCGAAAACTTCCTTGCTCTGCAACAAGAAGTTTAAGAGCTCAGACCTCTCTGGTTTGGCGAGTTGGCTTCCGAGCAATAAATATCTTTCAGGATCGTCGGAGTCAATCTTCACCTCAGTCAGATCCTCAATGCTCTTTCGATCCGGACCTTGACCGACATCTTCCAGTTCGGCTTCCCTATCCAACTCCGCCATGTGCACCTGTGTTGGTTCTGCTTCACCAGGTACCACGCCCATCAAGCATTGTTTGGCCATGTGCTGGTCGCCTCTGACCGTAATCACCTCGACTCCGTCGTTCTCGTTCTCTAACGGGAACTTGAGTTTTTGGTGATGAGTGGAAGGCACCGCTTCCATATTGTGCAGCCAAGTTCTCCCCATTATTACATTAAATAGGGATGGTGCATCCACCACAAGGAAGTCTGCTAACATGGAGGCGCCTTCAATTTGGACTTTTAGGGAGATTTTTCCCTTAGGATAAACCGGCTTTGAGCTAAAGCCTATCAAGGGAATGCGTGCTTCCCGCAAATCTTCTTCTTTGAGACCCATCTTCTTGAAGCAATCGAAGTAGATGATCTCTGATGAACTCCCAAGATCCACAAGAATCCTTTTTACCACGAAGTTCTTTAACTTCAAGGTCAGAACCAGAGGATCATTGTGGGGGAGCTAGACCCCATCTAGGTCCTTGTCTGAGAACCAGATTTTGAGTCGTTCCATCCGAGCTTTCTTCGCAGCTGGTTCTAGCTCGGCTGTCATCACCTATTTCCCATGTGAAGCCTTCCGGGCCTCAACACGAGCCTGATTGCTCCCTTTAGGCATAGGAGCCAAGTGGATGACATTAATGATACCTTCCGGCTCATCGCTATCCTGGCCGCCATCATCTCGGCGTTGATGAGCTCGGTCATTATTTTTGCCCTCCTATTTTATGTAGTCCTTCAAGTGTCCATCCCTGATGAACTTCTCGAGGTGGGACTTAAAGGCCTTGCAGTCTTCGGTTCTGTGCGCATTTTGCTTGTGATAGGCACAGAACTTATTTTAATCTCGGGCAAAGGGATCTCCCAGCATTGGTTGCGGCCATCTAAAATAAGGCTGCGACTTGATTTTGCCAAGAAGTTTATAAATGGGCTCCTTGAACACAGTGTTCACAGCCTTATAGGAGGAAGCGGCTAGTTTAGACTTCTCGCCCCCCGAGGTAGATGCCGAGACCAGTGCTGATCTTGAAGAGCCTCTGTTTCGGTTTGCCTCTTCTTTTCGAAATGACTTCTTGTCCTTCTTGGAGGGCCGATCTTCCTGCCATAGGCTAAAGCTTTCCCGAGCTCGGGCCTCATCTTCCTCTTGTTCGATGAATTGGTTCACTTGGGCCATTAGTGCCTTCACCGTGACCACAGGGAACCGCACCAAATCCTTCAGAAGCTCGTTGCTTAGCAATAGAGCTTGTTTGAAGGACTTGATTGCTACCTTATCTATGGCATCTTCAACTTGACTGTAAATAGTCCAAAACCTTTTAGCGAATTACGTGATGTTCTCGGTCCGCCTCATCCTGACGGCCATCAGGTCATCGTTTGTCTTGGGGATGACCCTGTGAGCCTAGAATTTTTCCACAAAGGAACTCTGGAGTTGTCGCCAACTCGAGATTGATCCCTGTGGTAGTGCACAGATCCGAATTGAAGATGATACCGAGATCAGATATGAACGCATCCTGCACCATTACCGAGGTGCGAATAACCGATGTCAAGACATACCTAACCGGTACTTTTACCGAAGTTAGTTCAGGCTCGGTACAGGCTGGCACTGTTGCCGAACTAAATATAACTGGCACTGTTGCCGAGTTGAATATAACTGGCACTGTGGCCAAGCTGAATATAACTGGCACTGTTGCCGAGCTGCATGAAGCCGAAATTAGAACAAGCCTAGTTGGTACTCTTACTGAAACTGAGGCTCATTTCGGTATTATGAAAATGCCCCCACACAGCTCATATATATCCATGAGTTATCATTTATTTCAACGAGTCCATTTGATAACATTTATATAAATAAGGTACAATGTAGTATTTGGTGGGCCATATCAGCCATATTCATGTACAGTGAATGGTTGCCCCCACCAACATCTGATCACATTTATTTCTTTGCAGACAATTGCTTTTATAAACAAATATTCTTATTGTTTGACTAAAGATAGTTGAATTATATAAAAGATAATCTACTTCTTACAACTTGACCTCTGGCCCTATCAACTATTTTGCAACTGTCAATTCTTCCAAGTCACAATAGTAGATTTATACATGTTGAAAATCAAATAGTCGCCCAATGATTGAAGAGAAACTATTGAAAAGAATTTAATTGAAAGAACTATGGAAAGTATTTATACTATTTTGAAATATACAATTTTAGTTATACTCTTTTGAGAATGAGCAAGAATTTTATACTTTTTTGAAAATCTTCCAATAGACAAACTAGCCGTTGTGTGTGGGTTGTGTTACCTGTTTTGGCACCTCGAACGACCAAAGCTTATACCTCGATGGACCGAAACTCAAAAACTATAAATAGATGACTTTGAATAAAGATCTAGAGACACAACCTCTAAAAGGCTTTTTAGAGAAAACCTTTGCAAGATAGTAAAATCTTCCTCTCACTCTTTAATCTTTCTTCCACCTCTCCAAATCCTTCATAGGAAAATCATATTGAGAATTCAAGCCCGTTAGAGAGAGAGAGAGCGAGAGAGAGAGAGAGAGAGAGAGAGAGAGAGAGAGTTAGTGGAATAGATTATGATCTAAGTTAACTTCTTCAAAGGATTATCTACAAAAAAATCTAGATACCATAGCCTCTACGATCTATTTTGTTGAGCTACATTAGGAGATCATCTAGTACCAAGGATCATCTGCTACAGAAGTTAAGGCTCGAGTCTGGACTCCAGATCTCTACACCGAATGCGGTTATCAAGTAATATCTATTATTGGTTGTGTTTGGTTTATTTTTTTCATATATTCTCAGATTTTGTAAAGAATAGTAGACCTTTGTAATCAAACTTCAATAATAAAATGAATTAGTGAAGTAGAACTATGTGATGGAACCATTGCATCAAAAAATCTAGGTTGTACGGATTTGATGTGCGCCTTTTGAAAAACCTCGAATATCAAGGGACCGGATCACTATAAAATCAATGTGTCCGTTATGTCAGCACATGTCCCCCATCTTTCTTTGTGTAGTCTCTCTTTATGTCTCTCTCTATGCAACCTAGGCAGGTTCGCTCTCTCGACCACAACAATGGCCTTTTCTCCTTTTGATTTTTCCTTTTTGGAATATCTGGATTAGGGCCTTTAATTTTGGCATTTCATGTGTTTTAGGATTAGGTCTTTTAATTTGGGGGTTTTAGGATGGGTCTCAAGTGGGGTTTTTTTTTTCTTAGAGTTTTGAATTTGGGTGTTTTAAGATGATCTCAATTGAATAATTGATCTTAATTCTTGTATACACTTCTTATGTTTCTTTCTTTCTTTCTTCTTTTTTTTTTTTTTGTTTTTTTGCTTTCTCACTACCTGAATTCATTGTTCTCTATCTCATTTTTTCAGAACTGTAATCACGAGCAAGCTAATATAACTTTTCATTATTCTTTGGAGATGTCTCAGATGGAAAGAGATCTAGTAGAAGAACCGAAGAGTAACCTATTAGACAGAAAAAAAAATGAGTAGCCGTGGAAGCAAGTAGCTATTGGACAATATATTAATTAGATCTAAAGTTCATGTCCTAGTTGGTGTTTTGGTACTCTTTGGGATGTTCAAAACTATCTATTGTACTCCATGTTCATGTTGTAATGGGATGCTACATTGTTGTGAGATGTTAAAACTGCTTTTTGTAACTGAGGTGTACAGATATTGTAGATGGTTGTTGCTGTTATATTATGTCTAGTCTGGTTATGCTTGTAAACTTGAACTTATAAATTCAAAAAAAAAAAAAAAAAAAAAAAAAAAAAGACTTTGTCTGTAGCCACATTACATGGTTTAGAATAAAGATGATCAACCTAGTCAACCTGTGACTATATTCAAGTGGTGCTCGATCCAATCAAGTTTATTATGCATGTTAAAAATCCTCCATTGAATTATAGGATCTTTGAAGCTCCGGAACTATAACAAAATCAAAACTATTTATTTTACCACAGGAAGACATTACCATATTGTGGTTTTATGTCATACCTAAAAAGCATTGATGTTCCGTAATAATTTAGGAGTTGATCTAAATGCAACAACTAGATGACCAAATTACTTTTTGAGTTTCTTTCTTGTATGCGTGTAGCTAACCTAGCAATGAGTAGTGGCGGACATAGGATTTTGGTTTGAGGGGGGCTGACGATGGTCAAAAGTCAATTTTTTACTAATTCTAATGTTTATAAAAATTCTCCAATGTCTACAAAATATATACCATAAATCTATCTAGAAGTTATATAGACAGAATAATTTCAGAATTCTAAAGAGGATAATTCCAATGATCACTTAATTTTAATAATAAATTAAAACCATTCAAATGATCACTTAATTTCTCTTGATTTGAGGACTTTTGAGAGAGAGGGAGAGAGGATTTCTGGCATTTCTTTGAAGTTGAAGGAAGAGAGGGGGACTTGATGGGTTTCTCAAGTGGCGGCTGTGCCAAATGGGCCTAATAGCCCTTAGGGGCCCTTTTAGGTTGGGTGGGGGCTGAAGCCCCTAGACCCTTGTGTGTTAGTATGCCTCTAGTAATGAGGCCCATATCTTATTCATATGTGCTGCAACAATTATTTGGCTTAGATCGCAGTCCACAAGCTTAAGTTCACAACACAAGACCAACAGTCTATTGAAGACCACCACCACCAATAGCACCAAACCAAACCCCATCTTTGGTGTATATTAACTATTCTCATCAATCAGTCACAATTGTGTAGTCATCAATTAGATTCATGAGTTCTCATCAATCCACTTCATGTATTGTACTCCTATACAAGGAGTAGGCTATGTTGGAAATTTTCAAAATCATTTAGAAGCCTATAAGCTTAATATCTCCCATCCAACATCAGATATGGTTTAAAATATGATTATTTGGATAATCGTATTGTCTTTAGTATGAAGGGTTTGGACCTAGGCTTAGGCTTGGAGCTATATAATGGGGTCCTTATTTTGAAATTTATTGGGCCTGACTTGGGTTGACCCAGTTCCAATATTTCAGGATGAGTTTGGCTTCTTTTGGGCTAAGTTGACCCAATGTGTGATTGGACAACATGGTAGTTTGACTGCCAAGTGGTAGTTGTTGTCCTAATAACCTTCACAATGGACATCTTCCAATTATCTTATCTAGCCCATCTAACCAATAATCTTCAAGTGTTTCGGGTGGACCTTTGGTGATCAAAGTGACCCATTTGCATACATCTATTTGGTGTAGATGCATTTATCGCCTTAAGAATGTTAGAGGAAAAATAATTATAAATGTCTTTGATTGGAGGGATCGCCCGAGTAGTGGGTCACGCTCTCCTTAAGGGAATAAAACCTTTTTTTTGTAATTGAGATGGATTTTGCCTTGGCCCAATCCATGATGATGATCATTCAAGACTTTGGACGGCTTGAACGGTTTGATAGTCGCGATTTTCATCGATGGCAGCAAAAGACTCATTTTCTACTTACAACTTTGAGCCTGGTACATGTTATAATCGGGGAGCCCCCGATTAGATATGTAAATGATAGTGAAGACCAAACCAACAACCTCAATTTTTGGCATTGCCATGATTACATTTGTCGAAACAACATCCTGAATGCAATCGTGGACACTCTTTATGATGTTTATCGGACAACCAGGCTTTCAAAGGAGTTATGCTTAGTGCAAAAATATCACTGGGAGAATGCTGGTAATCATAAATATTTGGTGAGTGATTTTTTATTTCAAAATGATTGATGGTAAACCAGTTATTGATCAGGTCCATGATCATCAAATTATCATCAAACATTTATTGGCTCAAGGTTATAATTTCGATGAGGATTTTCTTGTTTCAATGGTGATTGCAAAATTACCTCCTAGTTGAAAAGATCACTGTAAAAACTTAAAACATAAAGAGGAGTCTATATCAATGCAAGATTTGTTACAAAATCTTAGAATTTAGGAAGAATTTTAGAATTCATGATTTGAAAGAGGAACAATCTGGCATTATAGCAAAAGCCAATATATTGGAATCAAATTTTCATTCAAAAAATAAGAAGAAAAAGAAGAAAATTATTGATGTTAATGAGAAGTCTAAGGTTGATTTTAAGAAATCCAAGCATAAGAAGGGTGAATGTTGCTATTGTAGCAAACAAGGCCATTTTAAAGGGATTGTCGGATTCCCAAATGAGAGAAACATGCTAAATCTAAGAAAAATACTAAAGATGAAGCACATGTGACCGAAGAAAAACTTGCACTAGTCATTTCGGAAACTAATATGGTGGAAAATGAAAACGAGTGGTGGGTTGACACTGAGGCTACCCATCATGTCTCCTATGATAAGGCATTAATCAAAACATTTGTTAATACATGAGATGGCCATGAATTATACATAGGAAATTCGTCCACTTCTAAAGTGGTCGGATATGGAAGGGTGGACCTTAAGTTGTCCTCCGGCAAACTTCTCACCTTGAATGAAGTCCTATATGTGCCCGAAATACGGAAAAAACTCATTAGTGCTAGCCTTTTGGTCAAACATGGTTTCAAATTGGCTTTCGAGGCAGATAAGCTTATTTTGATGAAAAATGGGACATATGTAGCATGGGTTATGCCACCAATGGAATGTTCAAAATTAATATCAATAATGAATCTTCTCCTTCTGTGCATTTGATTGTGTCTTTTGATACTTGGCATGCTAGATTAGGAATGTATGAATACTAATTCTATCGGATCTTTGATTCACTAGGATTAATTCCAAAATGTGATCATAATAAAAGTGATAAATGTGAAATATGTGTTAAAGCTAAAAAAAAAAAAACTCGGAAACCGTTTCCATCTATAAAAAGACACTCACAAAAATTAGGTCTAATCCATTCTTATATATGTGAGTTAAATGGAATCATACATAGAGGAGGGAAGCGGTATTTTATCACTTTTATAGATGACCGCTCTTATATTTATTTAATGCATACCAAAGATGAAGCATTATCTAAACTTAAAATTTATGTAAATGAAGTTGAAAATCAATTATCTTTAGAGGTCCAAACCTTAAGAAGTGATAGGGGAGGTGAATACACCTCTAAGGAATTTGATGAATTCTTTGGATCCAAAGGCCTTTGACATGAGACCACTTCTCCGAAACAAAATGGTTTAGCGGATTGAAAAATTAAATTGAACCTTAGTTAAAATGGTAAATTCTATGTTAATTAGTTCCGGTCTGAACAAAAATTTATAGGGAGAGGCTATATTGACCTCATATTATATATTAAATCGAATACCACATAAAAAGACTTGCCTCACCCCATTTGAGATATGGAAGGGAAGGTCACCAAATCTTTCTTATTTTAGAGTTTGGGGTTGTAGGGCTCTAGTAAGATTATCGGATCTCAAAAGATCTCGAAAATAGGACTAAAGGCTATTGAACGTGCTTTTTTTTTTTGCTATGCTTTAAAAAGTAAGGCCTACATATTCTTAACGTTAGAAAGTATGGGTGGCATAGGTAAAAATGTTATTTTTGAGTCTCGTAATGCAAAATTTTATGAAAATTCTTTAAAAAAAACTTACATGATGACCTTTCAAACTCTGTTGGACCTAAAACATCTTCTTATAATGAACATGATAATGATATAAATTTTGATGAGGATCATGAATCCCAAATTGAGATCATACCTAGGCGGAATAAATAGGCCAAGAAAGATCCTTCATATAATTTTGGATCATTTTTTTTTTTTTTTTTTTTTTTTTTTTTTTTTTTTTTTTGTATCTTGTAGAATGAGATAGGTCCACATTAAAGAACTCTT
The DNA here is from genome assembly GCA_003546025.1 of Camphora micrantha. Lineage (NCBI taxonomy): Eukaryota > Viridiplantae > Streptophyta > Magnoliopsida > Laurales > Lauraceae > Camphora > Camphora micrantha. Next base: position 15,262,725 of record QPKB01000006.1, on the reverse strand, counting down.
TTTTGATATTAAATGTTGATAATGACCCCTTAACCTTTAATGAGGCAATGAGCTTAGAGATGCCCCATTTTGGAAAGAGGCTATCAATGACGAAATCGATGCTATTATGACTAATAATATATGAAAATTGGTAGACTTATCACCAAGGTTAAACTCCATTGGATGTAAGTGGATCTTTAAATGCAAGTTAAGATCCGATGGGTCAATGGAAAAGTTCAAAAACCGATTAGTGGCTAAGGGGTTTTTCCAAAAGGAAGGTATCGATTATTTTGAAGGTATCGATTATTTTGACACATATGCTCTTGTTGCAAGATTATCTACTATTAGAGTTCTTATTGCTATTGCCTTTGTATATTGCCTGGTAATACATCAAATGGATGTTAAGACCACATTTTTGTATGGCGATCTAGATGAGGAAATATACATGCATCAACTTGAGGAATTGGTTATTCTAGGTCAAGTGCATAAAGTATGCAAGCTCATTAAATCCCTTTATGACCTCAAACAAGTACCAAAACAATGGCATAAGAAACTTGATTGTATTATTATTTCTCATGGTTTCCTAGTGAATGATTCTGATAAATGTGTTTATTATAAATTTACACATGATAGAGGTGTGATTATATGCATATATGTTAATGACATGTTTATTTTTTGTACTGATCATGCTATTGTTATAGGAACCAAATATTTTTTTTATCATCATGCTTTAACATGAAAGACATGGGGGATGCCAGTCTCATTTTAGTCATAAAGATTTGGAGAGGAGAAAATGGTATTTCTCTTGCTCAATCTCAATATATGAAAATATATATAAAAAAAACCTTAATAAATATGATAACAGTAATTCAAAGATGGCCTCCACCCCAATAAATCATAGCATTAAATTGATAAATAATGATGATAGATCCATTTCTCTGAATGACAATTCATGGAAGTATTATACTGTGACTTAGTTGGATTATTCGAATGGGTGCTCTGGTTGGAAAGTGAAATTTCAACTCCTAATTTTTTTTTTGTTGGGAAAGTCTATGCCGGACCATCAAGTCAGCATTCTACCAAGGATATGAAAGCTTATTAACATGTAAATCTTTTCATTATTCTAGAAGGCATGTACCCACCTCCAAATTATAAGATAAGCAATTAATGTAAGGTAGTGCAATAAAGTTCTTTATAGGAGGACAAAAATGAGATGGTAAAAAATTATCTAATCTCAGTGTGAAAAATCTATGGATCCATCCTTATGGGTTCCAGAGAACCGGTGATTCTAGTAAGTACCTGATAAACCACCAAACATGAAACGAAGCATGAATACATAAAGTGTTAAATGTAATAAGAATCTATGAACCATTTGAATGCACCCCAAATCAACATTGGATTGGATACATCCATTCACTAAATCAATGGTCATGATATCTCAGAAAGATTGTGCAATTCATCCACTAGTATCTGCGTTAATCACTGAGTTTGTCACTTCACTTTCCAATTGATCAGGTGCATTACTTGTCCCAATGGCTGGAGTTTTGATTTTATCTTTCATCTTCAACGCTGTTGACATAAGTGAAAATAAGTTAGTGAAATGAAAACAATCTTTTAAAAGAATAAATCCTATTCAAACAAAATTTGTAAAGGCTCACAATGTTCTATTTCTTATAGTAAAACCTTTCCCTCATGATTGACGTTTATGAGTTCAATTTTTTTAATTGGAACTCCACTATCCAAAGTAGATTTGCTCATGTTCGATCCTATCTTTAGATGGAACAAGTATTCCTGTCATAGTGCTTTATGGATTTGAGGTACGAAATGGGTGTACCAATCATCCTACAAAATTTGATAAAAATAAATTTACAAGACAAAGAATTATATAACTGAGACTTAGATATATTGAATATGGTAGGAGCATATTAAAAAGAATAGAAACAAACAAACATTACGTCATTACCTTAGCTTCATTTACTTTGAAATTTTCTTCAAGAATTTCTTAACGACGTTGTCTTGGAGCAAAAATGTTGCACTTCCAGTGTGATCCATTACAGTTATTGTTGCAATGTATCTACAGTTATAATAGTTAAAAATTATAAAGTTAAAATGAATATATTTAATTTATAAATCTAACATATTACATGAAAGTTGTTCATTATTAATTATTTACCTTATTTTGTTTGTTCATGTGGGGAAAGTGCAATGATTACATTGACCATTATTTACACCTTGATCGGTTTTTTTTTTATCACACCAATTACAAGATACGAATGATAATGGTATATCCATGTACAACATTGCAACGGTAGCTTTGATTGTAACATATTTCACCTATAAACATGTAGGATAAAACTTATTATTTTATTTCATAAAATACAAATATAAATGAAAAATGCACTCAATAATAATATAAAAGATGTGAATGATAGGTAACTTACTTCAGTTTGTCCTTTATCCACTATTGAAACTAAATCTTCCAATAAAATTCTGTTATTAATTGAATCACTACTGTGGCCTTCATTCCTATATTTAATGTTTTAAATACATATTAGAATGATATATTTTATTATTTAATTTATTAAATTTGAAAAGATCATAATTTTACCACTTTAGTAAAGAATCTGCCTCTGGAATAGTTGGGTCGATCATTATCCTGGTAGCGAAAGATGTGCTCAGATAAATATTGCCTGCACGTACTTTTAACATTAGTGTTAAATCATACGTTTGAATTAATAGAAGAAAGTTTAATTAATTATCATTGTATTCTTTAACTACTATCGATGTAGTCAAGAAGACTCTCCAACATTTGATGTTAAAGAATAAGAGTGGTATAATGCCAAATCTCCCCATAATGTTAGATTTAATTTTTTCAAACTACAGGTATATAGTAAAAAATGTGAAATTAGTATATTTATCTAATAGGAGATTTTAAATAAATATGTAGCTTGTAAATAAACATACCTTTCATCATAAAATGTAACATCTAGTTTTGCTAGTGTTGTTCCATCTTGTTTTCTTATATAAGATATGCATGTTACATCTTCTATAATTCCGATGATATCTGTATAATGAGAAAAAATGCAATGAATAATAATTTAAATAAGCAAATATTCTACTTAAAGCTAAAATTCAGAGTTAATACCTGGAAGAAATTTGATTTTGTTTAGTAGAGATGGAAATGTATTAATTGGAGCAAAGTAAAACTTGATGAATGAAATTTTATGACTTGGATTAGTTATTTGTACGATTGAGGAATCTCTTGCCAATGAAAGCTGATAATCATGCCTGACAACATTGTATGCATCTGGAGCTAACTTAATCCGAATATTTCTTATGGTGTAACAGCTACCCTCACATAAGTTGTTACCGAATTTTGGAATCTCATCATTAAATAATGTTAGAAGAATTTGATCGCCCTGTAATTGAAAAATAGAATACAGAAATTAAATTAAATTTAATATTAAATACTTAATGTAATAACAAATCTATGCAAACTACTTTTTACCTTTTCATCAATAAGAATAAGTTTGTTTATTCTTCTTGTTCCCTTTCTTGTATGATACTCTCTATCTTCAAGGATTTTGCTAAGCCTTACTTTGATATGCCATCTATTAGAAAAACAATGGAAATCTTCTAGGCGATGATATCTCTTGGATGACATTTATGATTGAATGATTTTCATATCCTGTAGTAATAGGAACGAAGATTATGATCCATTTTTAATGAGAAGCACTATATGAAATATGATGTCATATTTTATAGGGTCTATAGGACAAACTATTACCTTTATTATGAGTTCGTGGAATGCCTTTTTACTTCATTTAATACTTCATTGTATACAACATTTCTTGTATAGCTAAGAGGGATGCCATCATTTTTGTTTATTAATATTTTCAGTCCAGATTTTTTTTGTGACTTTGGAAATAGCTACATATAGTTGGCCGTGAGAAAAGATGAGTTTAGGGAGATAGAGGCCTATTTTTTGTAGTGTTTGTCCTTGACTTTTATTAATTGTCATCGCAAATGCAACTTTTATTGGAAACTGCCTTCTCTTCAGTATAAATGGCCATTTTGTATCAACCATTGACATTGTAATGCGTGGTATGAAGACACGTTTTCCTATATTTGTTCATATAATTATCTTTGCATCTATCACCTTGTGTCTCAATTCCTTGATAATAAGCCCATGTTCCAATGCATAACCCAACTAATTTAGATTGCGAATCAGCATTATCGGAGTTACAATTTTGAGGACGAGATGGTGATTTGGCAATCCACTAACATTTAATATGTTAAGGAATTTTGTAGTGTACAAGATTGCTTGAGTACTTTCATTGCTATCAGCCTCCACCATCATATCGGCGCTTAAATACGTTTGGCCTTGAGTAGGAATCATTGAGAGAACAACACCATTAATCCTGTCAACATAATCATTTAGTGGTGTTAAGATGGCTCTATCTCTCAGATAAGATGGATCTTTATAATTCTTATCTATGTTGTCATAAACAAAGTTTATTAGTTGCAGAATTTCATCATTGTATGTATCAATTCTTAAAGCAGATGGTATCTCAACCAAGTTATCGTCATCATCACTAGTAAAGTTACAGTCTCCATCTCCAATACTTAATACTCATCTTGCAAACTGTGCCATATCATCATCGTTTGTTAAATTTTGCATCTGCATATTTTCGGTTAGGTTTTGAACCTTAAAATTCTTCCATATCAAAGATTTTGTAATTGAAGAAGAAACTATATCCTCTCTACTTCATTTTCTAATTACAGGCAAAATTTGTCTAAAATTTCCACCGAATGCAACGGTTATTTCTCCAAAAATTTTAGAGGCCGCAGTGGGATTAAACACATTGAGCATGTCACACAGAGTTCTATCAACAACATCAAAGGCATGCTTATTCATCATTGGTGCTTCGTCCCATATAATCAAAGTTGTATTTTGAATAAGATCAGCCAGATTTGATTTTTTTACTAATGGAGCAACATGATGTCTCATGAGGTTGTAGTGGGATTTTGAAGTGTGAGTGTGCAGTGTGACCTCCTAGCAACAACAAAGACGCCATTCCTGATGATGCAACAGCCAAAACTATTTTGCCATCACTTTTAAGCTTTGTAATAATTGTTTTCTACAAGTATGTCTTACATGTTCCACCGCTGCCATTGACAAAGAAGATTTCGCCCTTTTTTTCTTGACATGATGTCACAATATTGTGAAATGAATTAGATTTTCCCTGATTTAGTTTTGTATATAAGATATCAAACTCAAAGATAAGTTCTTCAGTATTGTAGGACATTTCTTCTTGGAGTAGCATATTTGAGATGCAATCGGCGTCTTCATAGCGAGGAAATGACATATTTTTTAATTCCTTCAATGATCTTCCATTCTTATTTAAGATGGTTTCGATTTCAATAAGTGCTTGATTTTGAATTTCAAATATAGAAAATTATGAATCTATTGTGCATCCTTGTCTCTCTAGTCTCATTGTTATATCTTCAAAAAGTGATTGACAATTTTTCTCCCATAACTGTAATGGATTTGTAACCTCATAGAACATCAGTATTTCTGCAAACATGTTCCTTAATTGATGTCCTATAGCACAAGTTGATGCTTCGCAAATCGCATTGTCCCACACACAGTACCGTTCACTGTCCTTAGATCTTTATAGCTTTGAGCGCCACGTATAATATGTAAGAGCATTCTCAAATAGTACCTTTCACCTGTATTAGGTGGAGCATAATATAAACTCCCAATGCATTTCCGACACTTTCTTTTTTACCATATCTTTTCTTTATTTTTCCAAGTGTAATTCATTGGAAAGTCAACATATCTAAGACTTCTGGCTTCTGGATCTTGGCGATTTTTTTTAAACCACTCCGTGAACATTTTTTTATTCACTCCTAGTCTATTTAAAACAGATGATAGATTGTCATTATCGTTGAAAACAACAACTTGTTGATTTTCGAGATGGTATTGTAGGCGTTTAGCAGTAGGATTTTTATGGTGCATTTTGAATTCAAATATTCTCCAGTACGATTTTGGCGCTGAAAGATAACGACAATCAAAGTCTTGTTTTATTTCATCAATTTCTTTATATCTCAATGTACCAGATGGATGTGAGGCCCCACCTCTTGTGGACCCTCACTTTTGAATTTGAATACTATTTTATAGCCTAAGATACTTATCTATACTAACTAATAGGGGTTAGTAAGGGTAGATGTGTATTTTCCTAAGTTATAGACCCTTTTGTGTAATTTATAGAGTTTTTAGAGTGTCTTTTATAGTTTTGAGTTGGTTAGAGGCCTAGCTAGATATTAATATTTACTATAGGGGGGTTTTTCCACTTGAGAAGCTTCTAGATTCCCACCTAAAGACCAAACTACCCATGACCTTAACCCTAATTCCATGTTAACAAAAGGGTATTCCTGTACTTAGCCACCCAACTTAACCTATTTATACTACACCTTCCCACACCATACGTTGGCTACTGTTCCTCTCTCTCATTTCTCTCTTCTTCCCTTGTTGCCTCCAACACTCTCCCAAATTCCCTCCAAGCCTGCCTTCTCCCTCTCTTCTCCTTATAGAACCCTAAGAAGAAGAAGAAGACGATCTCATCTCAGCTGCAACCTATTCTACTTGGATTTCTCTGTCTCGGTCTCAGTCATCCCTCTTCCTAACCAAATCAGGTGAATACCCTCTTCTTGTTCAGTTCTTATGGAATTCCATTTTTCTCCCTCTAGACCTTGTTCCTTATAGCAATTCTCTAGTGGAAATGGGTATAGGAATAGAGATCTCTTCTAGATCAGAATTTTGGGGCTGATCGTGAGTCTAAGGAGGCCTTAGAGCTGGGATTTCCTCTTTACCGGATTGGATCTCTATTTCTCTTCTTTTCCTTCTGCAATTAGTCAAGGCAAGTGCAATATACTTATTTAACATAGAATGAATGTTTACTGTCTTTGATTCTGAGATTTCTATTTGATTGATGTTAGAATTGTTAGATCTACCTGTGAGTATGTTTTCATGGATGTTTGGCCATTGATGTATGGGTCGATCTCATTTAGAAGATCAATGGCCCAGGGACTGGATGGTTGAATGTGTATTGGAGTGTTTTTCATGATTCTGGATGTGTATGTGGTGTTTGGACGAGATGGATTGAGTTCTGGATTGGATAAAAAGGAAACCAGAACTCCGGAGTTGTAGAGCGTCTGTGCCCTGATATGGCCGAACACTGCGCTAGACATCTCAGTGTTCTGCCACGATGCTCAAAGCCGAGCTCAGTGTCATAGCCGAGCTCTGTGTTTTTACCGAGCTCAGTGATATGGCCGAACACTGCGCTGGACAACTCAGCGTTCTACCGAGCACGATGCTCAAGGCCGAGCTCAGTGTCAAGGCCGAGCTCAGTGATATGACTGAGCTCTGCGCTTGACCGATCTCTGTACTTTTACCGAGCTCAGGGATACGATCGAACTCTGCACTTGACAACTCAGCGTTCTGCCGAGCATGATGCTCAAGGCCGAGCTCAGTGTCAAGGCTGAGCCCAACGTCATGGCCGAGTTCAGTTATATGTTTGAGCTCTGCGCCTGACCGAGCTCAGCGCCTGACCGAGCTCAGCGCCTGACCGAGCTCAGTGCCTGACCGAGCTCAGAGCCCTGCGCTGTCTGAGCCAGTGCTTGGACGAACTCTATACTTTACCGACTTCTGTATTTTACCGAGCCCTGTGCTTTTACCGAGCTCTGTATTTTACCGAACTCTGTACTCTACCGAGCTTTGTACTTTACCAAGCTCTGTGCTCTACCAAGCTCTGTACTTTAGTTCAGTGCTTGATCGAGCTCAGCGCCTTACCAAGTTGCCTCAGTGTCTGACCGAGCTTAACGCTTTGCCGAACTGAGCTGGGTGACCGAACTGAGTATTTTTGCTGAGCTCTGTGCTAGGCCGAACTCCGAGCGTGATTCCTAGAAGGCAGATTTCCAACAAGAGAAACTAGGACCTAGGACACCTCCTTTAACTGGGACCTTCAGTGGGCACGGCCAACTACCTAGGCCAGGGGGTTTGCCGAGCTCACAAGAATTCCTGAACAACCAGGCATTGCCTGCAGGAGGAACACTTCCCTGATCCCAGTGTGCCGAGCTGATTACCAGGCCAGGAAGTCAGCTGAGCACACTGTGTACAGCGACACTTCCCAGATTCTAATTTCTATTGTTGCGATCATGTCTGGGGCCCATTGACCATCCAAATAGACTTTCATCACTGTGCCCAGCCCGAGTCAATGGTGTGGCTCATCCTTGACTCGTGGGGTCCAATAATTAGGATTCAGGTCATGTAATCTAAGATAATTCGACCCTTATGTGCTACTAATGATGCTCGTAACTTCCGGAGCACCAAACACAGTATCTATTAGCATCTGAGGTATCATTTAAGGATCAAATTACCTGAGGTTGACCTGAACCAAGTAGTGGACCAATTACCTAGGTTGGACTGTTGATATTTTCCCATTGAATCTTGTATTTGGAGACTATCTCTGTCATCATATTACTGTCACTCTATTGTCCTTATTATTGTTTATACCTGTTAATGAATTGTATAAATGGAAGACCTGAACCTAGGACTACTTAGAGGTGACCCGGTGATGTAAATGGGTGAATATTGACCCGTGTCTGTGGTTAGGCGGGCCCTTTTATGGCCTATGCATGGTTGTATAATACCTAGATTGGAGAGGCTGATTGTATGGACTGTTTAACATTGGAAATGGACTTGTTACCTCGTTTGGACTGTCTTAGATCAGGTCATGCACTTGATGGGCCTGGGTATGGATCCAACGAGTGAGCCTGGACTTGGATTGTGATCCATGGTAATGAATTAATACTTGGACCTTTTAGGAAATTTGTTAGGACCTTATTCACGCAAGTTAAAGCCTAGATAGACACAGACCTTCATTGTTTCTTTGAGTCGGCATAGACATTCACTCAGTTGTTTTAAGCTCAGCCTTTGGACTGATCATCACCGGTAGGAGCTATTTATGAGTGTTGAGTGAGCTATCAGGATGAACTATGTTTTAGACGGACGGCGTGATGCTGGGTTCGGTCTCCCTGAGTGATGAGTGTGGTGAGACTGATGCGTGTGATTGCGGGGCTCGTCATTCCCCACCTTTAGTGAGATTCCCCGCCGCAACTGTGTTCAGTATGGGAGGGCCGCGACATAATATCCCACGGTGTCCAACTCGTGTGAATGTGCCATATTGTTTTAGATTAGATATTATGTTTATCCTGATTCTCAATGCTTATCCTGCTCAACTGCCTAGATTCTGTATCTTAATATTCTTTTTATCTATATGCTTGTCTTTACTCTTTTGATACATTTATCCTATGTTACTTGTATACTGTGACTTGCCAGATCCTTAGATCTGACCCATTCTTGGTGCTTAGGTTTCGACCCCAATTACGAGGATGGCGCGCTTGCGCTAGCTGAGGTACCTGTAGCAGGAGACTACGGGTGGAGACCAGCCGACCAAGAGGTCGAGCTGGAAGTTGGAGAGCCAGCACTTGGGGTGTGAGAGATCTAATGTTATTTTGGGATTTTGAGTGATTTTTGTAGTGAGCTTGGTAGTTGTCTTAATCTGTAATAAACCTTTACTCTTTACAACTTTAATACTTTTGGTGGGATTTCAGCTCTGCTATATTTGACTTAGATATATGATACCCTATTATTGCTTCCGCTATATTCACATGCTTCCGCATTAGTAACCGTTGATCTTATATCGTTTAAAAAGTTTTAAATTGGACCTCACTACGGACCTACGATCTTGGAAGTTCTCCAATTTTCCGGGAAGTAGCGCGCCCACTTCGGGTATCATGACGATTTTTTTTGGTATCCGAAATTGGGGCGTTACATGCATCTCTTAATTGACCACTTTCTTCAATAATGATAGTTGCTCGATCCAGTCCTTTGTGTATATATTTATACAAATACTTTATCACTCGTATTTGGCTGCAAATTTCAACATTTATGTGTGCATTATATTTTCTTGATAGATATGAGTTATGTGGAACGACCCATCTATTGTCTAGCATAACACCACCTATGTTAATAGTTCTTCCATAATCTCTTCTCCTGTAAGTTGGATAACCATAATTATCAAGTTATGTACGCTCATTAAAACACTTGGGGTATTTTTTTTGCTGCATTTTCCATCTTGCATACACACACATTTTGGATTTAGAGGTCCACATGGACCATGGATCATGCACCTCTTAATCGTGTCATATAACTCTGCATCTTCATTATATCAGGTATTTCTGCGGAAACAACATTATCTATGTCTTCAGTGCGCAATATCTTGTAATTGATCCAATGTTATTAATATATGTGCATGTGGAAGCCCTCTTTTTTGAAATTCGATAGCATATAAATCTGTAAAATAAGAAATTTTTTCTAAGTATTAGAAATTGTAAACAATGTATATTGAAATTGAATCATGATAAAGGGAATAAAGTTTTATCTGCGATAACTTTGCCTAAAACCTTTCCTTTTTTACCTTTTCCATTAATTCATTGAGCTTTATATGAAATACCCTTGCAATAATATCAGGACGATCTTCAATTTTTTGTCCTGGAATTAAGTTATAAAATGTTGGATCTTTATCCATCTTGGGTTACTTGTAAATGTTATAAATATATCGGGACACCCTGCCCATCGACAAATAACCATTGCATCTTGATATTGTTGGATCATGTAACGTGGACTACCCGTGAAGGAAGAAGGTAGTATATATTGTTGACCAATTGCTGATGTTGTAGTGTCTCCTTGAACAACTGCATCTTCAATACCTTTGTAAAAATCAAGTCTAAATGTACCTTGATTGACTCTTATATAGGAAGCTTTGTTCTGTTCAATACATGCAAATGCATCACCAATAAACTGATGGAGGAGTTTTCCAGATAATAAGAGTGTCTTTCCTTCCTCATGTCTTTGTTGTAATCTGTAATAGTAGTGTTCTCTCATTGAGACTTTAGAATTTGATGACATTGATGACATTGAATAAGATATATTTGGATGCCACCCATCCTCTCCATAAGGAAAAAGCAATGGGTATTGTAGTGGCATAAAACTTGGATGAAGTTCACTTATTCTTTGCAAAAGCCCTGAGATGCTCTCTAAGATGATATCTCTATTGGAATGACTTGTAGATTCTTCATCAAATATTAATGCAGCTACCTCGTCCACTGATGGACAATTATATCGTCTTGCATCTTTAGATCTATCAGAAAGTATTCTCATTGATATATTTCGTGGAAGCTTTGCTTTTAGCCCTTCTATAATAGACTCATCCAAAGTTATTTCATGTGTACCATCTGTCAAGGCTACTCTCCTGTTTCTAAGCTCATGAGTTGTGTCATGTACATATAGTTGGGCAAACTTTGGCTGCTCACCATTTAAGGGTAACAAAGATCCAATTCTATGATGTGTCTGATCATGTATATAAAATGCAAAAGGACCGCCTCCACTTAAAATGCTGTTATCAATTTTTGCTCCCAACGATGTGAATGAAAATGCATTATTATATGCTCTTATTGATCTTTTAAATTTGGAGGCATTTCTACATCCGAAATCTTCCATGAGTGATCTCAGGTACAATGGAGGATGTTGCAACATAGGTAAAATAATTTTTCTGTCCCGACAACATCTATTAAATATATAGTATGAATCAGTTGCCCTTCTTTTATTCCCCTCTTGCTCCCACATTATTGCTCCACACTTTCGACAAGTTTCATTTGGAAACCCAAAGTCTCTTCTACCATTAGTGCGACCTACGTCAAAGGAATTGAAATAATTACTTGGATGATGACGTTATATATAGAAAAAAGGAAAATTTTCACTAACGCAAAAGTACTTTACATACTTCTTTGAGATGGGGATTGATATCTTTATGCACGTAAATCTCGAAGCTTCATTATTCTCTGTCTTCTAGCAATCTTGCAAATATCACGTTGACTATGAACTGAAGATTGATTTTGATGAATTGCACCGTCACTATAGTATCCACCTCTATCTGATGCTCCTTGTCCTTGACCTTTTTTAAAAATGAGAATTTCATTAAGCGTACAGTATGCTATTTTTAACATGTTTATTATAATTTAATGAGTAGACTATTCATTATTATTACCTGTGGGATTTTCTATGTAGCCTACAATCGCAGACAAAGATCGAGATCTTGAATTGGATGTTGTCGTTGCTACAGAATGAGTCTTCATTAAACGGCGATATCTTAATGATAATAGTCTTCTCTGCCGAGCTATTTTTGAATAATGTTTAGTGCCTAGATGTGAAAATAAATTAATATATTTGCTATGTATATAAGAGTTAATATATATATATATAACAAAAAAAATTATTAAGTATACAAGATATGTTCATTCCATCATATTGATTTAACCGAATTATAAGTTGTAAGGATAGTGTGCGTTGTAATCTCGCAATTTTGCATATATTTACATCCTTTTGAAGTTCCATACTTGCTTCATGTTAATGAAAAAGTATATTTATTTCGGTCAGCAAAGGAAACTATCTAAAATATTTAACTACAATAAGAGATACAAGAATTGGACAACTATTATAAATGCACTTTCTATGATATACATTCAACAATTGTGCATGTGAAAAAGGAAAAATATATAGAATTATAAAGCAACCTGATTTGTGAAACAATTGAATTGTAAAGCATGGGATCTGTAAAGTACCTGAAGAAAAAAAAATGCAAATTGAAAACACATATGATATTGTTCTTATCTCCAAATTTCAAATGACATGTGTTTTAATATGCACTCTAATAGCAAATATACCAAAATTATTCCTAAGAACACTTTATTTTCCATGGGATCACTGAACATGAGTCATATACTACAAGAGTTTCTATCCTAATCGCATGAGAAAATGACAAGGAAGCCACATGGTCGTCCAGTCTTTCCTGCATGACCCAGTCTAGGCAAAAGATATCGAATGACATTAAGTAAAAGATGAGAAAGGTCATTGATTGCCTCTGCTCTTGATCTGAACATGATTGACCAGTTACTTAGCTTGTGGCCATTGAGTCACCTCTAAAGATGGTCCATTTAATATACATTATTTGTTGTATGCTTTAATTTCACATGTGCATTATGTTTCGCCCCTTTTTTTTCTCGAAAAATATTTTTGTGAGATGTGTTGGTTTGTGATTGTCGTTGAACTTGTAACTCTTGTGTGTATATAAATTTGCTCACTAATTCATTGTTTTATTTCTTCGAGGAAAGATTTTCCTTGAATTTTCTTTTATTTTATATAAAGGCCGAATGCTTTCTTGATATTGGCCTTTATCTTAAATAATATATATAATCTGATTATGCTTTATCCCTTAAATTTTAGGTTTATTGTCATTTTCTCTCTCTATGAGTTGTGTTTTCTGCTGTTAATGTTTTTCCTTTTATATTTTTGTGATCATTATGATTGTTCTTTATATTTCTACTTTTGTGTTCACTGATTTTTTCTTGAAATAATTTATATCTCTAATTCTTGCCTGGTTGCAGTTTAAGCTACTCAACTAATTGCTAATTTACTTGTGTTTGTGATGTTGTTTGCTGCATAGTCTATTTGGTGATGCTTGAATTTTAGCAACAACGCGCCGTGCTTAGCCCGGGGCAAAAAAAAAAAAAGATATTACATTTTGAGTTTATGAGATATCAAAGTTAATTATAAACATATAAGTATATATTCATGCATATTTATATAAAAACAGTCAACACATCTTCAATCACAAATACAAGTGGTCAACATCAACAATAAATTATTATAAAGATAACGCTAAAAAAAATCAATTCAACAACAACATAAAAATAATAATAACAGAAATAATTCCTTAAGAAGATATAAAAAAGCAGATTTTGTTTATATATATAATATTGTAATAAGAAATGCATCCAAGTTTTTGTAACCCATTGATAATTTCAAAGCCCAATAAAACAAAGCCAACCCATTTGGACTTGTTTGTGCAACAAGAAGATTTTAATCTATGCAGATTTTTATTTCCTCATGAGAATGGAATTCTATATTTTCTATAAAAAAAAAAAACTCCATTCGGATCGGTATATAGTCGATCCAATGGTCCAGTAAATCCAGATCTGACCAAAAGCTAGAACCCTTATACTATTAGTTCTAGCAACAACGCCTCATGCTTATCCCCACCAATCTTTATTTTTCTTTTCTTTTCTTTTGCAAAATAGATAACAACAAAAGAACAAACCAAATAATAATAAAAAGATTATACTGGAAAATACCTGGTATTTGTCCATTGCACGTACGAGTGCCCCGGAACTACCCCCACACAAACGGGGTCTGTTAGACCCCGTTTTGTTTTTTTCTTTTTGGGATTTTAAACGAGTGACGCTAGTGTCACTCTGCGGCATTTTGACAAAACCCTCCCTCCCTTTCGTTTTCTCATTTTTCCTCTCCCCCTCTTTCCTCTACACCAGCACGTCGACGCCGCTGTTCGTTTTACTTTCTTCCTTCCCTACTTTGGATCAACCTTGCTCCAATATCGTATATCACCTCTAAGGTATGGGATGTTGATACCGTTTGCACATTTGTGTAGTATTTCAAACACAATGTCTGTTTGGGGTTTTTATCAAAGATCGAAACATCCACAATGGTTTCTTTTTGCGTTTCACATGTTTTGGGACATGGGATTTCCATTCCGTAATGCTTGTTTGGCGATTATTTTAAATCCGGAAAATGGGATTATGTTACCAAACGTGCATTTCATTCGTTTCTATTCTATTATTGTCTGTCATATTTCTTCTTCTCATTGATGTATGATATTTCCACCTTTTCATTATTGCATTTGTTGTGTGAAATATGTATCTACTTTTTTTGTTTTAAGAACTTTGATTTGGCAAAGGTTTTGATTCCATTTCCTTACTAGGAATTAGGTTTTGTGCGTTGGGTTTATCTAGATAGAACAGTGAGGAACAATGTAGTTTTTGATCTAACAACGTCAGTCAAAGCATGTTCAGTGAGAGTAGATTTAATCCAACTGACCAACATTTTGTTTTGTTCTTGCCAATACATATATGCTGGATTCAATGTCTTATGTGTCCCGGAAGTACCTTGAAGTTATTGGATGGGACAAGGGGTAGAACCATCCACATTACCGTAAAGATCATTGCAATGCAAAAGAGGTTCAAACTGACTTTGCCATAGTAAATAATTATCCTCTTCAAGCTTAACACCAATCTTGCTTCCTCCATTCCTCCTTGTTACACCCCGACCCGAACTAATCGTGATTAAGGCTAATTAATTGAGATTAATGCTAATTAAGCATGAATAATTTGGTTAATCAAGATTAATGACCAAAGAGAGATAAATCAGTCTCAAATGACATAATGAAATGGATTTGAATGAAATTGAATTGATTAAGATGAGTTGGACTCAAACAAGATAGACTAAGGACTTTTTCGTAAATACGGGTTTTCACATATTTCGTCAAATACGGAAATTCTTGATACCAACGTGTGTATCTCGAAGAGTACGTCAACTTTCATAATAACCACGATTCCATTTGACCTCAAATGGGCCAAGTGAGGAGTCATTTGACTCTAAATGTAAATAAACCAAGTAAGAGGGGGCTTAGGTGTTAGAGTTGCATATATTAGAATGAAATGAGGAGGAGAGAGCCATTCTTCATTCAACTCAAGAACAAAACCTAGGCTCTCCATTTTTCTCTTTTCTCTTCCATTCCTCTTCATTGAGAGTGAGATAAGGAGTGATTGAAGGGACTGTTGAGGAGCATCTTCACCTTCATCTTCTTCCTCAAGTTGTTTCCACCATTGTTGAAGTGATAAAGCTTGGAGAAGAGCTCTAAACCTCTTTGCTTTGGACCACAAGTAAGTGATTAAGTGTTTCATAGGATTTCCAGGTCATATTAGTGGCCTTGTGATGATTTCTAGCACCAATGACTCATGGGAGTTCATTTGGATGTTTTTATTGATTAGGGTTTGACATTGGAGATTTTGGTCTCAAGCCAACCTAAGTAAAAGAGGTTTTTTGGCAATTAGCTCCAAGAGAGGCAAGTATAAACATCCCTTGTGATTAGTGTTAATTATTGTAGAAGCTCATTGAGTTTCTATGTGTTTTTATGGATTTTTCATTGAGTTTTGAGATTGTTTTGGATTTAATGATGTGATTAATGGATGTTAAGAAGTGTTATTATGAATGAATGATGTGTGAGGGGAGGAACAGGAGGTTTGTTAGGAATTTTGTGTATTGCAATTTGATGGATGCATTATCATTTTAGCATCATTCGAATTTTCACACTTGCATTGATTTAGAAAAACTTGAAATCTTGATTTACACATGCATTGTTTTTTAGACTTGTAAAACTATTGATTTATGCATGTTTTGTTTTTAAACTTGGATGCATTTTAATTTGAAAAAGAAGTTTTATGAATCAAGTTAGCCTATGTTTTAAATCTTTCAAATCATTTTAGGCTTTTATGTTTCATGATTTTAAAAGCACTTAGATTGAATTAAAATCATGTTTCCAAGCTTGGTTTAATGGCCCAAAAGTCCCCACATCATGTTTCCAAGCTTGGTTTAATGGCCCAAAAGTCCCCACAAGAAATATCTTTAAAATATGTATTTTTGGGAATTTTGGTCCCTGGGCCCGGGTCGACCTGCAGTGTGCTCGGTCGACCGAGCCCATGGACCCGGTCGACCGAGCACACTGTGCGGTCGACCGGGAAAAGAGCCGTTGGGCTTCTTTTCAAACGGTCAGATTTATGACCGTTGAGCCCGGGTCGACCGCGCCATGTACCAGGTCGACCTGGGACACGCCAGAAGTCACTTTTTTACTATAAAATGATGTTCATTCCCATGAGAAAAGGGTTGAACATTTTAGTCTTCTTTGAGGTGTTTGGAGACAAAAGAAAGGGGATGAACTAAGAGAGATCAAGGGGTCTAATGGAAAGCTAAAGCTTGGATTAATGAAGTTAAATCTCTAAGTAAGTTTTACTTTTCATTATCATATGTTTCATGCTTTGTTTAAATTATTGGTAAATTAATTTTAGCATGTTAACTATGATGTGTTGAATCCATCACTTCTCTTAATCTTTTATTTAAGTTGGATTAGATTCTTCACCCTTGATTTCAAACCAAGTTTGTTTTAAAACTTTATAAAACATGTTTTGTCAAATCCTTTGATTTCATTTATAACATGTTCCATTTACTTGGTTGAATCATATTGTTGTTTTCATTCATGTGAACCTTAGTTAAACTCTTGTTTTTGAAAACAACATTGCACATGCATCACATGTTTAGACATAATTAATTTCATACAACTTGTGAGCTTTTGATTTTCATATCATTAACAAGTTAGTATTTTGTACATGTGATTTGCATTTCACTTCAATCAAAACTTTGTGTGCTTTAAACTTTAAAATGCATTAAGCATACTTTAATTGAGCCTTCATTTTAAACTTGATTGAAGTTTTCACACACACACTTCATGAGCATTCATCTTAGCATTTCATAGAGTGTTGTGTGAGTTGAATTAAACTTTCATATCCGCCTAATTAAGAGGCATTGTAATTGAGCTTAATTGTATTCTCTTCGAGTGTTTTGTGAAGACACTACCTTGAGAGAAAATCTCTTTATTGTAGAGGTTATTGCTTAGCCTTTTAAAAAGCATCTTGTAAAGGTTATTGCTTAGCCTAGAAAAGAACATTGATAGGTTGTTGTTTAGCCTAGAAAAACAACATTGTTAGGTTATTACTTATCCTTGGAAAGCATATTGTAGAGGTACTGCTTAGCCTTTTTCAAAAGCATAAATAGTGGAAATCCGGTGGGGTGTTGAGACACAAGCCGGGTAGTGGATGTAGGCATTGAGGCCGAACCACTATAAATCATTGTGTAGTGGTGTTTGCTTTGTGGTGATTATTTTGTTTAAGCTTCCGCATATTGTATGTTAATCATCACATGTGACTAGTTGATTGTTAAGAAATAAAATTGGCCATAATTAGTCATTAAGTGTAGATCACCCTATTCACCCCCCCTCTAGGGTTAGGATCCCGGACTTTCAAGGTTCCTGATAAGTCCACAAAAGTAGGTCATTAGGTCATCATTTCATTAGCATTTGTGGACTTAATTAGGTTTAATTGCATAAATATTGCATTTAATTTCATGATTTCAGCATTTGGGATTATTTTTGGAAACATGGTCAAAATAGGTTAAAATTCATTGAATTGCATGACTTTTGTGAAATTAAGTTTTTCTCATCACATTTATCACCCCAAAATTAGGCTTTTAGTTTCATCAATGCATATCTTGCTATTTTTGGCACCATGTGCTATTTTTGGATAGTTTGTCATCTTGGTGCATCATTAGGAATGTAGGGTCCCATGCATGATTCATGTTTATTTTCTTACATGTAATTAATTTATTTCTTTCAATTTGTAGGAGAAATCAGTATGTGACCAAATTGATGAAATTTGAGAAGAGAGGTCGAAGGAGAGTCAAATAAGCAAGCAAGGAAAGAGTCCAAGCATGCCTTGGACGTCCAACATGGGCCTACACACCCCATTGCATGCCAACATAGAAGCTTTCATTTGTGCACAATTATTCTCGGATTTTTCAGGGGTAGCAACTTAAAACGGTCATAACTCTCAAACCGAGTGTCGGATCGGTACAATCTAGCCACCGTTGGAAAGCTCTTTTCGAGTAGATATCCGTGGAGCCCAAGATTACGTAAATCAGAGCTATATTGAGGGAGATATGACCTCGGGAAGTTGTCTGCTACAGTTTTAGGCGGGAATTACAAGAAATCTCAATATTTGGGAAGTTTCTTCCTTCTACATCATCATGCAAATTTTAGAGATATTCTTGGAATTGTACAAGGAAGGTGTGTGCATCAAGAAATCTAATAAGGCAAGGAGATCTCTCAAATTTAAAAATCTTTCCAAAGAGGAGAAACCAAGTTGTGTTGGAAGTCCACAAGTCTTGGATGTCCCACATATGGGAGCACAAATTTAGGCACACAATCTAAATTTTTTTTGGAATCCTTCTCATGTGCAATCTTAAAGACCTTTTGAGGAGTCCAAGATGGAAAGAATGGGACCACAAGACTTTATCTTTAGCAAGAAAAGTTGCCAAGATAGGAGGGTTGCTTAGAGTTCAAGTCAAGATGGAAGAGGAGTCTTACCAAACAAGGAATATGCAAAAATTATAAAAAGAGAGCCAACAAGAGGGTTGGACGTC
The DNA here is from genome assembly GCA_003546025.1 of Camphora micrantha. Classification (NCBI taxonomy): domain Eukaryota; kingdom Viridiplantae; phylum Streptophyta; class Magnoliopsida; order Laurales; family Lauraceae; genus Camphora; species Camphora micrantha. Next base: position 15,243,458 of record QPKB01000006.1, on the reverse strand, counting down.
CATGAAGTTAGGGTAGCATCTTGGAGGCTTTCTCTCTTCATTCCATTCCACTCCCATCCACCTTTCTCTCTCTAAGTCCCTTTCTTCTTCTTTTCCCTTCTAATTCTTTAGACATAGGTTGAGAGATCATGTTGAGAGAATGAAAAAGAGAGAAGAATCTTAATTTTTTGTATTCAAAGATCAAGGAATAAAGACATTATTTGCACTGATTCTGCGTATTCTCTATGTAAGTGATTTAATTTTCTTTTTTCTAGTTCTTTTATGTGTTTTGATTGGAGACGATATTTCACATGATTAGATCTAGGGATTTGAAAATAAATTAAATGGATTAAAAGTCGAGAGACATCAAATAATCACTTGCATAAATTTTTCCTACTCTGAGAAGAGAGGACTGCATCATTATCGCATTGTCAATACTTGCAGGATTGTCTAGTTTCTAGATCTTGGGTACATCTTTTCCACTTTCTATTTTCCACCCCTTTTGTTTTATTTTATGTTAATATTCTGATTATTTTTTCATTTACAAATTCTAGATTTAAAAAAACCCCAATTTGCATCTTTCTATGTTTTGTAGAAACTTTCGATTTTTATTAATTGCATAATCTATGGTTGGAAAGTGTCTTTTTACATCATATTTAGAAATTGCATTAGAATAGAATTTTGTTGCTGAAATCACAAGATTATCAACTGATTAGAAAGATTAAATTCGGACTTGGTAGAAGAATAGTGAAAAATTCTGCACAGTTTCAGCAGAATTGGCTTAACTGGGTTGCAAAAGTACGTGATTTGAAAACCAGTTAAACGTGAATGTTTTGGTCCGAAAAATAGCAGATTTAAAGTATAATAATTGAACTTTGAAACCCCAGAATTTCAGCCAAAAATAATCTCGGGAACTGTGTCAACAAGAGGCTCAAACAGGGGTAGTTGGTAAGCCTGCGATCAGATTTCAGCAGCAAAACAGTTCAAGTAGGCATCTTTAGGAGATCATATCTTTTTCGTTTTAAGTCCTTTTTCCATTCTTCTTTTTTTGTTGTGTTCATGCATCATCAGAGTATTGATTCCAGGCATTAGATTTAGGTTTATATCATCTTAGACGAGTCGTACAGTCCAGAGAAATTGGGCTTGTGCAAGAGTTTTCATACTTAGAATTTTTACAGCATGCATGAGTTTTTTAGAAACTTGCATAGAATTGCATTGTTAGCATTTAGGGCATTATAGATCATTCATATTTGCATAAAAAGTAATTTTGGTAATTAGTATCTAATTTAGGAAGTTTTGTTTTGATTTATTTTATATTAAATTGGTTGTTTAATTTGTGTATTCTTTTGCAGGTTTTAGTATTATCTAGATTAGGTTTCTTATTTAGATTAGTGTTTTTATTTTTGGAAAGTTTCTTAAAAAGCATTGCTCCCTGTGGATCGACCTGGTCTCACCAGATTATTACTACAATTGCACCCTATACTTGGGGTCCGATCAGTTCCCATTTACCTTGCAGGTTGTAGAAATGTGATTAAGAAAGGAGAGGAGAAGAAGAAAGAACTGAATATAATTCGGATTGAAATTCTGGACAGTTCTCTCGAGCGAACTGGGGGTTCGCTCGAGCGACCTAGGTTCTGTCTGAACGAACAAAAATTCTGAAGAGTTCGCTCGAGCGAGTAGTGATTTTGCTCGAGCGATCGTCGTTCTATTTTGGTCCGCTCATGCGAACAATGACTTCGCTCGAGCGAACAACTCTCTGTCTTGGTCTGTTAGAGCGAACAGTATTTCGCTCGAGCGAACCTGATGCTGGCCCAGCGATATCAGTTTGAGTCAAGTGAAATTTGGATTTCGGACTTTTACTAGAATTTGAGGTACGTCTCGTGAGTATAAATGCATTCCCGATTAGTTTTAAGACTAATCATGGGTTAAATTAAATTATGGAAAAGTTTGAGATACTTTAAGGAGGGTTCTTTGAACGAACCATATTAATTGATAATTGCCTAAGCTCCATGGGTGATAATTATGGGGACTAGTAATGCACATATTAAATGTACAAATGTGATGTCCATCGTGAATAACACGTGCATTTGGAAACCAATGGTTACACCCGAATGGTTGATTAGGATTGAGATAGGATTGAGTAAAACCATACGTGGTTAATAATACTCTCATTGTGTCATTGTGATTCAATCTAAGGAGATTGATATTATTGACATCCCTTTCTTTTGTCATGAAAGGAATCATTGAGTTGAATTGGATCCATAAAATGATTTCTTACTGAATGTTATTGATCATCGAGTCTGGCATTACCTAGCTATTATATTAGAACTCTAAGTGAGTTCAATGAATAATGAATGGCTAATCCTGCTGCAGCAGATGGATATTGGGGTGTTCCGGAGCTCTGTGGTGATACTAGTTGTCCCTGGCCCGGAAACTAGTAAGTCCCACCAATTCCGATTGCATCTTTGGATATTGATTGATGCCTTCCATTGGAAGATGAATCCTCCCTTTAAGGGGAGATGGTAAATAAATAATCATTCCTTTGAGGGAAGATGGAAATGAATTGAAATACAATGTAATGAGTGCTATGGTAGTTGCCCTTTCGTACATGTATATTGACCGTCATTGTCTCTTATTGTTATTGTAGAATTGTCTAGATTTCTCTAGCATTGAAACTGTTATTAATGCAATATGAATGCGTTAATATACTATTGCAAGAATTGTTTATACATTGTTAAACCGTCGTGTTCATTAGTGTTATTGATGGCATTACAGGCCCGATTGCCAATGCCGATGCAGCAGCGCCCCCGGCGCCAGCGGAGGAGACCGCTACGGTTCCTCCAGGAGGATTGATAAAGTGGGTCCGGCGGGATACCGTCTAATTGGGTATCCGAGTGCGATTGGAATCTTTGATAAACGTTTTGAGAAATGTTTTGAGAACTGTTTGTAAATTCATTTTGGGGATGTAATTAACATTTTGGAAATGTAACTAATGGTCATCTGCATAGTATTTTTGAATATGCAGTGTTTGTTAAATGTATATTGGGAACGATACATGTATAAGAACTTTCTTTTGTATACATGTAAATTGTAAGTTGATATTGTCAAATATATTGTTTCCGCAAAAGTTTTGTAGTTGACAGGTACTTTGAGTATGATATCCATTGTGGATCTCGTTTTAACTTCGGTTAATTCGGGGTTTACGGGAGTAAGTATGTGATCACGGCTCGGGGTTGCCGGGTCTCGGGCCCGGGTCGTGACACTCCTACACCTCCAATCTCAATACAAAAAAACCCATAGATGATCACCCCAACTAGTGTCAGAACACGAGAGAGACAAAACCCTTGTAGTTTGTTCCTTTCATGAGCTCTCCTGCCTTCGAAATTGCTCCCATTCCATATCAAAACACAAACATAAGATCCACATTCCAAAACACATACGAGTAAATGTACATGAACACAAACATAAGAGTTCGAAAACCACCTAACCCTTATTATTGAGAGACCATAGTCTTAAAACAATTTATGTCAAACAACTTGATTTTGTTTTTCCTTGGATAGTAACACAATTCACAAGTAATATACTCCAAAAAATAAAAGTGCATCTTCATAATAATAATGATTCAGAAAAAAGTGACATAAAACACAGATCACTCCCACTGCTGCTATGGGTAATAATAATAGTAATAGCTAAAAAACTTTTGTAAGTATTCTACCAATAAACTTTGCTAGGTTGTCTATTGAGATAAAATGGAACTGTCTTTGATATGAATTGCTTGCTATTCTATCACCCTCAAAGGTACTGTCAATAGGGTACTTGTGGTCGAGATTGCAGTTGATTACTAAATGCCACTTACAACTTTCAAGTATTGACAGAATACTCATCCAGTCACATTAGTATAAGGTAGTGAGAAGTTCCCTCAAAAAACGTAAAGGAAAGAAAAAGACCTGAAACTGTTCTTGTTATTTAATTCCACGGCTATTTATGTGTGTTTGCATGTAAATTGAAATCACATAAAGGCAGCAACTGTCTCACAATAAATCGTTAGAATATATATATGTTTAGTTATACTATCTAAACATCTAAACATAAAAATAGGATGTTTCTAAACATCTAAACATATATGTTAATGGTTTATGAAAGAGCACAACATATCCATGGGTTTGGCTATGATGCTACTCATAAAGAATCCTTGCCGTTTTTTAATGCTAAATATTTGCGATGAATTTTTATGGTTATGGTTATGATTGAAATATCTTAAGTTTCCCTTTACAACATGCGCTCTCTCTATCATAATTTAATTTTGGTCCTATGTTTTATATGTGCTTCTGTTTGTGTTTGCCAAAAACTGAACAGATGGCCCAAGGAACGCATACGAAACAAGAGGATAAATTACTATATGGGCAAGACTCTCATGTCTCGAAAGCCATATTAAATGGGGTGGAGCCAGGGTCATATAGATGTATTAATACAAACCCCGATAAAGACATATGGGTTCTAACTGACAGGCAAAGGGAGATTGTTGGGGATGTTGGTCTAGCAAATCTTTTATAAATAGATTATATGAGAATAGATCATGCCCTCATTAGTGGCTTGGTTGAAAGATGGAGGCTGAGACCAACACGTTCCATTTGCCTATCGGTGAAGCCACAGTGACTTTGGAGGATGTTGCACATATATATGGGCTCTCGATCGACGGTATACCAGTAACAGGTAGGACCTTCCCCAAGTCACTTGTCCCAGAAGTGTGCAAGGAGTTACTTGGCATTGCTCCACGTCTTGGTAAAGACACTATTGGCATTACAATTAAATTCAAGTGGCTAGAAGACAATTTCAAGCCCTCTAAGAAGAGGAGTGAGGTTCACAAGATGAGACCATATTTGTTCTTTCTGGTTTCTGGACAAATCTTCACCAATTCTTCCGGTGCCAGAGGGCCGGCTTGGCACCTGGAGTTGTTTAGGGAATTCAAGCCCTATGCATGGGGTCCGGCCTGCCTTGCTAGCCTGTACAGAATGCTCGGAAGGGCTATAAGGTTATTAAAAGGTGAAGATGATGATAAGGAAGAGGATGAGGGTGAAGAAAAACGTGATTCTTCGAAAATTACCCTTTTGAAGACTCTGACAGGACCCTTACAGTTGTTGCAGGTGATGCCAAGTGAATTGCTCATAAGGTTTCAGTTTGTATTTACATATAGTATTCATTCTGATTAGATGATATAACTTTGCAGTTAACGTCCTCCTTTTTTTGGTTGTTGGCTTGCAAATATGGGCATATACAAGGATGTCGATCGGGTGATGTTCGACACCATGTCTTAGTTGGAAAAAATACCTACAGTACCCATTGTTCAAGACATGGGAATTGAGACTGATAGATAGGAATCAAGTAATAAACATGAAAGAGATTCGAAGGCACATCAATGGTCTCAAAGAGGACGGGGTAATAAGTTTCATAGCAATGTATTACTTTTTCCAATGATTTTGATGCATTTCTGGGTATCTTGATTAAGTTGCTATAAATTTGCAGTTCATGTGGTAGCCATATGCAAAGATGCCTAAGAAGCTGTTTGCAAATATACCAAAGGTTGATAAGGGGTTGTTCACTTCTTCGACGGTCCTTCTACATTACTGGATTGTTGAAAGGCACAACCCCGAACGTGTAGCAAAACAATTCGGCATAAGGCAAACTGTCCCCCCACCCTTCTATATGCCTTTTAAGAGGGTTGAGCGTCTGGAAAGGTTTGAAATGGATTATCAAACTTATGGAGAAGAAGTTACTAGACTGTGGGAGGCAACGGGGAGTAATGTCCTACGTGGACAGAAGGATTCCTCAAAGAAACAATCCCCTTCCTATCATATTTGGTATTCATCTGAAACCATAAGAGAGGTTGTATGTGGAATGGGTGGTCGAGGAAGACAATCGCCCATCGAGACCCACTCGGAGAAACCAAAAGCAGAGGTGGAAGTTAAGGAGGGGTCAAAGCCTACATGAAGCTCCCACTGTGCAGAGACATCCACCACCGAGAAACATGTGAGCACCGTGTCATATTTAATCTCTATTTGCCTTCGATTTTTTTACCTGTAACTCATCCTTAATGCATAAAAAATTTCGTTCAGGTACATGCTTTGTTGGACCACTTGGAACAGTCTTCGGACCGTGCCATCAAGAAGAAGGTCAAGATCAAAGATTTCACGGCACGCTTGCGTGAAAAAATTAAAAAATTTAGAGATGCATTTAGTTCGGCATTCGAAAGTTATGGGGGGGGGGGGGAGGGGTGTCATATTCCACCTCTCAATCTGATGATGAGACGAAGGTAATAATTTCCATACAGAAATTCATAATATGTTCAACCATCTGTATTATTATGACGAATTACAAATTGTTATTTATCCTTTCGATATAGGTATCAGATTCTGGAGCACGGAAGAGAGCTTTGCCAAAAGCCAAGCAAATAAAAGGGGTATCACCCGTGACCAAGAAGCTAGACTATTCAGATGAGGTCGTAAACATGGAGGGCATTACATCATCACCTTCTTTGGCATCTGGATTCCTGTTTGATGACGCCTGCCTATGTGCTGTACCCATCATTGGCTTTGAACATATATGAACCGAGTTGTAGGTTCCAACCTTAAACCATGGTCCACTCTCAATTATAGACGCGTGGATGCACCATGGACAATCCTGGTCCTTGCATTTGGCTGTGACTTTGAATTGACTAGTCTTTAGATGCGATAGCGTGAAGTTGTTATATATTGCAAACTTGGCTATAGTCCTCCTAAAATTTTCGCGATCTGGAAATTTGTGTCCTAGCCACATCTCCCGAGAAGTATTATGGTACAAATCTATAGGAAGCTCCTCTGGAATCATGTTATCTTCAAAATGAACTTCGCTCCTCTCTGTTGATGGCTCCCCAAAATTTGATTTTGCATTCACAATCGCTCTATTGATTGCACCGCCATCAGTACTACTTCCAGGGTGAGGCTCCTCTGGAACCACAGTATCTTCAAAAATAACTTCACGCCTGTGTTTGGATGGCTCCGTAGCATTTGATTTATGGCTATTAATTCATCTACCGACATCCTAATAGTTAAAAGAACATATATCCATTAGAGAGAATTGCAGTAGCAGACTACAAACAACATTTCAGTAATGAAGAGGAAATTACACATGTATGTTACATATTAAACAATAATGATAGTTTCATTATTGGAATAAAACAATTTATGGTACTTTCATTGCTCTTGATAAAAATTCCATTTATTTTGATTCCTGAAAAACTTCCTGACCTCTTAAATGGAAGCCAACGACTACTAAGATGAGCAATAAAAAGAAGATTTGCAGGATTCTGTGCATGAAAGTTCTGTTGTATGAAAACATGAGCTTATAAATAAAATGCGGACACTTATAGACGAGAAAAAAGGGGTTTCGACAGCAGGGAAAGAGGAAATGGATGACGAACACCATAAAACCATGAAACAATACTCTGAAAAGCATAAAAATATGTACAAAAATGTGCACCAACCTTTTAAATGAAAGCCAACAACCAATGAGATGAGCATTAAAGGAGATTTTCAACATAGTGTATGCAAGGTCTGTTGAGTGAAAACATGCAAGTATAAAGAAGAAGCAAACACTTAACGAGAAAAAGTGGGTTCTGAAAGCTGGGAAATAGAACGAAGATGAGAAAATGCAGACACTTATAGATGAGAAAAAGGGGTTTCGACAGCAGCGAAATAGGAAATGGATGACGAACACCATGAAACCATGAAACAATACTCTGAAAAGCATAAAAATATGTAAAAAATGTGCACCAACCTCTTAAATGAAAGCCAACAACCAATGAGATGAGCAATAGAAAAGAGATTTCCAGCATTGTGTGAAGGTCTGTTGAGTGAAAACGTGCAAGTATAAAGAAGAAGTGGACACTTAATGAGAAAAGGTGGGTTTTAAAAGTGGGGAAATAGAACGAATTACGACGATAGAGTCTCTTAATTTTAAATTAAGTGACGCTATCGTCGCTTCGAAAAATTATAAAAAAAAGAAGGAAAAGTAGCATGAGGAATATTTCCATAGTGAAAGTATTCCGAGGCACTCCATTTATAAGGGCAAACCATACGGACCACCATAGATGTCAATCAGCTGATGTAAGAAAGGCAATCCATTTAAGCCACATGTTTTGAGGCAATCCATTAGAAGGCGCAGGGTGGAACAAAGGAGGAAGCAGGGGAGATGGGAGCGCAGGGAGAGGAGGAGAGAAAAAGGGAGAGTGAGCAGCGGAGAGAAAGCCTCCGTCTAATGACCAAAATAGCCTTAGTAATGAATCAATGGACCCAAAATACAATATATAAACTTAATAAATGTGTTAGAATGTACTAGATTATTCAAAGCACATAAGAGAACCCATCGCATGAGCATGATAAAAGAATTCTATATATTTACGTGTACATTGAGAAACGAGGGGAAAGTATCTTCAGAAGCAGGAACAAAAGAAAAGAAAAAAGCAAAATGGCTATGGCACACGCAGAGAGAGAACATAACTTGATGATGCCAAAAACGGATTTCGGGCACCACCGGTCAAGTATAAGATAATTAATGTGAAAAATAGAGAGAGAGAATGAGAGAGAGAGGGTTTATAGTGGTTCGGTCAGTGTGACCTACGTCCACTTTGAAATGGTGATTTTACTTCTCAAATATGTAGCGATTACAGATGGAAAGATGGTGGTAAAGGTTGATTGCAAATAGCTTGCCCCTCAGTGTGGAGGGGCTCTGTGTTTTATAGTCGTCCCCTAACAGATGGGGACGACTCTTCAGCAGCGGACGCTTCCTTTAGGCGGAGTCTCCGAACCGCCCTCAACAGACGAGGCAGGTAGGATCTCCTCCGCAAGACTTGGTAAAAGAAGGTTAAAGGTAACGACGCTCTGACTATGTACTTCGTGGATCTGGATCCGGACCCGACTCATGAGGAGTGGATCTGGACCTGGGCTCAACACGGACTCGGGTCACTCAGACCTGACCCGACATGTCGAACTGAATCTCTTGGACCTGACGGTTTGGGCCTGACCCGTCATTGTGGATTGAGCCATTTGGGCTTGACCCGTCATAACTAATTAGACTCATGGGAGGGCGAGACTAAGAAGAAGAATAGTATGATTAGGGAGGTCCGGGATAGAGTGGGAAAGTCTGGCAGGGGAGAAAAGAGTGGAAGTTAATTGAAAGTCATGCTCTGTATCTCACCAAGTCATGCTCTCTTAAATGAGTGCAAGTAGGATATTCGAACGGTTAAGGATACATGTGTACAGATAGCCTATTTGAGCTCATGCTTACTTGAAAACAAAAGCACTAATAAATTATAATTAGGATAATAACTGAGCACGGATATGGCCAACATTGTAATTTAAATATTTATGCATTAAAAAGTTTATAGATTTTAGAAGAAAACAACTAAAGAATAGGAAGGTTACAAAAGTACTTTATTATGCAATTCAAGAGCTACTGGCAGAAAGAGGCAAATCTGATCAGAAAGGTAAATGCAAAACTTAGTTGAAATGGAGCTTCTGCAATAAAGTAAAAGTGATAAGATAATGTAGATAGTTGCATGAGTAGAGAGAGAAATTTTGAAAATTGAATAACTTGAAGTCAAAATTATAAAAACCGAATAAAATCGAATCTAAAACCTTCTAACTTAATATATTATAATGGGGAATGTTCATGTGCATCTATCCCTCACTATAAGGTGAGGGGCACTTTTCCTTTTTACACATGAAGACAAGAAAGTGCATCTCTTCCTATATACTTGAAAATTTACTTTTGTACTTGAAAATCCCCATTTATGAAAGTATCCCTTACCTATGGTGAAGGATAGATGCACATGAACATTTTCCTATTATAATAATTAATCTTTATCTTTTACACTTTCTTTTACTCTAGCTTATTATATTCCGAAAACAAAAAATCCACTCTTTCCTTTTGTGAACTCCTCCAATCGAGGTCCTGTTTGTCAGTAATTGTATTTGTATATCTTGGACCATGTCCATGTGGCTACTCAACTGCTGGTCCTTTGATTGTATTCCTTCTCTTGCACTTCTGTAGTACCAATAAAGACTGGTAGATAGATTAACCAACACGCTGCCATCATTGGCATCCTTTAAATCAACAAAAGAGACATTCTGCGGGTACCAATAATCTTATCTTGCGGGCCATCTCATCATCAACTCCGCTGTCGAAAACCATGAATTTTGCCCTTTGCGCGTGCTCAAAAATCAATTCCTGAAGCAAGGTCAGTTTCTATCCAATGTTAGTTGGACCGGCTCTTCAAGTTCGTCACACTCTTACCGAATAAAAATAAAAGAAAAGAAAAAAAAAGTTCATCGTGCATAAAACACCTATTGTTTGGTAAGAATTTTTGTAGGGTGGAGTGAAGTGAGGATTGAAGAGATAATAAATATTAGGGGCCTAATCACAGTATGATGGAATTTTATTTTTAGTGGCTTGATAAGAAATTATTTTAACTTTTTAAGTATAAAGTAGATGAATTTTTATCTTTTTAGTGGCTAAAGAATGTTGTTTTTTGACTTTTTTTTTAAATGAAATATGAAAATTTAAAATTTCGTACCATACAACTCTTTAAATCTTTTCTTATCTTGTAAAATGAGACTTTACTTCACTCCACCTTTTCTCATTCAGCCAAACAAACTCAATTCTAGTGGGAAGGGAAAGCCCACGTGTGAAGGAGCTAGAACCCATACAAGTGGGAAAAGAATCTCATGTGCCCTTTTTCTTTAATGGAATTTCTGTCAGGAATTTACCATGCCCAAGAATTCTTGGACATGGTATGACAAGCTGTCCCCTAAAATTTCTGAATTTCATGTTTCTTTACTAGCATTTCTGGATTCCAGCTAAATAAAATGTTTCTTTTGACATTTGAAAATCCAGGGAGTGGAATTCCATTAAAATGCATAGGGAGTGGAAATCCTAGATGCTCAAGCCCAAAGGGCTATCTAGGAATTTCACTTTGTCTGAGAATTCAAGAATTCTCTAGACAGGAATTTCTGAAATTCCAGCAAAAAAATAGGGCCGAAGAGTGGCATACTTGGATGTTGAACCCTGGGCAGCCACAAAATCCATCTACTTTTGACCCACCTTAACTGAAAACTACGAAACCTCACCTATTTAACACTTCATTATTCTATTGAAGTGAAACCTCACCTATTTAATTAACACTTTATTATTCTATTGGGGTGGACTCAGATCTCGAATGAAGTATGATTTGGCCAAAATGTGGCATTCTTCAGTGATTTTGTGTGGTGTAGAGTGATGAAAGGTTGGATTTGGATTCCACTGGGAGGGACACCCTTTGACAAATTTTACTTATCATATGGTCATCATTTGATCTTTACACGTTGAAAATGGGCATTTGATTATTTTAGCATGCTAAGTCTCCGATTAGAAATAAAGGGGTATGAAAATAATTTTGGATTTTTGGAGAAATTTGGATCTAAACTCAGATCCTTGCATGTCTCCCACCAAAAAATCTGGATGAAGAACAATTACATTCAAATATTAAAACTATATAGGTTCTAAAGGTCGAAATCACTTAAGTAATATTCATATTTTATAGTTACTTAATACTTGTTAATTTATTCTTATAGAATATGTGGGAACTCATAATCAAAATATTTTTCTGACGGATTATTAAAGACGTGAGAGGTGAAAAGTACGAGGCACCAAGAGGTGCAGCCCTTACTTTTTTTTTTTTTTTTTTTAAGATTTTAATTACTTGGATGGTGGTTTGGTATTCATTTCTTGCTGTCTCATGATTTATTTATTTTTATTATAGGGGAGATAATTTGATCGTCTTTTTGGCAAATTCATATTTATTTCTTCAATTCCAACTATTTTAAAATGCAAAAGTCTTCCAATTTGCATGTATTGAATACATGAAACAAACAGGCTTTTTATTAGTTTAATTTTTTGTGTTCTAAAAGAGATATTCTAAGCACTTTTATCCAATTATATTAATGTATTCTTTATCTTATTTTGAATTTGAATTTGAAATAGAAACATTTGCTTAAACTAATGCTGATTCAGATATATACAAATTAAGTGTCAGTTTCCAATCTAGATTTGGAACCTAATCTATATGAAGACAGATGGAGTCTGGATCCACCATGGTTCCTTCCTTCCTGAGTCAACAGTTTGCATCCCTAGTTGCATCTTTTGCACTGATAAATCAACAATAATTCCATTGAGCGAAAAAAAAAAAAAAAAAATCAACAATAATTCCAAAGGTTGGTCTAGGTGGGGCCTACTTTGTTATTAAGTAGATCCTTGTCACAACTTCATTCCATCAAAATATAGAATCTACTCCCTCCAGGCTCTCATGGCGGCCTTTCCTCTTTCCTTCCTCCTCTCTTTCCTCATCCTGCAAAACCCTCTCTTTTCCACTGCAAATCCCCACAAACCACACCTCACAGTATCAGAAAACTTGTCCCAACAACACCCTATTTCAGAGCCCCCTCTCACCTACTTCGAAGTAACCAAACCCATCAAACATCCCAAGACAAAACCTTGCTCTTCTCTCATCCTACAACACGACTTCGGTTACACATACAAAAAGCCTCCTGTGACTGCTCCTTACAACCCTCCCTCCAACTGCCCATCTCACAGCTTCTCCAAAATCATCCTAGAATGGAGAGCAACCTGCAAAGGAAGGCAATTCGACCGCATTTTCGGCATTTGGGTAGGTGGGGTAGAGATTCTTCGCTCCTGCACTGCAGAACCGACCTCCTCTGGCATTGTATGGACTGTGGAAAAGGACATTACCAGGTATTCTTCTTTGCTAAGACACCCACAAACAGTTACTGTTTATCTGGGCAATCTCGTCGACAAAACATACACTGGAATCTACCATGTTAATCTGACATTCCATTTCTATCCTGCCCAAGAAACGCATCATGTTTCCAGATCGAATTTGGGCTCTGGGTTTGGTTTACCTGCTGATTTGATACTACCCATTTCGAGAAATCCCCCTCTGAATGATGGGTTGTGGTTTTTAATAGAGAATTCGACTGATGTTGAGGTGAAGGAATTTGAGGTTCCTAGGAATACATATAGAGCTGTTTTGGAAGTGTATGTTTCTTTTCATTCTGATGATGAGTTTTGGTATACTAATCCTCCTAATCAGTATCTGGTTGCTAATAACCTGACTGACACTCCCGGGAATGGCGCATTTAGAGAGGTGGTTGTTAGTCTTGATGGGAAAGTAGTTGGTGCTGTTTGGCCATTTACTGTGATTTACACTGGAGGGGTCAATCCCCTTCTTTGGAGACCAATTACTGGGATTGGGTCATTTGATCTCCCATCTTATGACATTGAAATTACACCCTTTTTAGGGAAGATTTTGGATGGGAAGCGTCATAAGTTTGGGTTTGGTGTCACGGATGCTTTGGATGAGTGGTTTGTAGATGCAAATTTGCACCTTTGGTTGGATTTTGAGAGCAAGAAAACAAAGGGGAAACTGATCAAATACAAGGCATCGCCTTGTAAGCATTCTTTGCTCTCAAAATTCAAAGGGCTAGATGGCTCTTTCCTCACTCTTGCAAGTAGGTCCATATCGTCAGTTGGATGGGTGAAGTCCTCTCATGGGAAGGTCTTCTCCCACTCAATCCAAAGGTTTGATTACATGAACTCTATGACATTTGAAAAGAACGGCAACCTGCAAGTTGTGAATCAGACCATCAACTCCAATCGTGATATTTATGTGATACTCTCGTCCTCTGATGTGTTCTCTACACAAGTCTTTCAGAGATTTTTTATTTACTTGAATACTAATACTGTGGACGAAGTTGAAGACAATTACACTTCCTTAGCAAATCTCAAATTAGGTTTCAATGAAGACAAGTTTTCAGGTGGGTGGTTTGGCTTCTCATTCAGCTCTCTCCAGAATTCACAGGATGGTCAGGGTTACATGCTTGTGAAGGGTCACATAGTGAGAAGTGGTTTAGGGAGTACTCAGCAAGTGTACATATATGATAGCACTGACGGTTGTTATTTTAGGAATGTGAGCAGTTCGAACTACACTATCCTTCATGATGAGTCAAGAGGGCTTTGTAGCAGAGAACCACAATTTGAGTTAGCATTTGGACTTGGTGGTAGGCTCCCTCTTGTGCCTAGGAGGATCGCTTTAGCGTCTGACGTTTACAAAGAAAGAGTGAGAATTAGTTGATGTTTCCGTAGTTTGATAACTGGGTTCTTGTAACAACTTCTTCAAATGGTAAGTGTTGTTTGATTTGTTCCATGTTGTGGTCACATCCATTATGTATGCGAGTAAAACTCTCATTTCTTGATGGTGAAATATGACTTTTACCAAAGTCAGACACCAATCCTGATGGTTATATTAATTTTCTCCAGTATGATTTCAACACTCAGTTTTCCATACTTCACATGGCTGTGATAAAGTTTTCCATACTTCACATAGCCATGCTAACTTCTTCCTTCAGCTGGTGCCTACTTGTAGTCATGTATAAAACCAAGCAGGTATTGGGTAGATGATGCTTGAATATATTTACGGACGATTGAATATATTTACAGATTGGCTTTTTAACAGCCAAAGTAGACGCTGGGAATGCTGTTTGAGGAATTCAAAAGGGATTCCATTGCAAAATCATGCCCAAAACAGGAATGGATGAATTCAGTTCAACAAACTGATTAATTGGAGGTCTTTTTTCATTAATTGGCTTTCACTTTGCAAGTTATGCTTCCATAGTCACCTAACCTAAGTAAATCTTCTTCAATAACCAATAAATGAAATGCCTTTTAACTGTTATAGCAAGAATAAGGATAGTTGATAAAGATCAATCCATAATACTTTGCTCTGACAAATGGCCATGTAATTTTTGATATTTGTGGTGTATTTGGTTTTAACTCTAGGCCACAATTTGGGGGGATACATGCATATAGACATTGCAGCCCGGTGGTCACGGGTTCAAAATACGGAAATTCCCTCTCTGCTTGCAGGGGTAAGGCTGTGTACATCTGACCCTCTTCAGACCCCGCTAACATGGACGTAGTTATGCTTGATTGAATAAGCATGAAGAAGTGTTATTGTTGAACATTGGAGGTAAAGATTTGATGTATAACCCATAGGTGACAGGAGGCATTGGGCCTGTTTTTCTCTGGTTTGACTTTGTATGTGCGAGTGATGGCCAATTGGCAATTTACCCTCGTGTAAATTTTCTGCTTTTATTGAAATATGCTGGTTGACTTTTTTGATAAAAGGATTCCGTATCAAGATGTTTTACATTAATATGGGATCTGGCTATTTTTGAGGTTTCCCTTTTTATTTTCAAAATTTCAAGGCATGCAGTCCCATTCAGTGTTCAGACAGGAAACTTAAAAACTTTCACGTGGGTCCTTCCTGTTAACCTCCTTGCATCTCAACTTTCTGTAACGCAAAATATGTTTGATGCATTTACTTTCCAAATATTCAACATCAGAGTTCCCTTTTGTCATTAGCTTTTTGCATGAGCTCTTTGATTGGGATTGTTTATTTCATGTAATTGACTACCAAGGATTGTATTTCTGCAAGTGGTTAAAAGTGAAAAACCAAGGTGAATATCCAAAAATGGCTATTAAATCAGCTCCCCTTTAATGGAAATTGAACCAAGGGAAGATGGGTAATGAATACCCAAACATCACATTAGTAATTCAATACATAAGAAAGTCAAGGTCCCGTCAACATCTTTACCTTGTATCCTTCATCTCTTAGCCCTTTAGTAACCCTTAAGTGGAGCTAATTACACCATGAATTCCTATATAGTTTGAAGCAAACAAACAAGCCCTAAGAAAACCTTCTATATGTAAGATTGATTATGCTTTTGTTGCACTTGGAGTTGTGTAGCATAAGGGTTAAATAACCTAAGATTATCTAAAGTTCAAAAAAAAAAAAAAAAAACCTAATGTTCTGTCCTCTTAAGATTATCTAGAGTTAAAACAAAGCTACTGTGTTGTCCTCTATTGCCATCAATGTGGTTCTACACAGTATCAAGTTCCTTTTGCTCTCTGTTTTAAAGGCTTGCTCTCTCAGGCAGTTTGATGCATATGATAAACAGCAGATGTTTAGTTTTTAAAGGAATGTGTGCTGAGCATCATGCAAGTTTACACACATGAAAAGGAAAAAGAGGAAAAAAAGAAGGAAAAACACACCATCGAATACACATAAGTAGTTAAAGCCTATTCGGTATGTGCCATTTAAGATTGTTAAGAGACATGATGAATACGCTTTCAAGCTTGATTTAACATAATATGCGAAATCCTAGATAAAGATATGTAGGAAGCTGAGTGGGGAGAGACAGGTGAAAGTACAATGAGCTATAGAATTTCACTGCAAACTGAGCTGTAGTTATGCATCATGTTTTATAAACTGCAGTTACAAATAATCTTTCATACGGTGAGAATTGTCTAGCGGTTGTCCTCTATCATAGAATTTTAATCCTATGTGGTGATATCGCATTTGAAACCTAAATGTGTATTGGATCTTACTAAATTTTACTTTTTACCGGATTTGGTTTTATTGATATAAATTGTTAATGCCGTTCGCTAACAGCTTGAGCTCTTGGTGTTCCATGGTTATGAACATTTAATGAGAGCTGGGGTGCAAGTGTTTTTTTATGTAGTAGGGCCGGGCTTTGGGCTGTTTACTATTGAGTCCAAGCCTGGCCCATTTATTGAATGGGCCTAATTATAAAATATGAGGCCAGCCAAATTTCTAAAACCTAAGTCCGGAACAAATTGGGCTGGGCCAGTCTTGGGCTCGGGCTAGTCCAGTCCTTTAGCACTCCTAATTTCTCTCCCATTTTCCCTACTACTAATCAGGTGTTTTAGATATGATCAACCCGAGGTGGGTGGGTCAACGACTAACAGTGGCAGTGTCTTTCAGCATGATTCTTCATGTTTTTTTTTGCAAAAATGCTACTTGTCCCGGGACAAGTAGCACGGCTCTTTTTTTTGGTAAAAAGTCTTCATGTTGTTGTTGATGATGAGATGGGCCTGCTGACCAATCTAATGGAGTATCTCACTTCAAATTAGGTAAAACTGGGACAAGTATAAAGCCATTTTGAGCAAGTGACATGAATCGTATTTGTAGGGTTATTGCCTAATATGGCCCACCAAGATGGGTCCATCAAAATGCTCTGGCTGTACGGGCCACGGGCCATGCCATGTCTGGGCCACGACACTCTGGTCCAGCACAGCCTATGCATATTTGATGTGCCAGGCCTGGGCGGCCGGCCCAATTCACACCCCTAAGCCCAACACAAGCTCACAAGACCCACTTAGATGCATGTCTACTGGTGGGGTAAGGTAGAGACGGAGGCGTCTCCTTATGGATAAGGGTCACAAAGGAAAAAAAAAAAAACAGCCCGTCAGATCATTCTTAGACCTTGATTGAACAATTTGATGGTGGCAAAACATGGGGAGATCTTTCCATGGGCCTGATTTGGCGTGCCCCGCCAAATTTATCAAGTTTAATGGTATTTTAACCACAATTTTTTGAAGATACAATCTAATGGTAAAGATTCGATTAGTGTAAAACCATGCCTTTGTGCAACATCATGAAATAAGAAGAAAATGAATGGAGCTAAACTAATCAAAAGTGGGCCCGAGTAGCTTTCATTGAGCTCTCTTAGGAGAAAACTTCCCATTCATTGAGTTCTTGAATTAAATGGAGTACGAGCCCTTTTGTTCTTTCTTTCCTGTGATAGGGATCGCTTGGACGAGATGAGAAGTTTTTTATATTTTAAAGAGAAACCTAGGTGTACCTCGCAAAAACGTCCAAATCCCTTTGAAAATGGGAGGGAAGGTTTGTTTAAGGGTAAATTAGGGAAAGATTCCTCAGTACCGTATTATAAAGTCTCTAGTATACAGCAATAATGTTTAAGGCCTAGAATCTCTTGCGCATATGATTAATTCTGGCGTTGGTTCCTAAGCATGTGATATCAGATTTTTTATGACTCATTTGCCCTTCTAATCATTTAAATGGGCGGTGGTCCTTAAGCATGTAACATCATTTTTTTATGACTGATTTGCCCTTCTAATCATTTAAATGGGTGTCATGCAATTTAAATCTGGGTTATAGCTCCAACTTATTGTCTTTCCATACAAAACACTTGTTTTCAAACTGGCAACGATTTCAAATACACATAAATTCATATAAACTCATGTCAAAGATAGATAAGTTCCCATCAAAGTTAGATAAATTCACAGCAAACTTAGATAAATTCACTTAATTCGTATCAAACTCATATAAATTCAAAGGAAACACAAATAAATTCATATCAAACTTAGAAAAATTCATACAAACACAGATAAAATTATGCAAAAGTCAGATAACATTATGCCAAAGTCAGATAACACATACAAAACACTTGTTTTCAAATTGGCTATGATTTCAAATATAGATAAATTCATATAAACTCATGCCAAAGTTAGATAAGTTAACATCAAAGTTAGAAAAATTCATAGCAAACTCAGATAAATTCATATAAATTCATGTCGAAGTAAGATAAATTCCCATCAAAGTTAGATAAATTCACAGCAAACCCAGATAAATTCAAAGCTAACACAAATAAATTCGTATCAAACTTAGAAAAATTCATACCAAACACAGACAAAATCATGCCAAAGTCAGATAACATTATGCCAAAATCAGAGAACACATACAAAACACTTGTTTTCAAACTGGCTATGATTTTAAACACAGATAAATTCATATAAACTCATGCCAAAGTTAGATAAGTTCACATCAAAGTTAGATAAATTCAAAGCAAACACAGATAAATTCATATCAAATTTAAGAAAATTCATACTAAACACAGATAAAATCATGCCAAAGTCAAATAACATTATGCCAAAGTCAGATAACATATACAAAATACTTGTTTTCAAACTAGCTATGATTTGAAACACAGATAAATTCATATACACTCATGCTAAAGTTAGATAAGTTCCCATCAAAGTTAGATAAATTCACAGCAAACTCAAATAAATTCATATCAAACTTAGAAAAATTCATACCAAACACAGATAAAATCATGCCAAAGTCTGATAACATTAAGCCAAAGTCCGATAATATATACAAAACACTTGTTTTCAAGCTGTCTATGATTTCAAACACAGATAAATTCATATAAACTCATGCCAAAGTTAAATAAGTTCCCATCAAAGTTAGATAAATTTACAACAAACTCAAATAAATTCATATACACGCATGCCAAAGTTAGATAAGTTCCCATCAAAGTTAGATAAATTCACAGCAAACTCAAATAAATTCATATCAAACTTAGAAAAATTCATACCAAACACAGACAAAATCATGCCAAAATCAGATAACATTATGCCAAAGTCAAATAACACATACAAAACACTTCTTTTCAAACTGGCTATGATTTTAAACACAGATAAATTCATATATAATCATGTCAAAGTTAGATAAGTTCACATCAAAGTTAGATAAATTCAAAGCAAACATAGATAAATTCATATCAAATTTAAGAAAATTCATACCAAACACAGATAAAATCATGCCAAAGTCAAATAACATTATACCAAAGTCAGATAACATATACAAAATACTTGTTTTCAAACTAGCTATGATTTGAAACACAGATAAATTCATATACACTCATGCTAAAGTTAAATAAGTTCCCATCAAAGTTAGATAAATTCACAGCAAACTCAAATAAATTCATATCAAACTTAAAAAAATTCATACCAAACACAGATAAAATCATGCCAAAGTCTGATAACATTAAGCCAAAGTCCGAAAACATATACAAAACACTTGTTTTCAAGCTGTCTATATTTCAAACACAGATAAATTCATATAAACTCATGCCAAAGTTAGATAAGTTCCCATCAAAGTTAGATAAATTTACAACAAACTCAAATAAATTCATATACACGCATGCCAAAGTTAGATAAGTTCCCATCAAAGTTAGATAAGTTCCCAGTAAATTCAAATAAATTCATATCAAACTTAGAAAAATTCATACCAAACACAGATAAAATCATGCCAAAGTCAGATAACATTATCCGAAGTCAGATAACACATACAAAATACTTGTTTTCAAGCTAGCTCTGATTTCAAACACAGACAGATTCATATAAACTCATGCTAAAGTTAGATAAGTTCCCACTAAAGTTAGATAAATTCACAATAAACTGATATAAATTCATATCATACATAAATAAATTAATATCAAACTTAGAAAAATTCATACCAAACATAGATTAAAATCATGCCAACGTCAGATAACATTATGCCAAAGTCAGATAACACATACAAAACGTAGATAAATTCACAGCAAACTAAAAAAACTCATTTAAAACCAAGTTGGATGTTGAATATATTTTAAAGTCAAATAAAATCATGTGAAATCCAGTTAATTTCATACCAAACTCATTATTTCATAAGAAACTCAGATAAACTCAGTAATACCTCTAAGAAAATATTTTCAAAGTCACATAAGTTCGTTTGAAACCTTGTTTAATTGATAACAAACGTAGTTAAATTGAAATCAAACTCAGAAAAATCCTTGTCAATGTAAAATAATTTCATTTCAAGCTCAGATAAATTCAAACCAAAACTTAGATAAACTTATGTCAAAGTCAATTAAATTTAAGTCAAGATAATTCGGTTGATTGAGGTCACCGATGAGTTGATTTTGCTTCTTTCTGTAGTTTCCTTCATCTTCACTTTCAGAATCTTTATTTTGCTTAGATTTTGAAGTGTTTAGATTTTGGAGTGTATGACAAAATATTTTAAAGCGGTACGTGTTTGGTGACGCATAGAGTACATAATGAGAGGGTGTTTTTGTCTTTTTGACTCATTTAATATTAAAAGGGGACCGCTGCCTTTATGAGAAAATGACTTGGCTCAAAAATATACTGTTGAGGGACCTGACGCCAAATGCCTCTTCTTTTAAAAGAGAAACCTAGTACATTTTTGGCAGGTTTATTTTTTTTCTCTAAAATGGATAGAGGTTTGAAAAAATTAGAGTGTTTGGCACCACCTTTCAGCCTCTATATATTTTAGAGAAGTAGAGGCAATGGCTCTGCTTTCCACCGCGCCCTTATGAGGTAGTTGAGAAATAGAGGAAAAAAAGAAGAGGCGGAGCTACAATATTTATACATAATCACTTCCAATCCCTTTTTTTCAATTTTTCTCCAAATTTGAGAGGCCCAATCAAGATCCAAACAGTTGAAAATGTTCACAAGGTCAAACAAGGTCATGTAACTAAATTTCAGCTGTTGAATTATCATCAATCTTGAGATATGTGCCACAAACCGTGAGCCATTTAATATAATTTGTTATGATTTGTAGGCCCTTCTCCAAATTTAAGAGGCCCAATCAAGATCCAAACTTGTGAAAATGTTCACAAGGTCAAACACGGCCATGTAACCAAATTTCAGCTGTTGACTCATCATCAATCTCGAGATATGTGCCACAAACCGTGAGCCATTAAATATAATTTGTTATGATTTGTGGGCCACAAATATAAGATTAAAACCGTTGGATATGTTTGGGAGGCTGAAAACGACTATATGGTCAATTTTAATGAAAACCGTGAGATCTCTTTGGAAGGCTGAGCACATCCATATGGTTAATTTTCATGGCCTAATACCTTGTGAATATCAAGAAATATGTGGAAGAACTCTCAGCTAATTATATAAAAATGTCTATTTAACATAGACCATTGCATTATCAAACACCTCTTTTTATTGTAGTCTATTTTTCGAATGGCTCTTTTTTGTATGGGTCTATATTGAATTGTAGTTAAGAAATAGATTAGTGGTCCCAAACATGGCCCTAGTCTCTTTGAATATCCAAACATATGAGAAACGTCCAAAACGTCCAAATCCCTTTGAAAACGTCGAGGGAAGGTTCTTTTATGGAAGGATTTTTTTTAAAAGAGAAACCTAGGCGTATCTCTTTAATATCCAAACAAATGCAAAGCGTCCAAATCCATTTGAAAACCTTGAGAGATCTTGACATAAGCGGACCAAAGACCATACATTTTCAATCTTTGATCTCCACATCCCTCAGGTTCTCATTCTACCTTCTTTCTTACCTCATGCATCCGATTGTTCAATTTTAATTCTTTTGTTTCCTTTTGGATTCTTTTAAACTTGGAAGCCTTGAGAGATCTTGACCTAACTAGACCAAGATCATACATAGATTATTAATCTTTGATCTTCACATCCAACAGTTTTTTGATCACCTATTTACTAATTTCTTATGTCTTCTTGCCTCATACATCGGATTGTTTAATTTTAATTTCATTTTTTCTAATGTGTTTTCTTTAATTTAGAAATTGAAATTCATTCATGTGAAAGAAACTCAAATTTAATTTTACCTTTCATGCACTGAACCTCGAACGAACCTTACCAATTTACATCCCTTTTGTAAAATCAATATGGATAAAGAAAAATATTGACCCATCTGTTTCTCTCACTTGTGACTTGAGAAATATTCCAAATTAATTGGGCCCAGCTGGAAATCCGAGTTGCTTAAAATGAATGCCACATAACTCTAAATGAGATGTTCTTAAATTTTACGAGCTCGGATTTTTGGGGAGTTCCTCTCAAGCTAGCCTCAGCTGCTCGCTCTCTACTTTCTCAGTTATTTTGTTTTTAATGCTGCAATTAGAGAAATCGTGCTTCTTTCACTCATGATTTTCAATTGGGTATATATGGTTTTGATGGCATGATTTGATTTTTTTAGAAATTAAGGGTTCAGTTTTCAGGCCAATCAACAGTTTTCTGATTTCAAAAAGAAAAACAAAAAACCAAAGTTTTTAATTTTACATTTTAATGTTTCTTGAAATGCCCTCCCCTTGATTTAAAGGGTCTCTGCAAAATAAATAAATAAATTGTCAGTACCCACTGTGTGGTGACATGTGAGCCAGACATTCAAAAAGTAGAAAGTTTCATATCCTAACAATAATAAAACATGAGACTCTAGAAGACCAAAGCTAGTTCGTTGGTGCTTTTAATCTTAATGATACATGGCTTAATCCCAGCAGATTTATTAATTTTTTTATTATCTTCTTACCCCATATAAGTACATCGGATTGTTCAATTTTGATTCCTTTTCTTTTCGTTTGGGCTTTTTAACATTTAGAAACCTTGAGAGATCTTGACCTCATCAGATCAAGATCATATAGTATTAGTCTTTGATCTTCACATCCATCAGGTGCTTGATCAACCTGATACACTGCTTAGTCCCCTCCTTATTAATATCTTTCACCTTCTTAATTGATACATCAGATTGCTCAGTTTTAATTTCTTTTCTTCTAGAGTTCAAAGATGGGGAAGAGAAAGTCCAGGGCAAAACCACCTCCCAAGAAGAAACTTAAGCTTGATAAATGCTTTACCTGCCCCTTCTGCAACCATCCAGGCACTGTTAAATGCAAAATGTGAGTAACCCTTGATTCATTGTTTCATATTTTCAGGGAGAAATAATTTCTTTTAATCAATGTCATGAACTGAATGTGAATGTGCATCTGTCGTCCTTTCAGGGATAAGAAGCTTATGACTTCGGAAGCTTTCTGCTATATTTGCGAAGAGAGTTACTGCACCACTATCCATGGTAAAAGGCGTGTCAAACGGACGACAGTTACAGATCCTGGCACGAGCAGGCCACGGACCGGGCGGCACGGCCCACCAAGACTTACCCAGCCTCCGTGGTCGTGCTCCGTGTGCCTCTTTAATTCTTTAATTTTTTAATTTTCGCCTTTTGGGTATTAAATTTAAAATTAAGAATTAAAAAACAAATATTGAGAATTGCGTTCTTACTATATGATGCCAACTATACTGACTAATTGCACTTTGACCTGGAATTCAATCCAAAACTGAGAAGAAAACTAGGACTTAGCTCATTCTCTTTTTATGGTTTAGTTTGATCTAAGTTTTCTTAAACCAAACCAAACCAAACCATTTATTTTAGTTTGAATGTGAAAGGGCGAACAATTTTGAAGATTGATGAAGAATCAGCTTATGCTTAGAATACATCTATTTTTGTAGTTGTACTCTTCCTTTTTTCATAGACACATTAAACAAATCTTTCTGGTTTCACGGAGTTGATGTAAATATAACATTTTGGATGACTAGCATTGAAGTGTATCTTTTGTAGCTAGATTTCTCTTCTAATTCAAGCCAAAATTATTGATAATGGGTTTTTCTCAATTGTTACAAATTAATAGTTTTCAACTTTGAAAAACCTTTACTATGATATTTCTAACACTGCAGTATTGCTTTCTAATTTTTCTTGTAGCATGATGTTTGCTTTATCATTATCGTCGTCGTCGTCGTCATCATCAAAGCCTTGTTCCAACAATGGGTCGGTTTCGTGAATTATGTTTCTCTATTCTGACCTATATTAAGTTAAATTATCAAATAAGTTGCAATTCTTCAAATCTATTTTTACTATATTCATCAATGTCCTCTCCAGCTTATCTGTTCCCCTTGTGGGTTGTCAACTTTAAGAACCAAGATTTTTATTATTGGCGCCGTTGTCGTCTCACATTGTTTAGGCAAAAATAATGACAATTATCAATTTATCTAGACAAGGCAATGTCGATTATTACACGATGATGTCTTTGGCGATATGATGAAATATTCTACTTGCTAAAATAGAGAACCTTACCATGAGACTTCAGAGACCCGCAGAATCTTGAAGAGGCCGGCACTCTTCCATGGGACTAATTGTATTTGTATATCTTGGACCATGTCCATGTGGCTACTCAACTGCTGGTCCTTCGATTGTATTCCTTCTCTTGCACTTCTGTACTACCAATAAAGACTGGTAGATAGATTAACCAACACGCTGCTATCATTGGCATCCTTTAAATCAAGAAAAGAGACATTCTGCAGGCAAACCTGCTACATGGACCGATCCTTGGACCAGGTCCCAAAGTTCGGTCCCAATATCACTCCTGATATTGGGACCGAACTTTGGGACCCGGTCCAAGGATCGGTCCCAAAAATTCGGTCTATGTAGACTTTTTCTTCTGCAGGTAGCAATAATCTTATCTTGTGGTCCATCTCATCATCAACTCCACTGTCGAAAACCATGAATTTTGCCCTTTGCGCGTGCTCAAAAATCAATTCCTGAGGCAAGGCCAGTTTCTTTCCAATGTTAGTTGGACCCGCTCTTAAGTTCGTCACACTCTTACCGAATAAAAATAAAAGAAAAGAAAAAAAAAGTTCATCGTACATAAAACACCTATTGTTTGGTAAGAATTTATGTAGGGTGAAGTGAAGTGAGGGTTGAAGAGATAATAAATATTAGGAGTCTAATTATAGTATGATGAAATTTTATTTTTAGTGGCTTGATAAGAATTTTTTTTAACTTTTTAAGTATAAAATAGATCAATTTTTTTGTGTTTTTAGTGGCTTAAGAATGTTGTTTTTTGACTTTTTTTTTAAATAAAATATGAAAATTTAAAATTTTGTTCGATACAACCCTTTAATCTTTTCTTATCTTGTGAAATGAGACTTTACTTCACTTCACCTTTTCTCATCTGGCCAAACAAACTCAATTCTAGTGGGAAAAGAAAGCCCACGTGTGAAGGAGTAGGAGCCCACATAAGTAGGAAGAGAATCTCATACGCCCTTTTTCTTTAATCGAATTTCTGTCAGAAATTTACCATGCCCAGGAATTCCTGGACATAGTGTGACAGGCTGTCCCCTAAAATTTCTGAATTTCATGTTTCTTTAAAAGCATTTCTGGATTCCAGCCAAATAAAATGTCTCTTTTGACATTTGAGAATCCAGGAATTTCACTCCCTACGTATTTTGGTGGAATTCCTGGATGCTCAAGCCCAAAGGGCTATCTAGGAATTCCACTTTGTCTGGGAATTTTAGAATTCTCCATACAGGAATTTCTGAAATTCAAACAAAAAAATAAGGCTGAAGAGTGGCATACTTGGAGGTTGAACCCTGGGCAGCCACAAAATCCATCTACTTTTGACCCACCTTAACTGAAAAATACGAAACCTCACCTATTTAACACTTTATTATTCTATTGAAGTGAAGCCTCACCTATTTAATTAACACTTTATTATTCTATTGGGGTGGACTCAGTTCTCGAATGAAGTATGATTTGGCCAAAATGTGGCATTCTTCAGTGATTTTGTGTGGTGTAGAGTGATGAAAGGTTGGCCAAAATGTGGCATTCTTCAGTGATTTTGTGTGGTGTAGAGTGATGAAAGGTTGGATTTGGATTCCACTGGGAAGGACACCCTTTGACAAATTTTGCTTATCATATGGTCATCATTTGATCTTTACACGTTGTAAATGGGCATTTGATTGTTTTAGCATGCTAACTCTCGGATTACAAATAAAGGGGTATGAAACTAACTTTGGATTTTTGGAGAAATTTGGATCTAAACTCAGATCCTTGCATGTCTCCCACCAAAAAATCTGGAATGAAGAACAATTACATTCAAATATTATTAAAACTATATAGGTTCTAAAGGTCTAAATCACTTAAGTAATATTCATACTTTATAGGTACTTAATACTTGTTAATTTATTCTTATAAATATATGTGGGAACTCATAATCAAAATATTTTTTGACGGATTATTAAAGATGTGAGAAGTGAAAAGTACGAGGCACCAAGAGGTGCAACCATTACTTTTTTTTTTTTTAGATTTTAATTACTTGGATGGTGGTTTGGTATTCATTTCTTGCTGTCTCATGATTTATTTACTTTTTAATATAGGGGAGAGATAATTTGATCGTCTTTTTGAAAAATTCATATTTATTTCTTCAATTCCAACTATTTTAAAATGCAAAAGTCTTCCAATTTGCATGTATTGAATTACACGAAACAAACAGGCTTTTTAACAGTTTAATTTTTATGTAAAAGAGATATTTTAAGCACTTTTATCCAATTTATCGTGTTCTATCCCTCACCATAGAGGATATTTAAAATGAGAGCACTTCATATGCAAAAAGAAAAAATGCACCCTATGAGTATAGATTGAATGTATTTCATTATATTAATGTATTTTTTTATTTGAATTTGAATTAGAAACATATTTGCTTAAAGTAATGCTGATTCAGATATATACAAGTTCAGTGTCAGTTTCCAATCTAGATTTGGAACCTAATCTATATGAAGACAGATGGAGTCTCGATCCACCATGGTTCCTTCC
Organism: Camphora micrantha; assembly: GCA_003546025.1. NCBI lineage: Eukaryota > Viridiplantae > Streptophyta > Magnoliopsida > Laurales > Lauraceae > Camphora > Camphora micrantha. The sequence goes on along the minus strand of QPKB01000006.1, from coordinate 15,216,262 downwards.
TTCCTGAGTCAACAGTTTGCATCCCTAGTTGCATCTTTTGCACTGATAAATCAACAATAATTCCATTGAGCGAAAAAAAAAAAAAAAAAAACAATCAATTCCAAAGGTTGGTCTAGGTGGGGCCTACTTTGTTATTAAGTAGATTCTTCTCACAACTTCATTCCATCAAAATATAGAATCTACTCCCTCCAGGCTCTCATGGCGGCCTTTCCTCTTTCCTTCCTCCTCTCTTTCCTCATCCTGCAAAGCCCTCTCTTTTCCACTGCAAATCCCCTCAAACCACACCTCACAGTATCAGAAAACTTGTCCCAACAACACCCTATTTCAGATCCCCCTCTCACCTTCTTCGAAGTAACCAAACCCATCAAACATCCCAAGACAAAACCTTGCTCTTCTCTCATCCTACAACACGACTTCAGTTACACATACAACAAGCCTCCTGTGACTGCTCCTTACAAGCCCTCCCTCCAACTGCCCATCTCACAGCTTCTCCAAAATCATCCTAGAATGGAGAGCAACCTGCAAAGGAAGGCAATTCGACCGCATTTTCGGCATTTGGTTAGGTGGGGTAGAGATTCTTCGCTCCTGCACTGCAGAACCGACCTCCTCTGGCATTGTATGGACTGTGGAAAAGGACATTACCAGGTATTCTTCTTTGCTCAGACACCCACAAACAGTTACTGTTTATCTGGGCAATCTCGTCGACAAAACATACACTGGAATCTACCATGTTAATCTGACATTCCATTTCTATCCTGCCCAAGAAACGCATCATGTTTCCAGATCGAATTTGGGCTCTGGGTTTGGTTTACCTGCTGATTTGATACTACCCATTTCGAGAAATCCCCCTCTGAATGATGGGTTGTGGTTTTTAATAGAGAATTCGACTGATATTGAGGTGAAGGAATTTGAGGTTCCTAGGAATACATATAGAGCTGTTTTGGAAGTGTATGTTTCTTTTCATTCTGATGATGAGTCTTGGTATACTAATCCTCCTAATCAGTATCTGGTTGCTAATAACCTGACTGACACGCCCGGAATGGCGCATTTAGAGAGGTGGTTGTTAGTCTTGATGGGAAAGTAGTTGGTGCTGTTTGGGCCATTTACTGTGATTTACACTGGAGGGGTCAATCCCCTTCTTTGGAGACCAATTACTGGGATTGGGTCATTTGATCTCCCATCTTATGACATTGAAATTACACCCTTTTTAGGGAAGATTTTGGATGGGAAGCGTCATAAGTTTGGGTTTGGTGTCACGGATGCTTTGGATGAGTGGTTTGTAGATGCAAATTTGCACCTTTGGTTGGATTTTGAGAGCAAGAAAACAAAGGGGAAACTGATCAAATACAAGGCATCGCCTTGTAAGCGTTCTTTGCTCTCAAAATTCAAAGGGCTAGATGGCTCTTTCCTCACTCTTGCAAGTAGGTCCATATCGTCAGTTGGATGGGTGGAGTCCTCTCATGGGAAGGTCTTCTCCCACTCAATCCAAAGGTTTGATTACATGAACTCTATGACATTTGAAAAGAACGGAAACCTGCAAGTTGTGAATCAGACCATCAACTCCAATCGTGATATTTATGTGATACTCTCGTCCTCTGATGTGTTCTCTACACAAGTCTTTCAGAGATTTTTTATTTACTTGAATTCTAATACTGTGGACGAAGTTGAAGACAATTACACTTCCTTAGCAAATCTCAAATTAGGTTTCAATGAAGAAAAGTTTTCAGGTGGGTGGTTTGGCTTCTCATTCAGCTCTCTCCAGAATTCACAGGATGGTCAGGGTTACATGCTTGTGAAGGGTCACATAGTGAGAAGTGGTTTAGGGAGTACTCAGCAAGTGTACATATATGATAGCACTGACGGTTGTTATTTTAGGAATGTGAGCAGTTCGAACTACACTATCCTTCATGATGAGTCAAGAGGGCTTTGTAGCAGAGAACCACAATTTGAGTTAGCATTTGGACTTGGTGGTAGGCTCCCTCTTGTGCCTAGGAGGATCGCTTTAGCGTCTGATGTTTACAAAGAAAGAGTGAGAATTAGTTGATGTTTCCGTAGTTTGATAACTGGGTTCTTGTAACAACTTCTTCAAATGGTAAGTGTTGTTTGATTTGTTCCATGTTGTGGTCACATCCATTATGTATGCGAGTAAAACTCTCATTTCTTGATGGTGAAATATGACTTTTACCAAAGTCAGACACCAATCCTGATGGTTATATTAATTTTCTCCAGTACGATTTCAACACTCAGTTTTCCATACTTCACATGGCTGTGATAAAGTTTTCCATACTTCACATAGCCATGCTAACTTCTTCCTTCAGCTGGTGCCTACTTGTAGTCATGTATAAAACCAAGCAGGTATTGGGTAGATGACGCTTGAATATATTTACAGACGATTGAATATATTTACAGATTGGCTTTTTTAACAGCCAAAGTAGACGCTGGGAATGCTGTTTGAGGAATTCAAAAGGGATTCCATTGCAAAATCATGCCCAAAACAGGAATGGATGAATTCAGTTCAACAAACTGATTAATTGGAGGTCTTTTTTCATTAATTGGCTTTCACTTTTCAAGTTATGCTTCCATAGTCACCTAACCTAAGTAAATCTTCTTCAATAACCAATAAATGAACTGCCTTTCAACTTTTATAGCAAGAATAAGGATAGGTGATAAAGATCAATCCATAATACTTTGCTCTGACAAATGGCCATGTAATTGCGGATATTTGGGGTGTATTTGGTTTTAACTCTAGGCCACAATTTGGGGGGATACATGCATATAGACATTGCAGCCCGGTGGTCACGGGTTCGAAATACGGAAATAGCCTCTCCGCTTGTAGGGGTAAGGCTGCGTACATCTGACCCTCTTCAGACCCCGCTGTGGTAGGTGCCTCGTGCACTGGGCTGCCTTAACATGGACGTAGTTATGCTTGATTGAATAAGCATGAAGAAGTGTTATTGTTGAACATTGGAGGTAAAGATTTGATGTATAACCCATAGATGACAGGAGGCATTGGGCCTGTTTTTCTTTGGTTTGACTTTGTATGTGCGAGTGATGGCCAATTGGCAATTTACCCTCGTGTAAATTTTCTGCTTTTATTGAAATATGCTGGTTGACTTTTTTGATAAAAGGATTCCGTATCAAGATGTTTTACATTAATATGGGATCTGGCTATTTTTAAGGCTTCCTTTTTATTTTCAAAATTTCAAGGCATGCAGTCCCATTCAGTGTTCAGACAGGAAACTTAAAAACTTTCACGTGGGTCCTTCCTGTTAACCTCCTTGCATCTCAACTTTCTGTAATACAAAATATGTTTGATGCATTTACTTTCCAAATATTCAACATCAGAGTTCCCTTTTGTCATTAGCTTTTTGCATGAGCTCTTTGATTGGGATTGTTTATTTCATGTAATTGACTACCAAGGATTGTATTTCTGCAAGTGGTTAAAAGTGAAAAACCAAGGTGAATATCCAAAAATGGCTATTAAATCAGCTCCCCTTTAATGGAAATTGAACCAAGGGAAGATGGGTAATAAATACCCAGACATCACATTAGTAATTCAATACATAAGAAAGTCAAGGTCCCATCAACATCTTTACCTTGTATCCTTCATCTCTTAGCCCTTTAGTAACTTCAGTGGAGCTAATTACACCATGAATTCCTATGTAGTTTGAAGCAAACAAACAAGCCCTAAGAAAACCTTCTATATGTAAGATTGATTATGCTTTTGTTGCACTTGGAGTTGTGTAGCATAAGGGTTAAATAACCTAAGATTATCTAAAGTTCAAAAAAAAAAAAAAAAAAAAAAAAAAAAAAAAAACCCTAATGTTCTGTCCTCTAAGATTATCTAGAGTTAAAACAAAGCTACTGTGTTGTCCTCTATTGCCATCAATGTGGTTCTACACATTATCAAGTTCCTTTTGCTCTCTGTTTTAAAGGCTTGCTCTCTCAGGCAGTTTGATGCATATGATGAACAGCAGATGTTTAGTTTTTACAGGAATGTGTGCTGAGCATCATGCAAGTTTACACACATGAAAAGGAACAAGAGGAAAAAAAGAAGGAAAAACACACCATCGAATACACATAAGAAGTTAAAGCCTATTCGGTATGTGCCATTTAAGATTGTTAGGAGACATGGTGAATACGCTTTCAAGCTTGATTTAACATAATATGCGAAATCCTAGATAAAGATATATAGAAAGCTGAGTGGGGAGAGAAAGGTGAAAGTACAATGAGCTATAGAATTTCACTGCAAACTGAGCTGTAGTTATGCATCTTGTTTTATAAACTGCAGTTACAAATAATCTTTCATACGGTGAGAATTGTCTAGCTGTTGTCGTCTATGATAGAATTTTAATCCTATGTGCTGATATCGCATTTGAAACCTAAATGTGTATTGGATCTTACTAAATTTTACTTTTTGCCGGTTTTGGTTCCTTTGATATAAATTGTTATGTCGTTCGCTAATAGCTTGAGCTCTTGCTGTTCCATGGTTATGAACATTGTATGAGAGCTGGGGGTGCAAGTGTTTTTTTTATGTAGTAGGGCCGGGCTTTGGGCTATCTACTATTGAGTCCAAGCCCGGCCCATTTATTGAACGGGCCTAATTATAAAATATGAGGCCAGCCAAATTTCTAAAACCTAAGTCCGGAACAAATTGGGCTGGGCCAGTCTTGGGCTCGGGCTAGTCCAGTCCTTTAGCACTCCTAATTTCTCTCCCATTTTCCCTACTACTAATCAAGTGTTTTAGATATGATCAACCCGAGGGTGGGTGGGTCAACTACTAACGGTGGCAGTGTCTTTCAGCATGATTCTTCATGTTTTTTTTTTTTTTTTGGGTAAAAAGTCTTCATGTTGTTGTTGATGATGAGATGGGCCTGCTGACCAATCTAATGGAGTGTCTCACTTCAAATTAGGTAAAACTGGGACAAGTATAAAGCCATTTTGAGCAAGTGACATGAATCGTATTTGTACGGTTATTGCCTAATATGGCCCACCAAGATGGGTCCATCAAAATGCTCGGGCAGTACGGGCCACGGGCCGTGTCTGGGCCACACACTCTGGTCCAGCACAGCCTATGCATATTTGATGTGCCAGGCCTGGGCGGCCGGCCCAATTCTCACCCCTAAGCCCAACACAAGCTCACAAGACCCACTTAGATGCATGTCTACTGGTGGGGTAAGGTAGATGGAGGCGTCTCCTTATGGATAAGGGTCACTAAGGAAAAAAAAAAAAAAACAGCCCGTCAGATTATTCTTAGACCTTGATTTAACAATTTGATGGTGGCAAAACATGGGGAGATCTTTCCATGGGCCTGATTTGGCATGCCCCACCAAATTTATCAAGTTTAATGGTATTTTAACCATAATTTTTTGAAGATACAATCTAATGGTAAAGATTCGATTAGTGTAAAACCATGCCTTTGTGCGACATCATGAAATAAGAAAAAAATGAATGGAGCTGAACTAATCAAAAGTGGGCCCGAGTAGCCTTCATTTGAGGAGTCCGGATCACCTATCGCATTTGTTATACATTCACCGTGAGTGGACTAATAATACTCCGCCACGTCATCCTAAAATTTAGGTGATTTTGAAGTTTAAAAAGTTTAAATCAAATGAAAGAGAATCTCCTAAATTTTTGGATGACGTGGCGGAATATTATTAGTCCACTCACGGTGAAGGTATACCAAATACGATAGGTGATCCGGACTCTTCATTGAGCTGTCTTAGGAGAAAACTTTCCCGTCATTGAGTTCTTGAATTAAAATGGAGTACGAGCCGTTTTGTTCTTTCTTTCCTGTTATAGGGTTCGCTTGGACGAGATGAGAAGGATTTTATTTTTTAAAGAGAAACCTACGCGTACCTCGCAAAAACGTCCAAATCCCTTTGAAAATGTGAGGGAAGGTTTCTTTTAAAAGAGAAACCTAGTACATGTTTGGGAGGTTTAATTTTTTTTTTCTATTTTCTTATTTTTCTAAAATGGATAGAGGTTTAAAAAAATTAGAGTGTTTGGCACCACCTTTTGGCCTCTGTATATTTTAGAGAAGTAGATGCAATGACTCTACCTTCCACAGCGCCCTTATGAGGTAGTTGAGAAATAGAGGAAAAAAAAAGAGGCGGAGTTACAATATTTATGCATAATCACTTCTAGTCCCTTTTTCTCAATTTTTCTCCAAATTTGAGAGCCCCAATCAAGACCTAAACAGTTGAAAATGTTCACAAGGTCAAACAAGGCTATGTAACCAAATATCAGTTGTTGAATCATCATCAATATCGAGATATGTGCTACAAACCGTGAGCTATTGAATATAATTTGTGGGCCCTTCTTTAAATTTGAGAGGCCCAATCAAGATCCAAACAGTTGAAAAATGTTCACAAGGTCAAACACGGCCATGTAACCAAATTTCAGCTGTTGAATCATCATCAATCTCGAGATATGTGCCACAAACCGTGAGCCATTAAATGTAATTTGTTATGATTTGTAGGCCCCAAATACAAGATCAAAACTGTTGGATATGTTTGGGAGGCTGAAAACGGCTATGTAGTCAATTTTAATCAAAACCGTGAGATCTCTTTGGAACGCTGAGCACGTCCATATGGTTAATTTTCATAGCTTAATACCTTGTGAATCTCAAGAAATATGTGGAAAAACTCTTAACCGATTATATAAAAATGTCTATTTCATGTAGACCCTTGCATTACGAAACACCTTTTTTTATTTTATCCTATTTTTTCTATGGCTCCTTTTTCTATGGGTCTATATTGAATGGTAGTTAAGAAATAGGTCAGTGGTCCCAAACATGGCCCTAGTCTCTTTGAATATCCAAACATATGAGAAACGTCCAAAGCGTCCAAATCCCTTTGAAAACGTCGAGGGAAGGTTATTTTAGGGAAGGATTTTTTTAAAAGAGAAACCTAGGCGTATCTCTTTAATATCCAAACACATGCAAAGCGTCCAAATCCATTTGAAAACCTTATGAGATCTTGACATAAGCGGACCAAAGACCATACATTTTCGATCTTTGATCTCCACATCCCTCAGGTTCTTATTCTACCTTCTTCTTACCTCATGCATCCGATTGTTCAATCTTAATTCTTTTGTTTTCTTTTGGATTCTTTTAAACTTGGAAGCCTTGAGAGATCTTGACCTAACTAGACCAAGATCATACATAGATTATTAATCCTTGATCTTCACATCCAACAGGTTTTTGATCACCTATTTACTAATTTCTTATGTCTTCTTGACTCATACATCGGATTGTTTAATTTTAATTTCATTTTTTCTTATGTGTTTTCTTTAATTTAGAAATTGAAATTCATTCATGTGAAAGAGTGAAAGAAACTCAAATTTAATTTTACCTTTCATGCACTGAACCTAGAACGAACCTTACCAATTGACATCCCTTTCGTAAAATCAATATGGATAAAGAAAAATATTGACCCGACTGTTTCTCTCACGTGTGACTTGAGAAATCCGAATTGATTGGGCCCAGTTGGAAATCCGAGTAGCTTAAAATGAATGCCACATAACTCTACTTGAGATGTTCTTAAATTTTACGAGCTAGGATTTTTGTGGAGTTACTCTCAAGCTAGTCTCAGCTGCTCGCTCTCTACTTTCTCAGTTATTTTGTTCTTAATGCTGCAATTAGAGAAATCGTGCTTCTTTCACTAATGATTTTCAAATGGGTATATATGGTTTTGATGGCATGATTAGATTTTTTTAGAAATTAGGGGTTCAGTTTTCAGGCCAATCAACAGTTTTCTGATTTCAAAAAGAAAAACAAAAAACCAAAGTTTTTAAATTTACATTTTAATATTTCTTGAAATGGCCTCCCCTTGATTTAAAGGGTCTCTGCAAAAAAAAATAAATAAATTGTTGGTACCCACTGTGTGATGACATGTGAGCCAGACATTCAAAGAGTAGAAAGTTTCATATCCTAACAGTAATAAAACATGAGACTCTAGAAGACCAAAGCTAGTTCGTTGGTGCTTAATCTTAATGATACATTGCTTAATCCCAGCAGATTTATTAATGTTTTTATTATCTTCTTGCCCCATAAGTACATCGGATTGTTCAATTTTGATTTCTTTTCTTTTCGTTTGGGCTTTTTAACATTTAGAAACCTTGAGAGATCTTGACCTCATCAGATCAAGATCATATAGTATTAGTCTTTGATCTTCACATGCATCAGGTGCTTGATCAACCTGATACACTTCTTAGTCCCCTACTTATTAATTTCTTTCACCTTCGTAATTGATACATCAGATTGCTCAGTTTTAATTTCTTTTCTTCTAGAGTTCAAAGATGGGGAAGAGAAAGTCCAGGGCAAAACCACCTCCCAAGAAGAAACTTAAGCTTGATAAATGCTTTACCTGCCCCTTCTGCAACCATCCAGGCACTGTTAAATGCAAAATGTACATAACCCTTGATTCATTGTTTCATATTTTCAAGGAGAAATAATTTCTTTTAATCAATGTCATGAACTGAATGTGAATGTGCATCTGTTGTCCTTTCAGGGATAAGAAGCTTATGACTTCGGAAGCTTTCTGCTATATTTGCGAAGAGAGTTACTGCACCACTATCCATGGTAAAAGGCATGTCAAAGGGACGACAGTTACAGATCCTGGCACGAGCAGGCCACGGACTGGTCCGGCACGGCCCACCAAGACTTACCCTGCCTCCGTGTTGGTCGTGCTCCGTGTGCCTTTTTAATTCTTTAATTTTTTAATTTTCGCCTTTTGGGTATTAAATTTAAAATTAAGAATTAAAAAACAAATATTGAGATTTGCGTTCTTATTATATGACATGCCAACTATCCTGACTAATTGCACTTTGACCTGGAATTCAATCCAAAACTGAGAAGAAAAGAAGGACTTAGCTCATTCTCTTTTACGGTTTAGTTTGATCTAAGTTTTCTTAAACCAAACCAAGTCTTTTCCCACTAGGTGAGGTCGGCTAAATGGATTTGACGACGCCAATCAAATTTGTTTAGGGCCATGTCCTCCGTTAGATCTATATAGGTAAGGTCATATTTAATAGTTTCTTTCCAATTTCTCTTGGGTCTCCCTCTCCTTCTCCTACTCCAGGTAATCTCCATACTTTCACATCTTTTAATAGGTGCCTCTGTTGGACGCCATGGCCAAACCACGATTTTCTCTCATTTTATCTTCAATCGTTGTTATTCCTACTTTACCCTTAATCTCTTCATTCTTAATTCTATCTCTCATTTTGATTCCGCACATTCTTCTTAGCATTCTCATTTCCGCAACTTCTATCTCCTTGTGATCTAAGTTTTCTTATTTTTCTTATTCTCAATGTTGAAAAGAAATATAAATGATGGAATCATCGCTGAAAGAGGCTTGAAAATAGTACGTGTGGAATAATTATTTGTAGAAGTCTTATTCCTTCTCACTTCCATGATGGAATTATCATTCTCTTATCCTTTTTAAAGTTGCTTGGACTGCGTCACCACTGCTGAACTTGAACCATACATATTTTACCAGAGTGCACTACTCAACTTCTCAACCCATTGCCACCCAACTACAGGGAAAGCATTAAAACAAACTTAGAACCATAAAGCATTTATTCCTTCTTGCTACTGCTCATGCTGAGCCGGTTGATATAAGAGTTTCTGAGTTTGATTACAGTTGTTAGCCACTGATTTGAATTCAACCATTTGCCATCCTACAGAAAAGACATTAAAAATTAAAACCCATTTGAACCATGAATCATTTAATTTGCCAAATTACTTGGCAATGTGGTTTGCTTTTTAAAACATCCGCATCATTTGTGCTGTTTCTGTCATGTTATATCTATTAATTAATGACAAATCTTATAAAAGCTCATGATCTTATCAGATCTTTATCCTAGAAAGGGAAGAAAAAATGCATGATAGGCCAGGCGGGCCGATCGTTATGAACAGGTCGTCCCATAGCGTGCCGTGTCGAAACTGGCTGACCATGTCAGATCCCTCGGCCCACTGCCCATGGCACTGGCAATGCGTGGTGGGCCATGTTGTTGAATGGGCCGTGCCGTGCCGTGGGCCGTGGATTGGCGGACGGCCCGGCTTGGCCCATTTGACATCCCTACATGGTAAGTACGGAGATAAACCCCAAATTTGTCTGAACTTCTCAATACATCAATGTCAGATAAATCATCACACATGGACCTGACCCAGACCCCAAAACCCATTCAGGTGGTTCCGAGTATGGGTCGATTTTTGGTGCACCCAGCCAAACCAACCCCTTTTACAGCTCTGATTTATGTGGTGTCTACACGAGGATGTTAATGATGTCATCAGATTCATTAATAATAGGTTTTTTTATTTTTATTTTTTTTATCTTGTAATTATGTTATCTAATTTCTTTTCATTTTTTTTTTTTTTTTTTGTATTGCAGGTTTATCAGAACCAATAGATGTGTACAGCGAATGGATAGATGAATGTGAAAGGGCGAACAATTTTGAAGATTGATGAAGAATCAGCTTATGCTTAGAATACATCTATTTTTGTAGTTGTACTCTTCCTTTTTTCATAGACACATTAAACAAATCTTTCTGGTTTCACGGAGTTGATGTAAATATAACATTTTGGATGACTAGCATTGAAGTGTATCTTTTGTAGCTAGATTTCTCTTCTAATTCAAGCCAAAATTATTGATAATGGGTTTTTCTCAATTGTTACAAATTAATAGTTTTCAACTTTGAAAAACCTTTACTATGATATTTCTAACACTGCAGTATTGCTTTCTAATTTTTCTTGTAGCATGATGTTTGCTTTATCGTCATCGTCGTCGTCGTCGTCATCATCAAAGCCTTGTTCCAACAATGGGTCGGTTTCGTGAATTATGTTTCTCTATTCTGACCTATATTAAATTAAATTATCAAATAAGTTGCAATTCTTCAAATCTATTTTTACTATATTCATCAATGCCCTCTCCAGCTTATCTGTTCCCCTTGTGGGTTGTCAACTTTAAGAACCAAGATTTTTATTATTGGCGCCGTTGTCGTCTCACATTGTTTAGGCAAAAATAATGACAATTATCAATTTATCTAGACAAGGCAATGTCAATTATTACACGATGATGTCTTTGGCGATATGATGAAATATTCTACTTGCTAAAATAGAGAACCTTACCATGAGACTTCAGAGACCCGCAGAATCTTGAAGAGGCCGGCACTCTTCCATGGGACTAATTGTATTTGTATATCTTGGACCATGTCCATGTGGCTACTCAACTGCTGGTCCTTCGATTGTATTCCTTCTCTTGCACTTCTGTACTACCAATAAAGACTGGTAGATAGATTAACCAACACGCTGCTATCATTGGCATCCTTTAAATCAAGAAAAGAGACATTCTGCAGGCAAACCTGCTACATGGACCGATCCTTGGACCAGGTCCCAAAGTTCGGTCCCAATATCACTCCTGATATTGGGACCGAACTTTGGGACCCGGTCCAAGGATCGGTCCCAAAAATTCGGTCTATGTAGACTTTTTCTTCTGCAGGTAGCAATAATCTTATCTTGTGGTCCATCTCATCATCAACTCCACTGTCGAAAACCATGAATTTTGCCCTTTGCGCGTGCTCAAAAATCAATTCCTGAGGCAAGGCCAGTTTCTTTCCAATGTTAGTTGGACCCGCTCTTAAGTTCGTCACACTCTTACCGAATAAAAATAAAAGAAAAGAAAAAAAAAGTTCATCGTACATAAAACACCTATTGTTTGGTAAGAATTTATGTAGGGTGAAGTGAAGTGAGGGTTGAAGAGATAATAAATATTAGGAGTCTAATTATAGTATGATGGAATTTTATTTTTAGTGGCTTGATAAGAATTTTTTTTAACTTTTTAAGTATAAAATAGATCAATTTTTGTGTTTTTAGTGGCTTAAGAATGTTGTTTTTTGACTTTTTTTTTAAATAAAATATGAAAATTTAAAATTTTGTACGATACAACCCTTAATCTTTTCTTATCTTGTGAAATGAGACTTTACTTCACTTCACCTTTTCTCATCTGGCCAAACAAACTCAATTCTAGTGGGAAAAGAAAGCCCACGTGTGAAGGAGTAGGAGCCCACATAAGTAGGAAGAGAATCTCATACGCCCTTTTTCTTTAGTCGAATTTCTGTCAGAAATTTACCATGCCCAGGAATTCCTGGACATAGTGTGACAGGCTGTCCCCTAAAATTTCTGAATTTCATGTTTCTTTAAAAGCATTTCTGGATTCCAGCCAAATAAAATGTCTCTTTTGACATTTGAGAATCCAGGAATTTCACTCCCTACGTATTTTGGTGGAATTCCTGGATGCTCAAGCCCAAAGGGCTATCTAGGAATTCCACTTTGTCTGGGAATTTTAGAATTCTCCATACAGGAATTTCTGAAATTCAAACAAAAAAATAAGGCTGAAGAGTGGCATACTTGGAGGTTGAACCCTGGGCAGCCACAAAATCCATCTACTTTTGACCCACCTTAACTGAAAAATACGAAACCTCACCTATTTAACACTTTATTATTCTATTGAAGTGAAGCCTCACCTATTTAATTAACACTTTATTATTCTATTGGGGTGGACTCAGTTCTCGAATGAAGTATGATTTGGCCAAAATGTGGCATTCTTCAGTGATTTTGTGTGGTGTAGAGTGATGAAAGGTTGGATTTGGATTCCACTGGGAAGGACACCCTTTGACAAATTTTGCTTATCATATGGTCATCATTTGATCTTTACACGTTGTAAATGGGCATTTGATTGTTTTAGCATGCTAAGTCTCGGATTACAAATAAAGGGGTATGAAACTAACTTTGGATTTTGGAGAAATTTGGATCTAAACTCAGATCCTTGCATGTCTCCCACCAAAAAATCTGGAATGAAGAACAATTACATTCAAATATTATTAAAACTATATAGGTTCTAAAGGTCTAAATCACTTAAGTAATATTCATATTTTATAGGTACTTAATACTTGTTAATTTATTCTTATAAAATATATGGGAACTCATAATCAAAATATTTTTTTGACGGATTATTAAAGATGTGAGAAGTGAAAAGTGCGAGGCACCAAGAGGTGCAACCCTTACTTTTTTTTTTTTAAGATTTTAATTACTTGGATGGTGGTTTGGTATTCATTTCTTGCTGTCTCATGATTTATTTACTTTTAATATAGGAGAGATAATTTGATGGTCTTTTTTGAAAATTTATATTTATTTCTTCAATTCCAACTATTTTAAACAGCAAAAGTCTTCCAATTTGCATGTATTGAATTACACGAAACAAACAGGCTTTTTAATAGTTTAATTTTTTGTATTGTAAAAGAGATATTTTAAGCACTTTTATCCAATTATATTAGAAAAATATTCATGTGCATCCATCCCTCACCATACGGTGAGGAATACTTCCATAAATGAGAATTTTCAAGTACAAAAAAGAATTTTTAAGTATATAGGGTGATGTGCACTTCATTGTCTTTACGTGCAAAAAGAAAAAATGCCTTTACCCTATGGTGAGTGATAGATGCACATGAATGTATTTCATTATATTAATGTATTCTTTTATCTTATTTTGAATTTGAATTTGAAATAGAAATATTTGCTTAAAGTAATGCTGATTCAGATATATACAAGTTCAGTGTCAGTTTCCAATCCAGATTTGGAAGCTAATCTATATGAAGACAGATGGAGTCTCGATCCACCATGGTTCCTTCCTTCCTGAGTCAACAGTTTGCATCCCTAGTTGCATCTTTTGCACTGATAAATCAACAATAATTCCATTGAGGTGAAAGAAAAAAAAAAAAAAAAAAAAATCAACAATAATTCCAAAGGTTGGTCTAGGTGGGCCTACTTTGTTATTAAGTTGATTCTTCTCACAACTTCATTCCATCAAAATATAGAATCTACTCCCTCCAGGCTCTCATGGCGGCCTTTCCTCTTTCCTTCCTCCTCTCTTTCCTCATCCTGCAAAACCCTCTCTTTTCCACTGCAAATCCCCTCAAACCACACCTCACAGTATCAGAAAACTTGTCCCAACAACACCCTATTTCAGATCCCCCTCTCACCTTCTTCGAAGTAACCAAACCCATCAAACATCCCAAGACAAAACCTTGCTCTTCTCTCATCCTACAACACGACTTCAGTTACACATACAACAAGCCTCCTGTGACTGCTCCTTACAGCCCTCCCTCCAACTGCCCATCTCACAGCTTCTCCAAAATCATCCTAGAATGGAGAGCAACCTGCAAAGGAAGGCAATTCGACCGCATTTTCGGCATTTGGTTAGGTGGGGTAGAGATTCTTCGCTCCTGCACTGCAGAACCGACCTCCTCTGGCATTGTATGGACTGTGGAAAAGGACATTACCAGGTATTCTTCTTTGCTCAGACACCCACAAACAGTTACTGTTTATCTGGGCAATCTCGTCGACAAAACATACACTGGAATCTACCATGTTAATCTGACATTCCATTTCTATCCTGCCCAAGAAACCCATCATGTTTCCAGATCGAATTTGGGCTCTGGGTTTGGTTTACCTGCTGATTTGATACTACCCATTTCGAGAAACCCCCCTCTGAATGATGGGTTGTGGTTTTTAATAGAGAATTCGACTGATATTGAGGTGAAGGAATTTGAGGTTCCTAGGAATACATATAGAGCTGTTTTGGAAGTGTATGTTTCTTTTCATTCTGATGATGAGTCTTGGTATACTAATCCTCCTAATCAGTATGTGGTTGCTAATAACCTGACTGACACGCCCCGGAATGGCGCATTTAGAGAGGTGGTTGTTAGTCTTGATGGGAAAGTAGTTGGTGCTGTTTGGCCATTTACTGTGATTTACACTGGAGGGGTCAATCCCCTTCTTTGGAGACCAATTACTGGGATTGGGTCATTTGATCTCCCATCTTATGACATTGAAATTACACCCTTTTTAGGGAAGATTTTGGATGGGAAGCGTCATAAGTTTGGGTTTGGTGTCACGGATGCTTTGGATGTGTGGTTTGTAGATGCAAATTTGCACCTTTGGTTGGATTTTGAGAGCAAGAAAACAAAGGGGAAACTGATCAAATACAAGGCATCGCCTTGTAAGCGTTCTTTGCTCTCAAAATTCAAAGGGCTAGATGGCTCTTTCCTCACTCTTGCAAGTAGGTCCATATCGTCAGTTGGATGGGTGAAGTCCTCTCATGGGAAGGTCTTCTCCCACTCAATCCAAAGGTTTGATTACATGAACTCTATGACATTTGAAAAGAACGGCAACCTGCAAGTTGTGAATCAGACCATCAACTCCAATCGTGATATTTATGTGATACTCTCGACCTCTGATGTGTTCTCTACACAAGTCTTTCAGAGATTTTTTATTTACTTGAATACTAATACTGTGGACGAAGTTGAAGACAGTTACACTTCCTTAGCAAATCTCAAATTAGGTTTCAATGAAGACAAGTTTTCAGGTGGGTGGTTTGGCTTCTCATTCAGCTCTCTCCAGAATTCACAGGATGGTCAGGGTTACATGCTTGTGAAGGGTCACTTAGTGAGAAGTGGTTTAGGGAGTACTCAGCAAGTGTACATATATGATAGCACTGACGGTTGTTATTTTAGGAATGTGAGCAGTTTGAACTACACTATCCTTCATGATGAGTCAAGAGGGCTTTGTAGCAGAGAACCACAATTTGGGTTAGCATTTGGACTTGGTGGTAGGCTCCCTCTTGTGCCTAGGAGGATCGCTTTAGCGTCTGATGTTTACAAAGAAAGAGTGAGAATTAGTTGATGTTTCCGTAGTTTGATAACTGGGTTCTTGTAACAACTTCTTCAAATGGTAAGTGTTGTTTGATTTGTTCCATGTTGTGGTCACATCCATTGTGTATGCGAGTAAAACTCTCATTTCTTGATGGTGAAATATGACTTTTACCAAAGTCAGACACCAATCCTGATGGTTATATTAATTTTCTCTAGTACTGTTTCGACACTCAGTTTTCCATACTTCACATAGCTGTGATTAAGTTTTCCATACTTCACATAGCCATGCAACTTCTTCCTTCAGCTGGTGCCTAGTTGTAGTCATGTATAAAACCAAGCAGGTATTGGGTAGATGACGATTGAATATATTTACAGATTGGCTTTTTTTAACAGCCAAAGTAGACGCTGGGAATGCTGTTTGAGGAATTCAAAAGGGATTCCATTGCAAAATCATGCCCAAAACAGGAATGGATAAATTCAGTTCAACAAACTGATTAATTGGAGGTCTTTTTTCATTAATTGGCTTTCACTTTTCAAGTTATGCTTCCATAGTCACCTAACCTAAGTAAATCTTCTTCAATAACCAATAAATGAAATGCCTTTCAACTGTTATAGCAAGAATAAGGATAGTTGATAAAGATCAATCCATAATACTTTGCTCTGACAAATGGCCATGTAATTTTTGATATTTGTGGTGTATTTGGTTTTAACTCTAGGCCACAATTTGGGGGGATACATGCATATAGACATTGCAGCCCGGTGGTCACGGGTTCAAAATACGGAAATTCCCTCTCTGCTTGCAGGGGTAAGGCTGTGTACATCTGACCCTCTTCAGACCCCGCTAACATGGAACGGACGTAGTTATGCTTGATTGAATAAGCATGAAGAAGTGTTATTGTTGAACATTGGAGGTAAAGATTTGATGTATAACCCATAGGTGACAGGAGGCATTGGGCCTGTTTTTCTCTGGTTTGACTTTGTATGTGCGAGTGATGGCCAATTGGCAATTTACCCTCGTGTAAATTTTCTGCTTTTATTGAAATATGCTGGTTGACTTTTTTGATAAAAGGATTCCGTATCAAGATGTTTTACATTAATATGGGATCTGGCTATTTTTGAGGTTTCCCTTTTTATTTTCAAAATTTCAAGGCATGCAGTCCCATTCAGTGTTCAGACAGGAAACTTAAAAACTTTCACGTGGGTCCTTCCTGTTAACCTCCTTGCATCTCAACTTTCTGTAACGCAAAATATGTTTGATGCATTTACTTTCCAAATATTCAACATCAGAGTTCCCTTTTGTCATTAGCTTTTTGCATGAGCTCTTTGATTGGGATTGTTTTGATTGTCATGTGAGTGACTACCAAGGATTGTATTTCTGTGAGTGGTTAAAAGTGAAAAACCAAGGTGAATATCCAAAAATGGCCATTAAATTAGCTCCCCTTTAAAGGAAATTGAACTAAGGAAAGATGGGTATTGAAGATGGGTAATGAATACCCAAACATCACATTAGTAATTCAATACATAAGAAAGTCAAGGTCCCGTCAACATCTTTACCTTGTATCCTTCATCTCTTAGCCCTTTAGTAACTCTTAAGTGGAGCTAATTACACCATGAATTCCTATGTTGTTTGAAGCAAACAAACAAGCCCTAAGAAAACCTTCTATATATAAGATTGATTATGTTTTTGTTGCACTTGGAGTTGTGTAGCATTAGGGTTAAATAACCTAAGATTATCTAAAGTTCAAAAAAAAAAAAAAAAAAAAAAAACCTAATGTTCTGTCCTCTTAAGATTATCTAGAGTTAAAACAAAGCTACTGTGTTGTCCTCTATTGCCATCAATGTGGTTCTACACAGTATCAAGTTCCTTTTGCTCTCTGTTTTAAAGGCTTGCTCTCTCAGGCAGTTTGATGCATATGATAAACAGCAGATGTTTAGTTTTTAAAGGAATGTGTGCTGAGCATCATGCAAGTTTACACACATGAAAAGGAAAAAGAGGAAAAAAAGAAGGAAAAACACACCATCGAATACACATAAGTAGTTAAAGCCTATTCGGTATGTGCCATTTAAGATTGTTAAGAGACATGATGAATACGCTTTCAAGCTTGATTTAACATAATATGCGAAATCCTAGATAAAGATATGTAGGAAGCTGAGTGGGGAGAGACAGGTGAAAGTACAAGGAGCTATAGAATTTCACTGCAAGCTGAGCTGTAGTTATGCATCATGTTTTATAAACTGCAGTTACAAATAATCTTTCATACGGTGAGAATTGTCTAGCTGTTGTCGTCTATGATAGAATTTTAATCCTATGTGGTGATATCACATTTGAAACCTAAATGTGTATTGGATCTTACTAAATTTTACTTTTTGCCGGATTTAGTTCCATTGATATAAATTGTCATGTCGTTTGCCAACAGCTTGAGCTCTTGGTGTTCCATGGTTATAAACATTGTATGAGAGTTGGGGTGCGAGTAATTTTTTTTATGTAGTAGGGCCGGGCTTTGGGCTATCTACTATTGAGTCCAAGCCCGGCCCATTTATTGAACGGGCCTAATTATAAAATATGAGGCCAGCCAAATTTCTAAAACTTAAGTCCGGAACAAATTGGGCTGGGCCAGTCTTGGGCTCGGGCTAGTCCAGTCCTTTAGCACTCCCAATTTCTCTCCCATTTTCCCTACTACTAATCAGGTGTTTTAGATATGATCAACCCGAGGGTAGGTGGGTCAACTACTAACAGTGGCAGTGTCTTTCAGCATGATTCTTCATCTTTTTATTTTTTTTGGGGGTAAAAAGTCTTCATGTTGTTGTTGATGATGAGATGGGCCTGCTGACCAATATAATGGAGTATCTCACTTCAAATTAGGTAAAACTGGGACAAGTATACAGCCATTTTGAGCAAGTGACATGAATCGTATTTGTAGGGTTATTGCCTAATATGGCCCACCAAGATGGGTCCATCAAAATGAACAGGCCGTACAGACCACGGGCCGTGCCGTGTCTGGGCCACAACACTCTGGTCCAGCACAGCGTATGCATATTTAATGTGCCAGGCCTGCGAGGCCGGCCCAATTCACACCCCTAAGCCCAACACAAGCTCACAAGACCCATTTAGATGCATGTCCACTGGTGGGGTAAGGTAGATGGAGGCGTCTCTTTATGGATAAGGGTCACAAAGAGAAAAAAAAAAAAAACCAGCCCGTCAGATTATTCTTAGACCTTGATTTAACAATTTGATGGTGGCCAAACATAGGGAGATCTTTCCATGGGCCTGATTTGGCGTGCCCCGCCATATTTATCAAGTTTAATGGTATTTTAACCATAATTTTTTTAAGATACAATCTAATGGTAAAGATTCAATTAGTGTAAAACCATGCCTTTGTGCGACATCACGAAATAAAAAGAAAATGAATGGAGCTGACCTAATCAAAATTGGGCCCATGTAGCTTTCATTGAACTGTCTTAGGAGAAAACTTTCCATTCATTGAGTTCTTGAATTAAAATGGGGTACGAGCCGTTTTGTTCTTTCTTTCCTGTTATAGGGCTCGCTTGGACGAGATGAGAAGGTTTTTATTTTTTATAGAGAAACCTACGCGTACCTTGCAAAAACGTCCAAATCCCTTTGAAAATGGGAGGGAAGGTTTCTTTTAAAAGAGAAACCTAGTACATGTTTGGCAGGTTTAATTTTTTTCTCTATTTTTTTATTTTTCTAAAATAGATAAAGATTTGAAAAAATTAGAGTGTTTAGCACCACCTTTCAGCCTCTGTATATTTTAGAGAAGTAGAAGCAATGACTCTACTTTCCACACCGCCCTTATGAAGTAGTTGAGAAATAGAGAGAGAAAAAAAAAAAAGAAAAAAGGCGGAGCTACAATATTTATGCATAATCACTTCCGGTCCCTTTTTCTCAATTTTTCTCCAAATTTGAGAGGCCTAATCAAGATCCAAACAGTTAAAAATGTTCACAAGGTCAAACAAGGCCATGTAACCAAATTTCAGCTGTTGAATCATCATCAATCTCGAGATATATGCCACAAACCAAACAGTTGAAAAATGTTCACAAGGTCAAACACGGCCATGTAACCAAATTTCAGCTGTTGAATCATCATCAATCTCGAGATATGTGCCACAAACTGTGAGCCGTTGAATATAATTTGTTATAAATTGTGGGCCTCAAATACAAGATCAAAACTGTTGGATATGTTTGGGAGGCTGAAAATGGTTGTATGGTCAATTTTAATCAAAACCGTGAGATCTCTTTGAAAGGTTGAGCACGTCTATATGGTCAATTTTCATGGCCTAATACCTTGTAAATCTTAATAAATATGTGGAAAAACTCTTAACCGATTATATAAAAATGTCTATTTAATGTAGACCCTTGCATTACGAAACACCTCCTTTTATTTTAGCCTATTTTTTCTATGACTCTTTTTTGTATGGGTCTATATTAAATGGTAGTTAATAAATAGATCAGTGGTCCCAAACATGGCCCTAGTCTCTTCGAATATCCAAACATATGAAAAACGTCCAAAACGTCCAAATCCCTTTGAAAACGTGGAGGGAAGGTTCTTTTATGGAAGGATTTTTTTTAAAGAGAAACCTAGGCGCGTGTCTCTTTAATACCCAAACATATGCAAAGTGTCCAAATCCATTTGAAAACCTTGAGAGATCTTGACATAAGCGGGCCAAAGACCATACATTTTCAATCTTTGATCTCCACATCCCTCAGGTTCTTATTCTACCTTCTTCTTGCCTCATGCATCCGATTGTTCCATCTTAATTCTTTTGTTTTCTTTTGGATTCTTTTAAACTTGGAAGCCTTGAGAGATCTTGACCTAACTAGACCAAGATCATACATAGATTATTAATCCTTGATCTTCACATCCAACAGGTTTTTGATCACCTATTTACTAATTTCTTATGTCTTCTTGACTCATACATCGGATTGTTTAATTTTAATTTCATTTTTTCTTATGTGTTTTCTTTAATTTAGAAATTGAAATTCATTCATGTGAAAGAAACTCAAATTTAATTTTACCTTTCATGCACTGAACCTAGAACGAACCTTACCAATTGACATCCCTTTTGTAAAATCAATATGGATAAAGAAAAATATTGACCCGACTGTTTCTCTCACGTGTGACTTGAGAAATCCGAATTGATTGGGCCCAGTTGGAAATCCGAGTAGCTTAAAATGAATGCCACATAACACTACTTGAGATGTTCTTAAATTTTACGAGCTAGGATTTTTGTGGAGTTACTCTCAAGCTAGTCTCAGCTGCTCGCTCTCTACTTTCTCAGTTATTTTGTTCTTAATGCTGCAATTAGAGAAATCGTGCTTCTTTCACTAATGATTTTCAAATGGGTATATATGGTTTTGATGGCATGATTAGATTTTTTTAGAAATTAGGGGTTCAGTTTTCAGGCCAATCAACAGTTTTCTGATTTCAAAAAGAAAAACAAAAAACCAAAGTTTTTAAATTTACATTTTAATATTTCTTGAAATGGCCTCCCCTTGATTTAAAGGGTCTCTGCAAAATAAATAAATAAATTGTCAGTACCCACTGTGTGGTGACATGTGAGCCAGACATTCAAAAAGTAGAAAGTTTCATATCCTAACAATAATAAAACATGAGACTCTAGAAGACCAAAGCTAGTTCGTTGGTGCTTTTAATCTTAATGATACATGGCTTAATCCCAGCAGATTTATTAATGTTTTTATTATCTTCTTACCCCATAAGTACATCGAATTGTTCAATTTTGATTTCTTTTCTTTTCGTTTGGGCTTTTTAACATTTAGAAACCTTGAGAGATCTTGACCTCATCAGATCAAGATCATATAGTATTAGTCTTTGATCTTCACATCCATCAGGTGCTTGATCAACCTGATACACTGCTTAGCCCCCTACTTATTAATTTCTTTCACCTTCGTAATTGATACATCAGATTACTCAGTTTTAATTTCTTTTCTTCTAGAGTTCAAAGATGGGGAAGAGAAAGTCCAGGGCAAACCCACCTCCCAAGAAGAAACTTAAGCTTGATAAATGCTTTACCTGCCCCTTCTGCAACCATCCAGGCACTGTTAAATGCAAAATGTACATAACCCTTGATTCATTGTTTCATATTTTCAAGGAGAAATAATTTCTTTTAATCAATGTCATGAACTGAATGTGAATGTGCATCTGTCGTCCTTTCAGGGATAAGAAACTTATGATTTCGGAAGCTTTCTGCTATATTTGCGAAGAGAGTTACAGCACCACTATCCATGGTAAAATGCATGTCAAACGGACGACAGTTACAGATCCTGGCACGAGCAGGCCACGGACCGGGCCAGCACGGCCCGGCCAAGACTTACCCTGCCTCCGTGCCGGTCGTGCTCAGTGTGCCTCTTGAATTCTTTAGTTTTTTTAATTTTCACCTTTTGGGTATTAAATTTAAAATTAAGAATTAAAAAACAAATATTGAGAATTGCGTTCTTACCATATGACATGCCAATTATCCTGACTAATTGCACTTTGACTTGGAATTCAATCCAAAACTGAGAAGAAAAGAAGGACTTAGCTCATTCTCTTTTATGGTTTAGTTTGATCTAAGTTTTCTTAAACCTAACCAAGCATTTTCCCCAATCAAATTTATTTAGGGTCATGTCCTCCGTTAGATTTATGTAAACAAGGTCATATTTAATAGTTTCTTTTCAACTTCTCTCGGGTCTCCCTTTCCCTCTTCTACTCCTGGCAATCTCATGCTTTTACATCTTTTAACAGGTGCTTCCGTTGGACGCCTTCTAACATGACCACCGAACCACGATTTTCTCTCATTTTATCTTCAATCGGTGCTATTCCTACTTTTCCCCTAATCTCCTCGTTACTAATCCTATCTCTCATTCCTTTTGATCCCGCACATCCATCTTAGCATTCTTATCACCGTAACTTCCATCTCTTTCTTATCTAAGTTTTCTTATTTTTCTTATTCTCAATGTTAAAATGATGGAATCATCGCTGAAAAAGGCTTGAAAATAGTACGTGTGGAATAATTATTTGTAGAAGTCTTATTCCTTCTCACTTCCATGATGGCATTATCATTCTCTTATCCTTTTTAAAGTTGCTTGGACTGCGTCACCACTGCTGAACTTGAACCATACATATTTTACCAGAGTGCACTACTCAACTTCTCAACCCATTGCTACCCAACTACAGGGAAAGCATTAAAACAAACTTGGAACCGCAAAGCATTTATTCCTTCTTGCTACTGCTTATGCTGAGCCGGTTGATATAAGAGTTTCTGAGTTTGATTACAGTTGTTAGCCACTGATTTGAATTCAACCATTTGCCATCCTACAGAAAAGGCATTAAAAATTAAAACCCATTTGAACCATGAATCATTTAATTTGCCAAATTACTTGGCAATGTGGTTTGCTTTTTAAAACATCCGCATCATTTGTGCTGTTTCTGTCATGTTATATCTATTAATTAATGACAAATCTTATAAAAGCTCATGATCTTATCAGATCTTTATCCTAGAAAGGGAAGGAAAAATGCATGATAGGCCAGGCGGGCCGATCGTTATGAACAGGTCGTCCCATAGCGTGCCGTGTCGAAACTGGCCGACCATGTCAGATCCCTCGACCCAGCACTGCCCATGGCACTGGCAATGCGTGGTGGGCCATGTTGTTGAATGGGCCGTGCCGTGCCGTGGGCCGTCGATTGGCGGACGGCCCGGCTCGGCCCATTTGACATCCCTACATGGTAAGTATGGAGATAAACCCCAAATTTGTCTGAATTTCTCAATACATCAATGTCATATAAATCATCACACATGGACCTGACCCAGACCCCAAAACCCATTCAGGTGGTTCCGAGTATGGGTCGATTTTTGGTGCACCCAGCCAAACCAACCCCTTTTACAGCTCTGATTTATGTGGTGTCTACACGAGGATGTTAATGATGTCATCAGATTCATTAATAATAGGTTTTTTTATTTTTATTTTTTTTAGCTTGTAATTATGTTATCTAATTTCTTTTCATTTTTTTTGTATTGCAGGTTTATCAGAACCAATAGATGTGTACAGCGAATGGATAGATGAATGTGAAAGGGCAAACAATTTTGAAGATTGATGAAGAATCAGTTTATGCTTAGAATACATCGATTCTTGTAGTTGTACTCTTCTTTTTTTCATAGACAAATTAAACAAATCTTTCTGGTTTCACGGATTTGATGTAAATATAACATTTTGGATGACTAGCATTGAAGTGTATCTTTTGTAGCTAGATTCCTCTTTTAATTCAAGCCAAAATTATTGATAATGGGTTTTTCTCAATTGTTACAAATTAATAGTTTTCAACTTTGAAAAACGTTTACTATGATATTTCTAACACTGTAGTATTGCTTTCTAATTTTTCTTCTAGCATGATGTTACGCTTTATCATCATCGTCGTCGTCGTCATCAAAGCCTTATTCCAACAATGGGTCGGTTTCGTGAATTATGTTTCTCTATTCTGATATATCTTAAGTTAAATTATCAAATAAGTTGCAATTCTTCAAATCTATTTTTACTATATTCATCAATGCCCTCTCCAGCTTATCTGTTCTCCTTGTGGGTTGTCAACTTTAAGAACCAAAATTTTTATTATTGGCGCCGTTGCCGTCTCACATTGTTTAGGCAAAAATAATGACAATTATCAATTTATCTAGACAAGGCAATGTCGATTATTACACGATGATGTCTTTGGCGATATGATGAAATATTCTACTTGCTAAAATAGAGAACCTTACCATGAGACTTCAGAGACCCATCAGAATCTTGAAGAGGCCGGCACTCTTCCATGGGACTAATTGTATTTGTATATCTTGGACCATGTCCATGTGGCTACTCAACTGCTGGTCCTTCGATTGTAGTCCTTCTCTTGCACTTCTGTAGTACCAATAAAGACTGGTAGATAGATTAACCAACACGCTGCTATCATTGGCATCCTTTAAATCAAGAAAAGAGACATTCTGCAGGTACCAATAATCTTATCTTGCGGTCCATCTCATCATCAACTCCACTGTCGAAAACCATGAATTTTGCCCTTTGCGCGTGCTCAAAAATCAATTCCTGAGGCAAGGCCAGTTTCTTTCCAATGTTAGTTGGACCCGCTCTTCAAGTTCGTCACACTCTTACCGAATAAAAAGAAAAGAAAAGAAAAAAAAAGTTCATCGTACATAAAACACCTTTTGTTTGGTAAGGATTTTTGTAGGGAAGTGAGGATTGAAGAGATAATAAATATGAGGGGTCTAACTATAGTACGATGGAATTTTATTTTTAGTGGCTTGATAAGAAATCTTTTTAACTTTTTAAGTATAAAATAGATGAATTTTTGTCTTTTTAGTGGCTTAAGAATGTTGTTTTTTAACTTTTTTTTTAAATGAAATATGAAAATTTAAAATTTTGTACGATACAACCCTTAATCTTTTCTTATCTTGTGAAATGAGACTTTACTTCACTCCACTTTTTCTCATCTGGCCAAACAAACTCAATTTTAGTGGGAAGAGAAAGCCCACGTGTGAAGGAGCTAGAGCCCACACAAGTGGGAAAATAATCTCATATGCCCTTTTTCTTTAGTGGAATTTCTGTCAGAAATTTACCATGCCCAGGAATTCCTGGACATGGTGTGACAGGCTGTCCGCTAAAATTTCTAAATTTCATATTTCTTTACAAGCATTTTTGGATTCCAGCCAAATAAAATGTCTCTTTTGACATTTGAGAATCCAGGAATTCCACTCCCTATGTATTTTGGTGGAATTCCTGGATGCTCAAGCCCAAAGGGCTATCTAGGAATTCCACTTTGTTTGGGAATTCAAGAATTCTCCAGACAGGAATTTCTGAAATTCAAGCAAAAAAAATAGGGCCGAAGAGTGGCATACTTGGAGGTTGAACCGTGGGCAGCCACAAAATCCATCTACTTTTGACCCACCTTAACTGAAAAATACGAAACCTCACCTATTTAACACTTTATTATTCTATTGAAGTGAAGCCTCACCTATTTAATTAACACTTCATTATTCTATTGGGGTGGACTCAGTTCTCGAATGAAGTATGATTTGGCCAAAATGTGGCATTCTTCAGTGATTTTGTGTGGTGTAGAGTGATGAAAGGTTGGATTTGGATTCCACTGGGAGGGACACCCTTTGACAAATTTTGCTTATCATATGGTCATCATTTGATCTTTACACGTTGTAAATGGGCATTTGATTGTTTTAGCATGCTAAGTCTCGGATTACAAATAAAGGGGTATGAAACTAACTTTGGATTTTGGAGAAATTTGGATCTAAACTCAGATCCTTGCATGTCTCCCACCAAAAAATCTGGATGAAGAATAATTACATTCAAATATTAAAACTATATAGGTTCTAAAGGTCTAAATCACTTAAGTAATATTCATATTTTATAGTTACTTAATACTTGTTAATTTATTCTTATAGAATATATGGGAACTCATAATCAAAATATTTTTCCGAAGGATTGTTAAAGATGTGAGAGGTGAAAAGTACGAGGCACCAAGAAGTGCAACGCTTAACTTTTTTTAAGATTTTAATTACTTGGATGGTGGTTTGGTATTCATTTCTTGCTGTCTCATGATTTATTTATTTTTATTATAGGGGAGATAATTTGATGGTCTTTTTGAAAAATTTATATTTATCTCTTCAATTCCAACTATTTTAAAAGGCAAAAGTCTTCCAATTTGCATGTATTGAATTACATAAAACAAACAGGCTTTTTAATAGTTTAATTTTTTATGTTCTAAAAGAGATATTTTAAGCACTTTTATCCAATTATATTAATGTATTCTTTTTATCTTATTTTGAATTTGAATTTGAAATAGAAACATTTGCTTAAAGTAATGCCGGTTCAGATACATACAAAAAGTTGAGTCCGGATCACCTATCGCATTTATTATACATTTACCGTGAGTGGACCAATTATACTTCGCCACATCATCCAAAATTTTAGGTGATTCTCTTTCATCCGATTTAAGCTTTTTAAATTTCAAAAATCAACTAAATTTCTGAATGACGTGGCGGAATATTATTGATCCACTCACGATAAAGATATAACAAATGCGATAGGTGATCCTATACAAGTTCAGTGTCAGTTTCCAATCCAGATTTGGAACCTAATCTATATGAAGACGGATGGAGTCTGGATCCACCATGGTTTCTTCCTTCCTGAGTCAACAGTTTGCATCCCTAGTTGCACCTCTTGCACTGATTAATCAACAATAATTCCTTTGAAAAAAAAAAAAAAATCAACAATAATTCCAAAGGTTGACAACTCTGATAATTGAATTCTAAGGTCTAGGTGGGGCCTACTTTATTTTTAAGTAGATCCCTGTCACAACTTCATTCCATCAAGATATAGAATCTACTCCCTCCAGGCTCTCATGGCGGCCTTTCCTCTTTCCTTCCTCCTCTCTTTCCTCATCCTGCAAAACCCTCTCTTTTCCACTGCAAATCCCCACAAACCACACCTCACAGTATCAGAAAACTTGTCCCAACAACACCCTATTTCAGATCCCCCTCTCACCTTCTTCGAAGTAACCAAACCCATCAAACATCCCAAGACAAAACCTTGCTCTTCACTCATCCTACAACACGACTTCAGTTACACATACAACAAGCCTCCTGTGACTGCTCCTTACAACCCTCCATCCAACTGCCCATCTCACAGCTTCTCCAAAATCATCCTAGAATGGAGAGCAACCTGCAAAGGAAGGCAATTCGACCGCATTTTCGGCATTTGGTTAGGTGGGGTAGAGATTCTTCGCTCCTGCACTGCAGAACCGACCTCCTCTGGCATTGTATGGACTGTGGAAAAGGACATTACCAGGTATTCTTCTTTGCTCAGACACCCACAAACAGTTACTGTTTATCTGGGCAATCTCGTCGACAAAACATACACTGGAATCTACCATGTTAATCTGACATTCCATTTCTATCCTGCCCAAGAAACGCATCATGTTTCCAGATCGAATTTGGGCTCTGGGTTTGGTTTACCTGCTGATTTGATACTACCCATTTCGAGAAATCCCCCTCTGAATGATGGGTTGTGGTTTTTAATAGAGAATTCGACTGATATTGAGGTGAAGGAATTTGAGGTTCCTAGGAATACATATAGAGCTGTTTTGGAAGTGTATGTTTCTTTTCATTCTGATGATGAGTCTTGGTATACTAATCCTCCTAATCAGTATGTGGTTGCTAATAACCTGACTGACGCGCCCGGGAATGGCGCATTTAGAGAGGTGGTTGTTAGTCTTGATGGGAAAGTAGTTGGTGCTGTTTGGCCATTTACTGTGATTTACACTGGAGGGGTCAATCCCCTTCTTTGGAGACCAATTACTGGGATTGGGTCATTTGATCTCCCATCTTATGACATTGAAATTACACCCTTTTTAGGGAAGATTTTGGATGGGAAGCGTCATAAGTTTGGGTTTGGTGTCACGGATGCTTTGGATGTGTGGTTTGTAGATGCAAATTTGCACCTTTGGTTGGATTTTGAGAGCAAGAAAACAAAGGGGAAACTGATCAACTACAAGGCATCGCCTTGTAAGCGTTCTTTGCTCTCAAAATTCAAAGGGCTAGATGGCTCTTTCCTCACTCTTGCAAGTAGGTCCATATCGTCAGTTGGATGGGTGAAGTCCTCTCATGGGAAGGTCTTCTCCCACTCAATCCAAAGGTTTGATTACATGAACTCTATGACATTTGAAAAGAACGGGAACCTGCAAGTTGTGAATCAGACCATCAACTCCAATCGTGATATTTATGTGATACTCTCGTCCTCTGATGTGTTCTCTACACAAGTCTTTCAGAGATTTTTTATTTACTTGAATACTAATACTGTGGACGAAGTTGAAGACAGTTACACTTCCTTAGCAAATCTCAAATTACGTTTCAATGAAGACAAGTTTTCAGGTGGGTGGTTTGGCTTCTCATTCAGCTCTCTCCAGAATTCACAGGATGGTCAGGGTTACATGCTTGTGAAGGGTCACTTAGTGAGAAGTGGTTTAGGGAGTACTCAGCAAGTGTACGTATATGATAGCAGTGACGGTTGTTATTTTAGGAATGTGAGCAGTTCGAACTACACTATCCTTCATGATGAGTCAAGAGGGCTTTGTAGCAGAGAACCACAATTTGGGTTAGCATTTGGACTTGGTGGTAGGCTCCCTCTTGTGCCTAGGAGGATCGCTTTAGCGTCTGATGTTTACAAAGAAAGAGTGAGAATTAGTTGATGTTTCCGTAGTTTGATAACTGGGTTCTTGTAACAACTTCTTCAAATGGTAAGTGTTGTTTGATTTGTTCCATGTTGTGGTCACATCCATTATGTATGCGAGTAAAACTCTCATTTCTTGATGGTGAAATATGACTTTTACCAAAGTCAGACACCAATCCTGATGGTTATATTAATTTTCTCTAGTACTATTTCAACACTCAGTTTTCCATACTTCACATAGCCATGCTAACTTCTTCCTTCAGCTGGTGCCTACTTGTAGTCATGTATAAAACCAAGCAGGTATTGGGTAGATGATGCTTGAATATATTTACAAACGATTGAATATATTTACAGATTGGCTTTTTTAACAGCCAAAGTAGACGCTGGGAATGCTGTTTGAGGAATTCAAAAGGGATTCCATTGCAAAATCATGCCCAAAACAGGAATGGATGAATTCAGTTCAACAAACTGATTAATTAGAGGTCTTTTTTCATTAATTGGCTTTCACTTTTCAAGTTATGCTTCCATAGTCACCTAACCTAAGTAAATCTTCTTCAATAACCAATAAATGAACTGCCTTTCAACTTTTATAGCAAGAATAAGGATAGGTGATAAAGATCAATCCATAATACTTTGCTCTGACAAATGGCCATGTAATTGCGGATATTTGGGGTGTATTTGGTTTTAACTCTAAGCCACAATTTGGGGGGATACATGCATATAGACATTGCAGCCCGGTGGTCACGGGTTCGAAATACGGAAATAGCCTCTCCGCTTGTAGGGGTAAGGCTGCGTACATCTGACCCTCTTCAGACCCCGCTGTGGTAGGTGCCTCGTGCACTGGGCTGCCTTAACATGGACGTAGTTATGCTTGATTGAATAAGCATGAAGAAGTGTTATTGTTGAACATTGGAGGTAAAGATTTGATGTATAACCCATAGGTGACAGGAGGCATTGGGCCTGTTTTTCTTTGGTTTGACTTTGTATGTGCGAGTGATGGCCAATTGGCAATTTACCCTCGTGTAAATTTTCTGCTTTTATTGAAATATGCTGGTTGACTTTTTTGATAAAAGGATTCCGTATCAAGATGTTTTACATTAATATGGGATCGGGCTATTTTTAAGGTTTCCCTTTTATTTTCAAAATTTCAAGGCATGCAGTCCCATTCAGTGTTCAGACAGGAAACTTAAAAACTTTCACGTGGGTCCTTCCTGTTAGCCTCCTTGCATCTCAACTTTCTGTAATACAAAATTTGTTTGATGCATTTACTTTCCAAATATTCAACATCAGGGTTCCCTTTTGTCATTAGCTTTTTGCATGAGCTCTTTGATTGGGATTGTTTATTTCATGTAATTGACCACCAAGGATTGTATTTTTGCAAGTGGTTAAAAGTGAAAAACCAAGGTGAATATCCAAAAATGGCTATTAAATGAGCTCTCCTTTAATGGAAATTGAACCAAGGGAAGATGGGTAATGAATACCCAGACATC
The DNA here is from genome assembly GCA_003546025.1 of Camphora micrantha. Lineage (NCBI taxonomy): Eukaryota > Viridiplantae > Streptophyta > Magnoliopsida > Laurales > Lauraceae > Camphora > Camphora micrantha. The sequence goes on along the minus strand of QPKB01000006.1, from coordinate 15,185,818 downwards.
ACATTAGTAATTCAATACATAAGAAAGTCAAGGTCCCATCAACATCTTTACCTTGTATCCTTCATCTCTTAGCCCTTTAGTAACCCTTCAGTGGAGCTAATTACACCATGAATTCCTATGTAGTTTGAAGCAAACAAACAAGCCCTAAGAAAACCTTCTATATATAAGATTGATTATGCTTTTGTTGCACTTGGAGTTGTGTAGCATAAGGGTTAAATAACCTAAGATTATCTAAAGTTCAAAAAAAAAAAAAAAAAAAAAAAATCATCTAGAGTTAAAACAAAGTGAATGTCTATGCTGACTCAAGGAAACAATGAAGGTCTGTGTCTGTCTAGGCCTTACCTTGCGTGAACAAGGTCCTAACAAATTCCCTAAGAGGTCCAAGTATCAATTCATTACTATAGATCACAATCCAGTCCAAGCCCACTCATTGGATCCATACCCAGGCCCATCAAGTGCATGGCCTGATCTAAGACAGTCCAAATGAGGTAACAAGTCCATTTCCAATGTTAAACAGTCCAATATAATCAACCTCTCCAATTTAGGATATTATACAACCATACATAGGCCATAAAAGGGTCCGCCTAGCCACAGACATGGGTCAATGTTCACCCATTTATATCATCGGGTCACTTCTAAGTAGCCCTAGGTTCAGGTCTTCCATTTTCCAATTCATTAACAGGTATAAATAATAATAGGGACAATAGAGTGACAGTAATATGAAGAGAGAGATAAATCTCCAAATACAAGATTTAATGGGAAATATCAACAATCCAACCTAAGTAATTGGTCCACTAACTGGTTCAGGTCTACCTCAGGTAATTTGATCCTTAAATGATACCTCAGATGCTAATAGATACTGTGTTTGGTGCTCCAGAAGTTACGAGCATCATTAGTAGCACATAAAGGTCGAATTATCTTAGATTATATAATCTGGACCCTAATTACTGGACCCCACGAGTCAAGGTTGAGCCACACCATTGACTCAGGCTGGGTACAGTGATGGAAGTCTATTTGGATGGTCAATGGGCCCCACGCATGATCAAAACAATAGAAATTAGAATCTGAGAGGTGTCGCCGTACACAGTGTGCTCAGCTGACTTCCTGGCCTGGGTAATCAGCTCGGCACACTGGGATCAGGAAAGTATTCCTCCTGCAGGCAATGCCTGGTTGTTCAGAAATTCCTGTGAGTTCGGCAAACCCCCTGGCCTAGGTAGTTGGTCGTGCCCAATGAAAGTCCTGGTTAAAGGAGATGTCCCAGGTCCTAGTTTCCCTTGTTGGAAATCCTGCCTTCTGGGAATCAAGCTCGGAGTTCGGCTAAGCATAGAGCTCGGTAAGATACTCAGCTCGGTCACCCAGCTCAGTTCGGCAAAGCGTTGAGTTCGGTACACTGAGGTCGGTAAAACGCAGAGCTCGGTCAAGCGCTGAGCTCGATCAAGCACTGAGCTCGGACAAAGCGCAGAGCTCGATAAATCGCTGAGCTTGGTCAAGCACTGAGCTCAGACAAAGTGCAGAGCTCGGTAAAGCGCTGAGCTCGGTAAGGCGCTGAGCTCGATCAAGCGCTGAGCTCAGACAAAGCGCAAAGCTCGGTAAATCGTTGAGCTCGGTCAGGCGCTGAGTTCAGACAAAGCGCAGAGCTCGGTAAAGCGCAGAGCTCGGCAAAGCGCTGAGCTCGATCAAGCACTGAGCTTAGACAAAAACGCAGAGCTCGGTAAAGCGCAGAGCTCGGTAAAGCACTGAGCTCGGTCAAGCACTGAGCTTAGACAAAGCGCAGAGCTTGGTCAAGCGCTGAGCTCGGTCAAGCACTGAGCTCAGACATATCACTGAGCTCGGCCATGACACTGGGCTTGGCCATATCACTGAGCTCGGCCATGACACTGGGCTCGGCCATGACACTGAGTTCAATCATCTGATCTCAGCCAATACTTGATCTCGACCAATAAAACACAGAGACGCTCTGCAACTCCGGAGTTCTGGTTTCCTTTTTATCCAATCCAGAACTCAACTCATCTCGCCCAATCACCACATACACATCCAGTATTATGAAAATCATTCCAATAAACATTCTACCATCCAATCCATGGGCCATTGATCTTCCAAATGAGATCAACCCATCCATCAATGGCCAAACATCTATGAAAACATGCTCAAAGGTAGATCTAACAATTCTAACATCAATTGAATTGAAATTACATAATCAAAAGAAGGAAAACATGTATTCTATGCTAAATAGGTATATTGTACTTGCCTTGACCAATAGCAGAAAGAAAGAAGAGAAAACAGAGATCCAATCTGGTAAAATAAAGGGGAAATCCCAGCTCTAAGGTCTTCTCAGACTCACGATCAGCCTAAAAAAAAAAACTCAGATCTAGAAGAGATCTCTACTCATATACCCATTTCCACCAGAGAACCAAGGTTTAGAAGGAATCTAGAGAAAAAGAGGGAATTCTAAAGAATTATATGGAAATTAAGTTAAGGCAGAAGGCTCACATTGGGTTGTAGGAGAAGAAGAGATTGGTAAGAGGAAGTCCTTGAGAGATTGTAGTAACAATAAGTTGGAGGTGATCCCCTTCTTCTTCTTGAAATTAGGGTTTTGGGGAATTAGGGTTTTAGCTAGGGTTTTGTGAAATGAAAGGTAAATGATGGATAAATGAGAGTGAATTTAGGGTTCATTTCCCAATGCAATAGTATAGTTTATATAGGCTAGGGTTTTTGGGACAATTACCAAAAATGGCCTTTTTTGTTTGCATAGGAATGTGGATAAGGACATGGGCATTTAGATCCTTTGGTAGAGGTTTTAGAATCTTCTCAAGTGTGGAAAACCCCCCTTACAAAAACCTATTTACTAGTAAGGTCCTCAATTTCTAAAAAAATCTATAAAATACACAATGGCCTAAATCCTATAAAATAGGCTAAAACTTAGGAAGATATTTATCTACCCTTGATAACCCCTATTAATTAGTAGAATTATGCTATATACTGTAATTAATAATATTCAATTTCAAAATGAGGGCCCACCAAGGGTGGGGCCTCACACTTGTCCCCCTTTCTTCAGCGTAATAGCAGATGGATCCCTGGGAATGGTCGCTTTATTAGTTTGTGGTTTGATCTTTAGTTAGATCACGACCCTATAACAACTAGATTTCCTCACCTCTAGTTCTCTGAAAGAGACCTTGTTACTGATATCATTCAGAACAAGTCCTAGCTTATCCCAAATCACCTCTTGGCTGAGCTTAAGGAGTGCCTTCACCATTTGACTAGCCTAATGTCTATTGGGGGTAATGCAGCTCCTGACATCTTGTCCTGGCTAAGCAACTCCACAGGTGCTCTCTCTCTCAAAGAAGCTTGGAATCTCCTTCGTTCTAGAGCAACTGTAGTCCCCCAGGCGGGTCTGATTTGGAGTAAGTTTTTTAGCCCGCGTCTGGCATGCTTTTCTTGTCGTATTCTCCATAGAAAAACTCCTACTGAGACTTGGGCAAAAGCTAGGGGTTGGTCCATGGCATCCAGATGCCATAACTATTTCGGCAAGGAGGAATCTAACTCCCACCTTTTCTTCTCTTGCAAGCTGGCTATGCAGTTCTGGACTTAGCTCCTCAGCCTTAATGGGAATTTCCCTATTCTACCTTTAATTGCTTCAGTGATGTGGATGGCTATGGCTAAGAATAAAGATGTCCTTGGAAGGAAATGTATTGCTGCTATTTTCTTCTCTACGCTTTCTGCTTTTTGGTCAATGCGGAATGACTCTAAGTGTCACGACCTGGGTCCGAGACCCGGCAAACCCGAGCTGTGATCCCCATACTTACTCCCATAAACCCTGAATTAACCGAAGTTAAAACGAGATCCACAAGGGATATCATACTCAAAGTACCTGTCAAATATAAAACTTTTGCGGAAACAATATATATTTGACAATAACAACTTATCATTTACATGTATACAAAAGAAAGTTCTTATACATGTACCGTTTTCAATATACATTTGTCAAATGCTGCCTATACAAAAATACTATGCAGACAATCCTTGATTACATTTCCAGAATATTAATTACATCCCAAAATGGATCTATGAACAGTTATTCAAAACGTTTCAACTCCCAATTCGCACTCGGATACCACATCAGATGGTATCCCGTCGGTTCCACTCTATCAATCCTCCTGGAGGAACCGGAGCAGTCTCCTCCGCTGGCGCCGGGGGCGCTGCAATACCGGCAGGGGCAATCTGGCCTGTAATGCCATCAATAACACTAATGTACACGACGGTTCAACAATGTATAAACAATTCTTACAATAATGTGTTAGCACATTCATATTGCATTAATAACATTTTAAGTGCTAGAGAAATCTAGACAATTCTACAATAACAATAAGAGACAATATCAGTCAATATACATGTACGAATTGACAACTACCATAGCATTCATTGCATTGCATTTCAATTCATTTCCATATTCCCTCGAAGGAAGAATTATTATTTTCATTTACCATCTCCCTTCAAAGGGAGGATTCATCTTCCATTGGAAGGCATCAATCAATACCCGAAGATACGATCGGAATTTGGTGGGACTTACTAGTGTCCGGGCTAGGGACAACTAGCATCACCATGGAGCTTCGGAACACCCCAATATCCATCTGCTGCAGCAGGATTAGTCATTCATTATTTATTGAACTCATTTAGAGTTCTAATACAATCGCTAGGTAGTGCCAGACTCACGGTCAATATCTTTCAGTAAGAAATCCTTTTATGGATTCAATTCAACTCAATAATTCCTTTCATGACAAAGGAAAGGAATGACAATAATATCAATCTCATTAGATTGATCACAATGACACGATGAGAGTGTTACTAACCATGTCTTGTTTTACTCAATCCTATTTCAGTCATATCTCAATCCTAGTCAACCATTCGAGTGTAACCATTGGTTTCCAATACACGTGTTATTCACGATGGACATCACCTTTGTATTTTTAGTATGTGCATTTCAAGTCCCCTTAATTATCACCCATGGAGCTTAGGCCATTATCAATTATGGTTCGTTCAATGAATCCTTTTGAAATATTACTAATTCTCAATAATCTAGTTTAACCCATGATTAGTCTTAAAAACTAATCGGGAACGCATTTATACTTAAGAGTCGTACTCCAAATTCTCATAAAAATCCAAAACTCAAAATTCACCGGACTCTAACAGTATCAAGTTCGCTCGAGCGGACCCAGGCAGAACGTTGGTCGCTCGAGCGGACCCACTGTTCGCTCGAGCGGACTCACACAGAACTATGTTCGCTCGAGCGAACTCTTCAGAACTTCATTTCGTCCCAAACAGAACCTCGTTCGCTCGAGCGAACCTACTATTCGCTCGAGCGAACGCTTCAGAATTCCATCCGAAATTCTGAACCATTCTCTCTTCTTCTACTTCTTTTCTCCATTACACTTCCACAACCTGCATAAGAAATTGGAACCTCCTGTTCCCCCTCATACATCATCCAACCACATTCATTCATAATCACACTTCTAATCATCCCTTAATAACTTCATTAATCATTCATAATAAACCCAAAACTCAATGGAAAATCCATAAAAACATATAGAACTCAATGAGCTTCTACAATAATTAACACTAATCACAAGGGTTGTTTACACTTGCCTCTTTGGAAGCTATTAACTCAAGGCCCTCTTTGCCTTAGTTTGGCTTGAGACCCAATCTTCCAATTTCAAACCCTAATCATAAAAACAAACAAATGAACTCCCATGAGTCATTTGTGCTAGAAATTACTACAAAGCACTCTATAGAACTTGGAAATCACAAGGGAAATCAATTACTTACTTGTAGCTCAAAGGAAATGATTCTTGAGATCCCTCTCAAGCTTTTCTCTTCAACAATGGTGGATTTGCTTGGGGAAAAAGATGAAGGTGAAGCCCCTCACTCCAAAATCCAATTCAATCACTCCTAACTCTCACTCTTGATGAAAAGAAATGGAAGAGAAAGAGGAAAAATGGAGAGCCTAGGGTTTCTTCTTGAGCTTCAAGAGATGAAAATGAATTCATCTCTCTCTTTTCATTCTATTATAAGCCTCTTTACACTAAAACCCCCACTTATTTGGCTTATTTACATTTAGAGTCAAATGACTCATCACTTGGTCCATTTGAAGTCAAATGGAATTGTGTTTATTATGAAAGTGGACGTACTCTTCGAGATACGCACGTTGGTATCAAGAATTTCCGTATTTGACGAAATACATGAAAACCCCTATTTACGAAAAAGTCCTTAGCTTACCTTGTTTGAGTCTAAACTCATTTTAATCCATTCAATTCCCTTCAAATCCATTTCATTATGCTGAACATATTAATTGAGACTACTTTGCCCCTCTTTGGTCATTAACCTTGGTTAATCCAATTATCCATGCTTAATTAACATTAATCTCAATTAATTAGTCTTAATCACGATTAGTTCGGGTCGGGGTGTAACACTAAACACAACAACAAGAAGCCTTCTTTGGGTAAAGCCAAACTGATTTTCACGGACAAGCTGAAGGGTATGGTCCGCTCATTTTCAAGTGTAGGTGAAGCCTTGCCCCCTCTTCCTATTTTGGTTACTTTGGGTTTGCTTGACTATCATTGAGGAATGTTAGCCATGTATTTTGCTGCCTTCTACTGCCTATGTTGCTGGTTCATCCTTTTCTGTGTCTGTTTCCTCCTCATTCTCAGTTTTTCTGTTGTAAAGTTTCTTCTTTGGTAGCTGTATTGTGCAGGCTGGCTGGGTCGGTTGGCATCTTTTGTAAGCCTTCCCTCTCCCTTTGTTTTCCTATATTGGGGGCTTTTAGCCCTGTTTTCTTCCTTTAATACACAATTACCTTTATGTGAAAAAAGACACACTTGTCGCAGTATCTCAAGTGAAGTCATTCTCAGGACTCTACAACTACAATGACTTGAGTCATATCTAGGGAATAGGCTCATCTATGGCTCTTAACGCCTAAGTCTAAAACTTCACATCATTAAAAGTATAGGTTAAGAGATTCCAGTAATCATTAACAATTGGACAACTCAATTCATGAGAATAGCTTTAGATTATCAATCACATCGCATAGTTTTGTCTCGATCCTAAAAATATTACATTTCTAATGTGTCAAGAGCATCTGTGGAAATATCATATGGAATCTCATATTCTCGTGGTGATAAGGGAATCATAGTAACATAGAGTTTTCAAAAAGATGAGGTCCATTTCGTTGATTATGATCTTGATTCAATAACTCGTAGATTGTACATGGAAAAGATTATTATGGGATGGATTTATTGAACTTTTCAATAAACCAGCAGTGGTTTTAACATCAATGGGGCCAAGGATTTAGAATTAGATTTGCCTTTAACAATAACATGCATAATCTCATAAGAGATGTATTTAATCTAAAATATCCAGCCACAAATCAGGGCATCCATCCCATTAAGATTGCAGCACTTATTGAGAGGGACATACCAAAAAAAAAAAAGGATCAATGATCTGAGTATGTATGTGTAGGGGCCCTAAATCATCATTTTTTATTTATGATGGTTGATGGTCAAGATTAGTCAACCTGGATGTTGATCACTGATGAGAGGTTACTGTATTTATTTAGTTTAACTTATCCAACGGTTCTGATCGTCAAGAATTGAACCCAGAAAATATTAATTAGAGACTTGTTTTGAACCGTTTATCTACTAATTCTGCTGAATCTGTTCATTGTAGGATCTGATCACTGACATCAATGAGTAATTGAGCCTTAATTTGTTTGTCAAAGAAATCCTTTTAGATGGTACAGATTTGATTTGTGTGCTAAATGGGCCAACATCGGGTCAAGTTACTTGTTCAGGTCAGTTCTGACCTGAACCCAGTCTTCACATGGTGGAGAGAGGAATTGAGGTAATGGGCCAGGTCAGGTCATATAGGTCATTTAGAACCAACCAAACAATGGATGATATAAAGAAAAGAAAAGGAATTTAATAAAAGGTGACGGGCTAGGTAGGCGGGTCATCTTGACCAGACCTGAACCAACCCATGCCAAGGCAAGTTCTAAAATAAAAGAACAACAAAATGTTGATGTTCCTGGTGTTTTTCTGGTTAAAAATCTCCTTATTTTTATTTGTATATACCTAAAAGGTTGTATGTTACAATTGAAGCCTTAGCAACATTAAGTGCTCTTCAATTGACATGTTACAACGGGGTGATCAATATTATTCTAGAAAGTAATTCCATATGGGTGGTAGATGCGCGGAAGTCTTTCGGCCCAAACCTTTCAAGACAAGGACCCTTGTTGGGAGAGATCAAAGATCTGCTGAATCGCTTTAATAGTTTTGAAGTGCAACATGTGGGTAGAGAGGGGAATGCAGTAGCAATATGTATTTGTTGATTCTATGATGACTTCTTAATAGTATTCAAGTGAGTGTTTATATAAAAAGAAAAGAAAATGAATTGATGAGCCTTTCTGCAGAAAGGCATGGATTTAGGGAAATATGTGAGGCTCTAGATGGATTTAGTGTTAGTCTCGATGCATGTAAAATTAACTAATGTGCTTTAAATAATGAAAAGGATTGCACATAGATTTGGACCTGCCCCCAAAATCTTATCTTTAACATAACTTTTCCCAAGGGAAATGTTCTGTTTCTGCCACAGTGTGCCACTGGGAGTATGCACTGCACCAATCTGATCAAACCCAAATAGAACACTACTTTTTCCACTCCACACAACCTAAGTCATATTCAACATGTATGACAAAAATCATGATGAGATCATTAGATTTAAATCATGAATGTCTAGAATTAGAAACTAGATCAAGTCATGAAATTTTTACTTTCTAGAGTCTCATTAAAATGGATGGGGGATATGATCACAGCAAACAATGAACTCCTTAAAATAAGTAGGACCACTTACTTGACGATGCAGAGTGTGGTGTGTGAAAAGTGCAACAGTCTTTCAAAGTAATTCCCTATCCTCCAGTCCTTGATCTCTTTGATCCTAACAATCTTTGGATAAGCAAGATGAAGGTCGATGGATGAATGTAGAGTTGAATTTTATTTTATTTTTCGTAAGAATCTCCTGTTCCTACAAGTCTCTATTATACTCTATTAAAATCATGCCTTTTGAAGCTAATTTTGACCGTAACCATTGATTTTGAGCCAGAGTTATATACCCTCTCTGTAACTAACACACACTATGCCCCCGCTTCCACATGCAACCACTCTTTTTTTTTTTTCACTTTTCAACAACTTCGATTCTCATCCCAAATCTCATATATACTTGCTCTTTATATACTTCCATTTGTTATAAGATATGTATCATGAGTAGATGCTTACATGAGATGAGTTAGGGTTAGAATCCTATTGTAATTGAAGTTCTTTAATGAATATGTTACTTTGTCTATAAATAGGCATCCTCCATTATTTTTGTACACACTTGAGATACTAGAAGAATCTCTCTCTTCCCCCCATTGCTCTCTCTCCCTCTTGGATGTTTTATTACAACACCCTTTTCTTTTCACCCAACTTCTCTTTCTCCATTTCTTCACCACAAACTCTCAGATTAAAACAGAAAAAGAGGTGTTGTCATAATCCTCTTTTCTATTTTTTGTTGTCGGTAAGTGTTTGAGGATGATTTTATGTGATTTGAATTTCTTTTTAATTGATTTTTATGTTTGCTCGTGCTTGGCACTGTTAGTGTGCTATTTTAATTATTACAGGAGTGGTTGCAAAGGACCTGGTTGCAATAGTCTTTTCCTCATTTGATGCAATTTTTATCCTTATCCTTACCACTCACATTGCATGTACGTTGGGAAGCCTAGGTTTTTCCATAAGGCTTGTGATAAAACCCTTTTTACTAATGGGTTTACAAATGAAGGTGTGGCCCTATATGATCTCATGACCAATAATAATTATTGATTAAATCAATTCCTCGTGCTCTAAACTCCCATCAGATCTAATTAAATACCAACTTAGCATGATTGACCCGCATATGATTAATTAACTATTGATCAAGGTTGATTAAGCCCGATCTGAGTTGGGTCATTACAACGTGCCAAAGCCGTAGGAGGGACTACTCTACCTAGGACCTTTTCTACGCTTGAAGGCCAAGGCTGGGCTAAGAACTGGCCTAGGGCTTGAACACAAGAAAGTCAAATTTTAATTTTTTTTCTACACTGCCATCGAATGTGTTAACCGAATATTAACCATCCTCCTTTACTAGGACTTGGGACCGAGAGTGCTTAGAATAAGAGACGTGGCAGAGCTAAAAAAAAAAAAAAAAAAAAATCATTCTATTTCCCGATGGAAGATTAGAAGATATTTATTATGTAAAAACAATATAAGGAATTGCTTCTAGTGACACTACACTTAATAATATCTTTAAAGTTTAATAATTTACTCTTCTTTTAATATATCAAAAAGATTATCTAGTACATCACAATCATCATATTCACTTTTACCATTTTCCTCTCATGTAACCAATCCCATGCACAAACTAAGGCTTCTACTGTCTCTGATTTCAAACACGTTCTATGTGGAAAAATATATATAAGAAGGTAAATATTGTAGAAAGTTGTCATGAGTTGATTGTCTCGAGGGATGTAAATGGGTACCCGATTCCTCGATTACCTGGAGGTTCCGACCTGTTAAAAACTGGGTCTGGGTCCTTATTTAGACCCCGATAAGTAAATGGGTTTAGGTCCGGTTCCACTTTGTTTCAGACTCGTGGACCCGAGACCCGATATATTACCTCAATTTTTAAAAATCTCTCCTAAAAACTATATTTTTTTAATATCATTTTCTACCTAAACCCAGACCCGTTCCATATATGGTTCTGGTTCCAGTTCTGGGCCCAGGTTCGTGATGAACCCGGACCGGAACCGATCCGTTTACAACCCTCATTGTCCCCGTAGACCAACAAGATGCTTACAGCTCTAATTACAACGTCTAAAGTAAAGGAGTACATTAAATCATGTAAATTGCAATATGATTATTACTTAATCTAATCCAATCTAGTAAAAGTACGGTACATTACAATAGAATTCTCTCTCCGTCTTCTGCATAATAAGTCTTCTATGGTATATTTGGCATATTTCTTTGTGTTTCATAACGTGATTCCTCCAAATTATCAACAACTATTGGAGTTTGGCATATTTCTCTTAACACCAACTATACAGTGAAAGTGTGCATGGAACTTTGGAATGGACCCATTTATTTATGTTGACATATTTAAGCAATGATAATTTTACCATACTGACTATTTATTTATATACATAATATTTAAATATGAATAAATATAAGAACTACTAGGCCTGGCCCTCAAATTTAAAGGGCATGCAAAATTCTGTCAAAGCCCGGCCCTAGGGTTTTTAAGAAAAACAAAAATCCTCATTTTAAGGGCCTTTTGAAGGCTAGGATTAACAGGACTAGATGAGGACTAATATAAAATCTTGAGAATGTCTCTAGAAGATCAACACTTCTGTATCCCCCCTCTTTGATATGAGGCCTAAGATGGATACTCTAATAAATAATTTTTTTGTAGATTTCTTCGATGAGACCTTTAAATCTCCTTGACTAATCTCTTCCTCCAAATTTCCCCATTTAATATCTTCCGTTTTTTTTCTCTCTCTTTTTCTCTTTCTTTTTGGGAATTGATTGGTTGCATGAGTTATGAGCGGTTGGGCTCAATCCTTCCTATATATGGATGCCACATTGACCATCTCCCGAAAGGAAAAATTTTTATTAGTGACTTACTTATTATCTCCTCATTTTATTTGATATAAATAAGAATTATAAAAAAAACTATAATTTCATGGAAAAGCATTTCTGACTATAGGAGGAAGGGTAGGAAAAATAATTTTGAGGAAGAGGAGAAGTCTGCGAAACTCATTTTTCCACAGAAGCAACAAAAATGTTCCCTAGGAAAATATTTTTTTATTACATTGGGCATTCCTCTCTTGCTCTCCTTTATTAATGTGCACTATAAAATGATTACATGGGGTTTTTACTAAGAAATTATAAAGACTTCAGAAAAACACTAATTAGTAGTAGTGATTCAAATTTTTTTATAAAAAGTCAAAACTGAATTTGAGGGGAATTGATTTTTACCAAACTGCCCATACTATCCAACAAACCATCTCCTTTCCCTTTTCTTCTTTCACTTGCACACACAAGTCCTCTTCTCTTGCTAAGTAGAAGAAACGAGGCTTCCACCATGGGCTATAATCTCCTTGCTAGATGCCCCTATTTACAAGGACCCTACTCTTCTTCATTAAAATCATACCTCGCAGCATCTCTTTTATACAGTTAGAAGAAATACAGAGGGGACACCCCTTAGTTTCTGCTCCAATATCAGGGAATTAAAATGTAGTCCACTTCTTGAATGGTTGTGATTGTCATGTGCATATTCCCCACTTGTGGGAATACTATGCTAATATATATTACTGCAGTATATGGTATATTTATCGATCAATATTTTGACATACTCTCTCTCTCTCTCTCTCTCTCTCTCTCTCTCTCTCTGATAAAGGTATACGAAGACGATGAAGGTGGCTGCTCATTCAAACAGAGTGCAAGTGTCACCGATAGATAATGACGCTTGAGGTAAGTTTCAGATTTGAGTGCGATATAGATGCTTTAACCATCAAAATATAAACCAATGTATGCTGGAGCAAAGTTAAGATTGAACCTTTTGCCCAAGTAGAAGGGACCAACCAAATGGGTCAGCCACAAATGGAAATCATATTACTCCATATGTGAACTTCGGCAGTAAACATAGTGGGGTCTTTCCATCAATACATAGAGTAGTGGTAAATGGTACACTCATTGAGGAATTGCCTGGTGTGGGTAAAAGAAAAGGGAAAGGAGATGGTGAGTTTATAGTGATCATAGGTTGTGATATCGCAACTTATGGGCAGTTTAGTGAAAAACAAGCCCAATAAGATTTTGTTATCCCTTTTTGGAAAAAAAATTGAATTCCTATCACTAAATAGCGTTTGTCAAGCTATATATAAGTTTTTGGTGAAATTGAAAAGCCCATTAAATAAAAAAACCAGTCTCTCATGCATCAAGACTTTCAGAAAAGAGAAATAGTGATTCCCATAAAAGTAAATGACTGGGATCTTAAATTGGGGTCCCACATAAGTGCAACAAAAAAAAAAAAAAAAGTTGGGACTACATTATGCATCCTTTAGGTTTATTAATTTTAAAAATTGTTGAATGATTCGAATCACAAAGTAGGTGTCCGCGAGAGTGAAAAAAAATAAATAGAAAAGCAGGATAAATTTTATGCATTTTTAAAATGTATAAAATTAAGATTTGCATATTTCGAACCTCAGAAATATCTAAAATATTGGGGCGCCATGAAATGGAATTCTAACGATCAACACACTCATAGTTGAATGGTACTAACACTTGGTTTCATACACATGTCCAAGGCCTGTTTCTTTACATAATTCGTATATTAATTTTTTTTTTGATATAATGTGATATCTTGTCCTCTAGCATTTGAAAAACAGTATTTCTCTCACCAAAATTCTAAATTTCAGCCACCTAGAAGGTCTCAAATGACCTTTTTAAATTCCTCAAATTCTATCTTTAATGTATTTGGTTGGAACTTCAAATGCTCCATTAAGAGGAGGAATTTGGAATTCCACCTCATAGAGATAGCTTTTGGAGAATTTAAAATTCCACAAGACATGAATTCTGAGAATTCTGATAAAACAACAATTCCAAAGTATCACTCCTAGTCCAATAACCTAACCTAGCAGGAAATTGAGTTCTAATGAGGCCTCATTTTACCCTAAGTTGGAAATTGAATTGTAGCAAGGCTTTATTTTTTAAGTAATTATGAAACAACACCTTTTTTTTTATTTTTTACCAATCTTTAAGAAGAGAGAGACGTCCAAGTGGCAAAGGCGTGTCCCTCGGAGCAACACATAATAAGTTGTGTCCCGTGCTATCTACCACTCACCCATATAGAGAGAAAAAAAAAAAAAAAAAACAAAGAATCAATCTTACAAATATATATATATATATATATATATTTTTTAAAACTTTCCAAATAAGGAAGTGATCATAATAAAAACAGAAAAAAGGGATTGTGTAATGCAATCAAATTAATCAATCCATTCCCCGAACACGTGATAGGTGTTAACCATCAAGACAGCTACTTCGTATAGTCGTGGGTGGGCCATGATTTATTGGTATAGCCAGCTGGTAGGACTTTCACCATCACTGAGGATCTAAAAACAAGAAAGACCAAAGATGGGATTGTTACCTGATTGTCAAGTAATTTGAAGATCTTTGACAGCAACTTTGCCCCAATCACATCAACGGCTTAAATCATCAACCCATCATTCCAAAGAGTCATAGGAAGACTGGCTGGCAGAGTTGACACAAAGATAACATAGACATCACCAAAAAAGCAGAGGACTTTTTAGTTTTCACCGACTTCTGCTTTCTCTGCCTACTGCCCGTGAGAAAGGCCAAAGCGCGTCGTCTTCCAATCGCTTGGATATTGTACTCAAACCTGAATTCAACGCTTCTTATTCACGCAGGCCAAATCGTCTATCACATCCGGAACTTTTTCCTGCCTGTGGTTTTAATGTCTCATTGGATAAAGTTCTCTCGCTGCTTTTGAAATGCCATTGGAAAAATCTTCAAATAAGGATTTTTAACTTTTTATCTTCTATTAAAAAAATTATTTTAGTTTCAACATTTTTTTTTTAATTTAGAGTCTAAGTTTTTCGGTAAATTTACAATTAAGAACATCCAATCATTTAAAGTTGTTTTCCTATAACTTTTTTTTTCTTAATATTGTTAAAATATCCGAATTTCCTTTTATCAAATTTATGGCATTCTTCATACAATCATTATAAGACGCTGATTACTGCAGTGCCAAACATGGGTGAATGAAAGGGAAGAGGAGATGGATGAAGTGAACGACAGTTTTTTTTTTTTTTTTTTTCTTTTTTCTTTTTGCTTTCAATAAATGGTAATTTGGGTATTTAGAATATTGAGAAAAAAAGTCACTAAAAAATGTCTTAAAATGGCCATTTTCCTTAATTGAATACTTATTGGAAAATTTAGGCCCAAATAGAAAAGTGTAGAAACTTTCATCCTTTTTTGAGATGAGACAAAACTTAAGGTCTTATTTGAAAACTTTTCAATGTTAATTTCTATAAGTGAATTTAAAATTCTAAAATTTGAAGCATCTCATATAGAGTCGGTAGGATTGTTTGGTATTAAATTCCCAAGGGTTTGCTAAAACAAAGTTGGAAGAGCAGATGAACTCTTACTTTGCTGAGATTTAATTTTATAGGGTGATGACTGATGACTAGGTAATCATGGTCTATCAAAGGAAAACCATTTGAAATGTATGATACGTAGACATTGTTTTTAGTTTCTCTGACTTCAATATCTAAGCAAACAGACATTCATTGATTTAGTCATTTATTTTATTGGAGCTGGCTTTTGAAGATATAGAGAATTTGGAGACTTTTATTAGGCACAGTCTAATGAAGATCTGGAATTCCAGGACCTCCCAAAATCTAGTTAGAAATTTCACTTTAACAAATGGACCCTATATATTTTCATATAAGAGCCAACTTATGTTAAATACAAATTAATAACATTAGCTTCCCTTTCAACTGGAGCTAATCCTATTATTATATATAAAGCAACATGGATTCGATTTTCTATTTCACTGTTAATTTCAAATTTGATTTTGACACTTCTCATGTTGACCTCCTACTAATATCACTCATTAATCCTCCTATTAATATTAGCCCTACTAATAACGTTGTTTTTACTAATCCAATGTTACAGAAATCTTTCATCTTCTCTCTGTATTTCTATTCACATCTTTATATTTCCCACCTTTAAACGTCACAAACCATTTCCTCTTTTTCATCATCTCTAATAAATAACTCATTGATTTTTTTTTTTTTAGGGTTACACTTTAAACTATTTCTATTGATTTTTTATTTTAGATCTTTACATTATAACTACCACCAATTACATTGTCCGTGCTTAGTACGGGCGGCTTTCGCTAGTTTTACATTGATGCAGACATTTTTCGTTATTTAATATTCTATCACAACCACGAAAAAGTTTGCTAAATGTGTGGCCAAGCTTGATTCACCTGTTGTATAAAAAAAACACAAGCTTGATTCACCTGTTATGGTCATGAGATATTTTAAGCACGCCTAATCCACATATAAAACTTTCCATAGCTTTGCCTCTCTTGATTGATGTAACAAGATATAGCTAATTGAAAATAAAACTGCCGAAGAGGCCATGTAGCTTTTCTGAGTAATCTTGTTTTTCATTTTATGAGATTGGGTTTTAATTTCTCAACCCTCTTATTACCATACTATCAACTTTTCCTAGACTCATGATGTGTAAAAAGTTATTCCTTGTTCTTCCTTCATAATCACAGATGTCTGACAAGATAGTGTGAAAGATTGTTTCTTTTTCTCTCTGTTCTTCTCATTACCTTTCGGTCAGTGAGATAGAAAAGAACCTAAATTTACAGAATAATATGCTCCAGTAGGATTAATACTTAATAGTGACTGTCTGTCCAAATCATTGCAAGTTGGTGGGACACTTTCTTCTTGATCCAGGAAAATTGTCCTCTTCTCCTATTGCTCTCTTGTCAGGAGCAGAACTCCAAATTTCAGTAGACAAAAAAGAGAGAGGAAGGAACTAATTTGATAATAGTGCACATGATTACATCTGCAAGGGATCTGATTTCCACACCTCAATCAAAAAGAAAAATGAAAAGAAAAAAAAAAAAAAAAAAACGTCACCAACACAAAATAACTACAGAGATCTGTTGGAAAACCCCTACATCTCAGCTTGCATCTTTAAAAAATGGTTCTGCATCTATAGCTGCTTATATCAATATACACTTGAAAACATCATTTTTCAATACAACTCTTGTATAATCATCAATCCTAAGAGGACCCAAAACAAATAAAAATTAATGAATACCCATTTCATGTTTGTACTGTATGTACATTTTCTCATGTCTAGAGTATCAAAACAAACCACAAACCATATAAAGATAAATAACAAAAAAAATCAAAATTTGTAAAATTGACCGTACAAAAATCCCAATTTATGGGAATCTTGGATGTTGAGAAAGAGAGAGAGAGGGGAGATGGATGTTCTAATGACCGACTCCTGGGCTTGGAACTGACTGCAGGAACCGATCCCTGGTGTTGACATGAGAAGCGAAGAGCCTTTGGTCCACAGTCATTTCATGACTCCTCTTGCTAGGAGCAGATGGGTACACTGTGCCCTTGGGAAGAGCAGCTAGAAACAAACTAGCCTTTTGAGAAGGAAGAACCTTGCTCTGAACCAAAAGCTTCCTGGCATGTATGGATGAAGACAAGCAGAGGAAGAGGAGGACGAACACAAGTAACTTGGCCATTGAAGAGAAATGTTGGAATATGAATTCTAAGAGAATGGATATCTATCTCTTTCTGTCTGTTCTTGTTTTTGTTGTAGGAGATGATGAGAAATGAAGAGATGGGGTTGTGTAGATTTTGGAGAGGAGGAATGGAATGGATGAGAGTGAGAGTAGGGAGAGGTTTGGTGGGGATTTTATGGGGGTAGGGAGATGTATGAAGGCGTGGACTATTTCCAAACGCGTGCAAAGGAAAGGGGAGGTGAAAGCGTGGGAGCCATGGGAGATGCCCTGGTCAGACGGTACGTAAACAGGATAGTTGAATTTCAGCACTAAAAATGACTACATAGGCCCAGGAGGTACCTGAAATTGTACTCCCCAGAAGAGGCCTCTTTGTCATGGCCGCTTTGATTGCATTAAAATACACATAAATCTAATACATAAAGATTTCAAGCTATATAAGTGGTTAAAAATAAAATTACCATCGAATAACATTTTCTTCTATGAAAATTAGTATATATAAGGAAGATGGGAAATGAATATGTAGTCATTATACTAATGAATCAAATCCTTAAAAATAAAAGGACATGTCTACATCTCCAACTTACTTCTTACACCCCTCAACTCATGCCCATCATCAATGAAAAAGTAAAAAGTTTAAATTTCAATCCAAATACTTGAAATAAATATGGGATTTGACTTTCATAGGATTTGATTTATTAAAGGCGATAACAGCTGGTTATTTATTTTCCATCTCTACTTAAATTCAATGAGAGATTATTTGATAATTATTTGAAGATCTCCATCTTTTTTCTTTCATTTAATGCACTTTTTAAAATACATGCATAGAATTCCTAAGCAATCCATTTCATGCAAATGAATAAGCCCTTGGCTTTAAATAATCAGATACTTGCCAATTTTGTTGATGTAAGTTGATAAATACATCTAAATCACATGCCCCGCCATAGATTCTCCATCGTCGCTATTGGAATGGAGGAGTACACTCTAATAGTTAATTTATGATTATCGATCCCATTGGTGTGACATTTTGTCATGTGTAACATTTATAGCTTAACAACCAATGACTAAGGAGCCGTTTGGAATCTTTAAATGAGGCCCACCTTTTAGGAATTGTGATAATCAAGGCTCACCTTTCAAAATTTACAATGAGCTTATTTTTATCCAAAACACGTGATTATGAAAATTTTATTTAGTTATTTTTCTAAAACACTCATGATTAGATATTTTTCTTTTTTGATAAGGTAAGTACTCAAAAACCCAGTCCCCGAGTCCCTCACCATCAGCGTATTTTTAATAGAAGTAAAAGCTCTAATTAATATATAATCTCTAGAGATAAAATATACTTACTGTTTACCAAATATTCTAATATATCAATAAGCTCTAAATCATAAAATAAAATCTTATCTTTAAAATGTTTTCAAACACCCCCCCTAGCCCTAGCTTGGCCTAGGTTATACTTGCATGAGTTCAAAATATCCTTGAGTACTATGATTTCACGTGCAGGTGTGCTCCTGAGTCCTGAGGTATACATTGCTTTTCTACTTTTAGTTTGGAAATTTTGGGAAGTTGGTCTACTGAGAAGTCGCCGCGTGTAGCTGACCTGGCCGATCAGGGCGGAGCAGCCGGCCTCTATTGTTTTCATTTACTTTCTAACAACTGCCATCGGCACAACTCACAAGCCCATTTAGATCTCGAGCCGGCTCGAGTCGGTGACTGAAGACGTGTTCATGGTTCGTTGGCTAATTCGGATGAATCTGTGCATATATGTAATCCACATTGTGAATGCCAAGTCCTAAAAAAAAAAAAAAAGTCCTACAAACGACGTATCCATTGGTACCTTTTACTTGTGTTTTTTTTTTTTTTTAGGTTTATGATTCCACTATGACACTGACTTGTAGGGTTTGGTTTTGGAAATTTCCTAACAGCATATCAACAGCTGTCCCTCAAGCTATTGGAATATTTTATTCGGTTTGCAAAACTTCAAGCTTTCTACCTTCTTTTTTTTTAGTTTTGAGAATTCTCCAATTCCTTCTGTGTGAGTGTTTGTAATACTAGTAGTAGAAGGCAACACTGGGGGTGTTTGTGTGTGTGTTTGTAATTCTAGTACTAGAAGATAACATCGGGGGTGTTTGTGTATGGTCCTGGAAGAGGAAATACGCATTTCTTCTTTGCGGAAATACGATTATGATGGGATACATCAGAAAATAAAATCTAATTTAGTGTTGAAAATCACTATTTCGTTGGTACATTTTGCTGCTAACCAAACTGCGCCAAACGTTAATTACCTTATTGTTTCTGCTTCCACAAAATTGCTTGGGCACAAACGCTCCCTTTTAGGATATGTTTATACAAAAATAGGATTTCACTCTTTATAGATTTTCATTTATGTAAGCGAGAGGTATCCTTTATTTCTACCCTTGACTAGGAAATAAATACGTTCTCTATTGAGAAGAATCAAGAGAAAAATGTGCTGCACCAAATTACCGAAAAGGGGACTGTACAAAAAACCAGTACAATTCTTCTCTCTACTTACATTCCTCTCCATGCACAAACACATTATGGAATTATCAGATACCCCACCAAACAAGAATTCTCATTTATTTTCTAACCAAATAACCCCTTAGTTTAGACAATGTTCTTATAAAAGAAATCCTGATTAAATGACATGTTAATTATAATATATATAGAAATTAATTTTTTTATAGAATGAGGACCACGGAACATGAATCCAAACTGTTGATTCTGCTCCTCATCTTACGCTCCAAATTCCAAGTCAATTAGTGTAAGATCGAGACCATTAGTTTAGACATGTGAAAAAATGTGACTAATTGTATTTGTTCAATTCAGTATTGAATGTAACTCTAACTAGACCAAAAGTATATCTACTTAGTAATTATGCATCTAATGGACATTTTGAGCGAACAAAACGTAACAAAAAAAAATAAAGAGGAAACTACGGGAAAAATCCCCATAGGACCCCATAGGGTCAACGAGGACCCAGTTTCATATTGAAGACAGAAGGGGTCCTCAAGCTCCTTTTCAATTTTTTTTTAATCATTTTGCGATATGGTCGATATCGACCATTTTGTAGTATTCAGCAAATAAGACAGTTACATGTTGGAACAAATCTGTCTGACAGATTTGTTGATATCGATCATTAGGAGAAAGTAATAATGGTCGATATCGACCAGAATCGACCATTATTACTTTCTCCTAATGATCGATATCGACTATTAGAGCGGAAAAGAAAAAAAAAAGCACTCTATCTCTCCCGAAACCCAACAAGAAGAACGCAGGTGAGATGTTCGACAAAATGATTGAGAGTACCAAGAGCGAGAGACGAGAGAGAGATGATGGGGACGAAGAGAACCTCGATTGTCCGTTTTACAACATTGAATTTAGAGGTGGGTTCCTTTCTTTTTTTTTCCCTCTTTGTGTCTTAATATTTACAAAATCAGAATCAGATTCGTCTCTCCTCTTTCGCTCTCCTGTAGTTTTATCTGAAAGATTTTTCTTATCCAAATCCTTCCCAAAGCATTCAATTTTTGTTTATGATTGTTTTTTAGTTATAGATGGGAGGTTGGACAGCTCTGATTGAGATCTTGAATAGACCAACGGAGGAAGATGTTTGGATAGAGTTCGTCTTCTTCTTCGGTCCTCTATGGGTTGCTGTTCTCTTTGGAAATTTTGCAGGATGGGCATGGAAGCCCAGGTGGGACATGGAATAAAATTTGGAGCAACACCTGCAACAAACAAAGAAAACCCCACTTTATATTTGGGTTCTGCAAGTCAAGAAGAACCAAGAAGAACCAAAACCAGCACAGAATGGTCGATATCGACCATATTACTAAATGACAAAAAAAAAAGAAGACAAAAGCACACCCAGAGGACCTCTCCCGTCTCTGAACTACTAGTAGGTCATAATCTTACCTATGGCATGCTATGGGGACTTTTCCGGTAGTTTCCTCAAAAATAAATAATGGATTTATTTGGAGAATACCTCAAGCCAGCTAGTATACTTAAACAAGGTGAGGACAATGAAATTTTCCTAATCCTATTTGGATTCAGGACCATGTTTCAGCTCCATCTGACCATCATGTCAGAGTCTAACTTCAACTGGGTTTTATAAAATAGTGTTTCTCTGTTAATCCATTCTAATATTTCTATGATTTTTCTAAGGAGTGATACTTTTAAGGAGGATTTGAACCATTGGTATGCCACATCTTTTCACATGTACAGGCTTTCTTGTCGTAGTATAGGTTCTTTTTCCATTTATGTGGGCTGTATGCCCGTGAGTGCAGACTCTCCCTTCCTTGAGTCCCAGTCTCCTAGGCTAGGGTCTGTGTGTGTAGGTGTTTTATTTTTTTCCCAAGCTAAGTGCCTCTCTAGTGCTGGATTGAAACTCTGACGGTGATAGTAAAGGGTTCAAACACAAGTCACGGTTTGTAATGGTATGCCAATGCCATTGAGTTGTCAGTGCATTGACAATATTTTTATTTTAATATTGTTTTATATATAAGGTTTTTATTTTTAGGGTAATATTCTATTAAGGGGTACCTTTTTACCACCATATGAGACACTCTTCGATAAACCTAACTCCTCACACTTATTATCCCTCCATGAATTAGCAGTTAGTCCAATTTGACACTAATTTGAATTATAATCATTGCTGGATTCGATTCCTTAAAATTTAATGGCTTATTAAGTTATATTTTTTATG
The DNA here is from genome assembly GCA_003546025.1 of Camphora micrantha. Taxonomy (NCBI): domain Eukaryota; kingdom Viridiplantae; phylum Streptophyta; class Magnoliopsida; order Laurales; family Lauraceae; genus Camphora; species Camphora micrantha. Next base: position 15,163,680 of record QPKB01000006.1, on the reverse strand, counting down.
AAATTTAATCTAACGGTGACTGTAGTGTTAAATTAGGGTGACTGCTAAAGAGGGTCCATCAAAATCGGTTCTGGATCATGTAACCTAGACTCATGTGAGGTTAGGGTAGCCGTGCTCATTGGTTGGGCCACCCAAGCCGATTCCAGGTCTAGGCCACGGCCACTTTTGGTCCTTCTTGGATGTATAATCTGAGGTCATTTAATATTTAATCCAGGCTTGGATTAAGTGATGGATAGCCCAAAGCACAACTTGAAAGAAAGCTGCTGCCGCCTTGTAATTTAGTGATTAATTAACAATTGCTAGAAAGCATGAACAACTGAAAAAAAGCATGCTTTGGCCCTTCCCAAGCTGACCTGGCCCGGGCCATGAACACCCCATAGGTTTGGACATGGCCATGGCTAATAACCTCCACATGAAATTACAAGTGTCAGCGACCCGGCCCCACCAAGCAACGTGGCATCACATCAAAGGCCTTCCATGCATTTTCATTGACCTGGCCCACTAAAAATCAATGTCCTTTTGTCAGATCAGTTCTCACCAAATGTCCATGTTGGTGGACCGACGTGGCTTTGTTTTTTTCCTTTTAATTTTTTATAAGCTTTGTATCTATGTAGGCCAGCTGATATTTAGTGGTGGACAACTGGAGATCTTAGTGGGGAAGTCCCATCTTTGATTGGCTTGGACCTGTAACACGTGTGTCATGCTACCACCTCTGTCTGCCATGATGGTTTGTTTATTTAAAGCTATAAGTTTTAGACGAGCTAAGGCTAAAGAGGAATTGAATGGTTGAATGCAATCGTTTAAAGGTGAGTTTACAATATTAGGGTTATAGGAGAGTTTATCATATTAGGGCTATAAAAGAGTTGGCCTAGGACCACCTGCGGTTTGCATTCTGTTGTTGTAGGTTAGAAACTGCAGTGCCACACTGGGGCTACAGGGCTCTGGCTTCCCTCTGGGCCCGGAGGGATAAGTGCAGTCGAAAGGGTTAGGAACCCTCCGATAGCAACAACAAAAAAAAAAAAAAAAAAAAGTAAAAAAGGATGGTTGAATTCAATGGTTTAAGAAAGGGTTGCCTTGATCATTAGATTGTAATTTGTTCTGTGTGGCGTTGATGATCTCAGTAGAGTAGAAGATGGTTGAACAGGTTTTTCTTCTTTTAACCTTTAATCTAATAGAGGGGATAGGTTGTAATGTAAGATCTCGAGCTAATGATATAAAATGCTTAGGATTCAATCCTGAAGAATTTGCAATCAATATATATATATATATATATATATAATTACGAAATTTGGGCACAATCTAAGGAGGTTTAAGATTTGAATACTTGAGTAAACAATGGGATTGTTTCATGCAATAAGCTATGGAGAATGTAGCTATCCCACTAGGAAGCTTATCGGGCTCGCTTAGCTGAATGTTTATCAACAAGGAAATGGTAGATGGAAAAGTCTCTCAAGAAAAGGCGAACCGAAGAAAATCAACCTCACTAGATTATTTTAGCCCTTGATTTAAGAGCTGATGGGTAAGGGAGAGCCCATAAAATAGACAAACAAACAAAAAGAAAAGAAAAAACTTTACCCCCTAATATTATCCTAGACCTTGATTTAGTTAATAGCTTTAAAATTTAATGACCTCTTAACTATATATTTATTTTAGATTCAATTCAATAAGGAGTGAAGGTTTAATGTATGTAAAATTAGTTTCAGTGTTAGACCATGGGATAACAAGATTATCAAAAAATCTGTACTAATTAAAGTTGCACCCAAGTGGGCCTTGTTGAGCTGGACTGCACGTGCTACCTCTTGAAGGAGAGCATTTACATAGATAACCTCATAACCAACCCACTTTCTTGAATTTTATGGTCTGCTAGATTGCGGACCACGTGTCATGTCATGTGGGTGGGCCTCAATTCATCCTCATCCCCAAAAGATGAGGCCCTTTACTAGTATTAGCAGTGTCAAAAGGGATATTCTATTGAAATTATATATCCCTCGAGAGAATTATCATAGTTTATATATATAGATAAAGGATTTTACGGGAAAAATTCTATCATTTGGCCATTCCTCACTAAAGGTCCTAACAGATTGTACACCACAAACTTGGTCTTCTCGCCATTTTTTTTTTTTTTTGGCCCAAAAAGATTTGGGTGCTTCACATCTTCTTCCTCATCTCCTTTATATTTCTCGATGACCCGCACTCCATTTCTCATCCAACCCTATAGGTTTTCCACCGTTCATATTGGCGGGGAAAAAAAAGCCACGAATATAACTTTTCCACTATTAATACACAGGTTTTCTACTATTCATATTGGTGGAAAAGGCTGCAACTACAGATTTTTCACTATTCATATCGATGGAAAGGTTGCGACCTGCGAATACGGTAAAGATACGAATAAAGGTTTACCTTACCGAGCAGCCTTTATCTATGTCCTTTTCTCATGGATGGGTTCATGGGTTGAGGGTAACCTGTACATAATAATGTACAAGCATAAGATTGTTATTGGAACCATTCTTTCATGTTATATATGTCTACCTTTTTTTTCTTTCCTGTCTCTTTCACTTTTTAAGATGAATCCTGAGAACATAAAAAGAAGAAAGAAAGAAAATGTATGACGGTCAGTAGTAATCTGTTTATGAAGCATGTGATACTATTTTTTTAAGATAATTAGGAAAAAATGGAGTGGGGAAGATAGAGAAATAGGTGGGAGAAGAGTAAAAAATAAGAGGAAGAAGAAAAAGAGGGAGTTCTATGTTTTAAAAAAATCGCGTAGCGTCACTCCTATCAGAAGACACAAGTGACACTGGCATTGCACCCTTCATTATTAAGAGAAAAAAAACGGAAGAGGTCCTGCGGACCTCGTTTGTGCTTAACAATTTGCGGGGAACCCTCACGAGGAATGGCCAAATTTCGAGATTTTCTCCATAAAATCCTCATATATATACATATATACATATATAAATAAGAGAATGAGAGATGAAGTTTATCCCTTTATCACACATTCAGCCCTCTCCCCCGTTACATCTAGGGTTGCAAACAGAACGGTTCCAGATCGGAACCATAGTGGACCCAGACTCGTTTTCTAAATAACGGTTTTGGTTCCGGTTCCGAATCTAGATCTGATTTTGACTCGGAATTTGTTTTGTTAGTTCCATACATGTTTCTGATAAGAAAAGCCGGATCCGGTTTTGAAACCGGGTCCACCAAGAAGATTGAAATTTAGTTTCAAAATCGATTCTAGTTTCTTTTTATTTTCCATTTTTCTTAAAATAAGCATATCATTCAACTTATAACAGAGCATCAAGTCTACTACCTCTAGTATTATACATAAAAATGTCTAAAAAAAAAAAGTTGATTTTGAAGTACAAGTTGCAATATCAAAGGCTCATATGCCGGGTCCACGGGTCGGAACTTAGACGGACCCAGAACCGGACCCGTTTATCAATTGGAACCTCAACTGAGTTTCGGACCTAGATTCGTTCATGAATCGCAACCTAAAATAGGTTTTATACCCGATTTTTTGCAGGTCAAAATTTCTGGGTAATCGGAGAATCAGAAACTCATTTACAATCCTAGTTGCATCACCCCAAGTGAGTAGAGACAGAAACTTATCCATGTTTTCTTACAAAAGCCCAAGAAACAGTATTTAAGGAGATCTAAGCCTTCATTGTTGGGCCATAAGATAAGGGTGTCCCTAGCTTCAACTTATGCGGATTGAAGTTCAGTTGGAGAACTCATTTGCCGAACTCGTCTCATCCAACTCGAAAATATTGACTCAAGGGTTATGTTTCTCACCAAATATTTTTAATAACAATATTCAAAAATAGACTAAATACTTATAAAATTTAGTTATATATGTATTAATAATAATAGATTCAATTTAGTAAATTGATAACATTCCAATCAATCATTCTTAAAATGCTAATTCGAAACTTCAATCAAGTTTACACAACATTTGATTCAGTCTTTCGTGAAAAATATGATGACTCGATATAGTCTAGAGTCAACTTGCCGAGTTATTCAACCTTGGATTGATCCCAAAATAGTTTAAATTCTGGGATTTCTTTTTTTAATTTTCAATGGCTGTAAGTTTTCTCATATTTTAAAATTCTCAATCCACTTAAACCCAACCACATTTCATCATTCCTACTGTCTTTTAGCCATATATATATACCAAACGGCTATGTTCGGGACTTGGGCTACAAGAGAGAGTCAAAGAACAAAAAAAGCCATGGAAGCCGTACCAAACTAAGAGCTCATAAAAGACAATTAGGCCGTTGTTGAATAATAAAGCTTTTGAAATCCTTTCCTCAACAGTTAGTTAAAGAGAATCCTTGTAGGGAATCTGCAATAACGATAGTCTTACATTCGAGTTCATGACCATTTTCCTTAGTTTGTACTCAACGCCTTTGTCTAATGTGTCTGGCTTATGCATGCTAATATATTCAACGCCTTCCCAAGATAAAAGAGAGAATTTTTTTTGTATTGACATTTGACAAACATATAATAAAAAGATTGTTTTGAACTCTAACCAAAGTCCTATTGAACATGACAAACATTATAGGACAGCTCTAATCAAGGTTGTATTGGCATTTGACAAAGATTGTAGGACAGTTGTTATCAGGGTTGTTGGAGTGCCCGGCCACATGACATGATACATTAGTAGAATATCCAAGTGAAGAGTATATTTAATCATGCGATATACTTTTTCTGTGTGGGATACATTTGACTCTAGTTGTTGAGGATTCATTAAAGTTTCAGCCATGAAAAAGCAAACAATATTAAAAAGCTGGATGCATGTATGTTTGGGACTTTGGGTATAGTACTGTTTTTCTTTTGAGAAAAATTGGGCATATTAGTCGTGCTATAGATCCGTTTGGGCCAGGTACAGTGTATCCTTCGCGCTTGTACATGAACTGCATGTTGGAAGAGTTAGGACTTAGGAGGCCTTTGTTTGGAGGAATTTTTAAGGGAATTTCATGTTTAGAAATATTTGAAAATAATATCAGATGCCGTCCATAGAGTATTCAAAAGTCCTTATTTGATTGGTGGAACTCAAAAAATCTAATTTTTGAAATATTTTACTTTTGGCCTTTGGAATCTTCCAAATTCTAACTTCAAGAGACATTTGAATGGTGTCTGCAAAAAATCGGTTCAGCAGGTTTTTCCTCTTTTGCAAAAAATCTTCTTCAACACCCCCAAAAAGAAAAAGAGAAAAAAAAAAAAAAAGATATTGGAAGTCCTTTTTTGTAGAATCATGAAAATTTTAGCTCCTTTTCGCTCTTATCCTTGCAAAAAGTAGTCACACCAAATGTGAAAAAGAAAAAAATCTCTACAGAAAATCAGCTAACTTTTCCTCATTTTTTTTTTTGCTAATATGTGGCTGCCAGAACATGCCTTAAACGTTAGGTATTTGGAAGAGTTTGTAATTCTCTTCAACATGATTTCTCTGAATCCAACAGGCAAACAAGCCCAATTCCAACTGTTACTTCATCGTAGGCAATCAATTATCAATTTCTAGAACTACATCACATCCCACAAGAGGTATTTATTAAGGATATATTTTACGTTGAAACCCTTGTACGTTAAAGGGAACATAAAACAAGAAAAGCCATTGCTTTAGATCTCCAAAATAATTAGGCCCCAAAAAGAAGCTACTGGCATCTTTTTTTAAATTCCAAAAAATAAGTGCCTAATTAAAATAGCTGATATCTTTTCAAATTCCAAAAGAAGCAACTGCCGTGCTTCTATTTTTCCCCAAAAAATAAGGTCTCGTAAGCCAATTTCAACGAAAAAAGGACTCCCATCAAACGTATCATGATTTACCGTTTATGCCTCTTCCTCTTCCTATTCCTATGAAACAAACTTTTCTCTTTGTTAACACCCACCCTCTATTACCAAAAAAAAAAAAAACAACAAACTATGCCAGTGTGCAATTATGCATGCTATCGTTGCAACTATGTGTTCCATTGTTTATAGTGCAAGAGTTTTTTATTAGTTGGTACGTCTCCAAATCTCTCAATTTAATATGCAAATCTTGCTTTATTTAGATCTGCATTTCCGCTTCTCTGTCTCACAATTTCTTGCTTGATTTTTTTTATTTCTACTTCTCCTCTCTGCTATGGTGTTTGTTTGTAGTACTATCTTGTAATTTGACGACGAAGATGGATGTTGTAGCTTTGTGTATGGAGCTTAATGATAATGGGATGGACTATGGTTTGTGGTTTCTTGCCTTCTTTCATTTTATCAGTCACAAATGAATACGTCCAAGTGATTTCTTGTCTTCAATATTATTAGTAAAGCTCATTAAGCTAAAACCCAGATTGTTGGGATGAGTATACGATGGGGATGATGTTGATTATGACTATAATCTATATCTAGCTATATCTACTACAACGCTTGATTCAATATTGTTGAAAACTTTGAATCTAGGTCCCTATAATATCTGAGAATGTTTCCAAGAGTCGAGACTTCATTGGATATATGAGTTGATCCATAGTTATTTGAGTCAAGCTAACTCATTTGGATATCAAGTTGGGTTGGGAAAGGGTTCAGAGGGGATGGGTTATCCTGGATGTTTTGAGTCTATGTCGGATCATACACCCTATTGAGCTACCACTTATCCTAAAACCAATTGGTAATAAGAAATGACACAACTATAGTTTTATAGTGAGGGCGAGGATTCGACCACAATTATGACCGTTCAAGAGCGAGGATGGACGTGAATGACCTCAACAGTCTCTGAATCACACTAGAAACAATGAAATAGTTCTTGTGCTGGAGGGGAAGTTCCTGCTGAACATGACCCTGATTTAAATACAAGTTGTGGACATTAATAATGCAGTGTGTAAATGGTGTTTAGTGTGGTGCTCATGAGATATACTCATGGAGCAACTGAATATGGTTTTGGTTGCACGAGGGTTGTCCCTCTTCCATTCTGTTTAGTAAATGGGCTAAAAACATGAACCCTACACAAGTCTAACTTAACCCAAAATTGGGTTATGGTGCCCAAGCCTAACCCAGCTTGAACACTGAAACGCAGCACAAATTTACTATAGGTCCAAGGTCGGCCTCACCCAATCCAGATTTTACTTGATTCAAAGATGCATACAATTCTCTTTTATAGTTTCTTATCTCAAGAGGATTAGGATAGTATCAAAATTAAAATTGATAAAATCTTATCTAAGATCAACAATGTCACAAGAAAGATTAAGTGAATTAGCCATATTATCAATCGAAAAAGATATAATAGCAAAACTTGAATATATAAAAACTTAATTAGTAATTTCACATCACAAAAAGAGAGAAAATAGATTTTAAATAAATATTTATAATAATATTAAAAAAATAAAAAAAATACCTCATTTAAAATTATCGCTTTAGGCCTCAATTTTTCTAAAGCCGGCCCCGCCAACAAATACCTATCCCAGACATCGTCTGCAATAGTTACTGTGTGCAAAATGTCATCTTAGAGAAGAATTTTATACCTGATTAATTTATTGAAGATCACAACTTCTATTTTAGTGAAATCTGGTCCCAACCTAGTAAACAGTTCAATTTTCGCAGCCAGCTGTGTATTTCTCTACCTAAGAATTTTGCAATGGGGGGGCCCTCTCACCCCGTGAGAGGAAAATTGTTGATTAAAAATCTTAGAGATGGATGGTTTCAAGCATCATTATCTCATGCCTTTAACTTGATGATCGAAACTCAGACTGTTTACCGGCCATTCATTCTATGGATTTAACTTAGAAGATTAACCACATTCAGTCCATCTAATTTGTTTATACATGATTAATCAAAGACTATTCTTATATTTGTTGGTTAGGTGAGCCCTTGATCGAAAACCTCTTTAAATTAAAATTAAAAAAAAAAAAACCAAAGACAAAATTATCATAATCACAATGTTGCAATGGTGAAAGTCGCCAATAATACCATTGGTCAATGCAACATTGGCGCTACCATTATAAACAGGGCCACAGGCCAAATATGAAATGACATTTTATTTTTTTTGTTGGAAACATAGTTGATTTATTCAAGAAAGTTGATGATATGCTACTTCATCCGTAATAGATATATAGACAATTACAATTTGCACAACCTGGCGAGAGCATGAAATGACCTTAGATTTGTAAGTTTAACTCGCAATCTCTCTCTCACCCTATAATGTCTTTTGTATTTTATTTACATCTTTTAAACATGATTAAACGTGTATTTTAATCATTTTCATTCAATTAATTATATGGTCGGATGAAAAGGCTCTATAAAAGTGCTCAATAATCTATTATGTGATGATGCCTTGAGGAGAAGACAACACTTTCGGATTTTATTTTTTTTAGGATTTTACGGGAAAAGTTACGAAATTTGGTCATTCCTCGCGAAGGGTCCCCTATTATTGCATAGCACAAATGAGGTCCGTCAGGAAGTCTTCCTTTTTTTTTTTTTTTTTTTAATGCAGAGGGTCATGTTTGATAGGAGCAACGCTAGCGTCGATCCATGCGGTTTTCACAAAACATTCTTCTTCTCTCACCTATTTCTCTATCTCCCCCACTTAATTTTCTCCAAATTGTCTTAGGAAAACAGTATCACCGGCTTTATAAAAAGATTACTATTGACCGACATACTATTTCTTTGTTTCTTTTTTCATATTCTCAAGATTTATCTTGAAAAGTGAAAGAGACGGGGAAAAAAAATAAAATGATAGACATAACATTGAAGAATAGTTCCAATAACAATCTTATACTGATACATTATCATGTAGAGCTTACCCTAAACCCATGAACCCATCCATGAGAAACGGGAGACAAAAGTTGCTCGGCATGGTAAATTTGCACAGAAAGCTTGTGTTCGCAGCTTTTCCACTGTTATGAACGGCGGAAAAGTTGTATCCGCAGCTTTTCCACCGATATGAATGGCAGAAAACTTGTATTCGTAGCTTTTTAATCGATACGTGAGGAGGGATGTAAATTTTTTTAGGAGACACTATCGTCGCTTAGAAAAAAGTATATAAAAAAAAGGGCAGGAACTTGTGCTGCACAATCTTCGGGGACCCTTTGCAAGGAATGGCCAAATTCCAAGATTTTTCCCGTAAAATTCTCTTTTATTGTTGTTTTCAATGCAACTTTTTAAAGTGATGGTTTAAAAAACGTGCTCTTTTTTTTTTTTCTCCAACACGAGAAGAGGCGTGTCCCTAACCTGTAGGACGGCAGATCAAGATCCCATAAATGAAAGTAATAGTTGTTGTAATGTGGACATTTTAATGAAAAGGAGTACGCTTAGAGTGAAATAAAAAGGGAGACAAAAAAAAGGAGGAATAAGAAGGAAAGCAAGCTATCAATGTGCTTTAGGCTCTTTATTCCTTAAAATAACATTCTAAAAAACACATAATTCTAGATTTCAAATAGAGGATTTTACGGAAAAAACTCCAAAATTTGGCCATTCCTCGCGAAGGGTCCTCGCAGATTGTAGAGCACAAATGAGGTCCGTTAGGACCTCTTCCGATTTTTTTAATGATGAAGGGTGTGACACTAGCGTCGCTCGTGTTTGATAGGAGCAACGCTTGCGTCAAGAACGGGCCTTTATTTCGTTCTTCCTCTTATTACACCCCCAAACAAACCCCCCCCCCCCCCCCCCTAGCTATTTCTCCATCTCCCCCACTCAATTTTCTCCTAATCATCTTGGAAAAACAGTATCAAAAGTTTCATAAAAAGATTGCTATTGACCGACATACAGTTTCTTTCTTTCTTCTTTTTATATTCTCAAGATTTATCTTGAAAAGAGAAAGAAACGACAAAGAAGAAAAATGAAAGATATAACATGGAAGAATGACTCCAATAACAATCTTATGCTCGCACATTATTAAGTAGAGCTTAGCCTCAATCCACGAACCCATCCATGAGAAAATGAGAGAGAGAAAGGCTGCTCGGCACGGAAAACCTATATTCACATCTTTTCCGCCCATATGAATAGTGGTAAACCCGTACTCTCAGCCTTGCCACCTATATGAATAGTGAAAAACTTGTACTCGCAGCTTTTCCACCTGTATGAACAATGGAAAACCAATAGGGTTGGGTGAGAAATGGAGTGGGGGCCACAGAAAAATAGGAAGGAGATGAGGAAGAAGAAGACGTGAGGAGCAATGCTAACGTCGCTTAGAAAAAAGTAAAAAAGTAAAAAATAAAAAAGTGGCGGGAAGGCCGAGTTTATGTTGTACATTCTACGGGGACCCTTTGCGAGGAATGGCCAAATTTTGGGATTTTTTCCGTAAAATCCTCTTTAAAATAACATTGTAAAGAGAGAGAGAGAGAGAGAGAGAGAGAGAGAGAGAGAAGTGGGCTCCATGCAAGCAGGAGTATTGAAAAGTCATTATGCTGCCTAATAACTCGAGGTTTTGGCCGGAATGGTTAGCTAAGAAAAATTAATATGGTATCAAAGCCATCCATCCGAGAGTTTAAATTCCAAAAAGAACAACTCTGCACAAAAATAAAATTGTATGCATCACTAAAAGTGTGCCCACCAAGTTCCACTTCAAGGGGAGTGTTGAGAAGTGGGCTTCACATGAGGGGGAGTATTGAAAAGTATTCATGCTGCCTAGTAGAGGTTTTAGTATGAATGGTTATCTAAGAAAAATTAATAAGAGAATTGCATGGTTGAACTATCGTGATAAAAACAAACTTAAGCTTATGCACTTTCTTAATGAGGAATGGTTAGCTAAGAAAAATTAATAAAAGAAGTGAAAATGTTTCAACTGTCATGACAAAAGCAAGCTTAAGCTTATGCACTTTCTTAACTGCGAGGTTATGCACTTGAAAACGAAGGAAGCAAAAGAAATCTTAAGGGCTTGTTTGTTTAATAGCATTCATGATAGGAATTCAGGTTGCAGGGGGTTTTTGAATTCCTGTCGGTAAATTCTTTGTTTGATTGAGTTTCAAGTGTGGGTATGTGATACCCTGGTATTTCGGAAGCAGCTATCGATGGGGTTTTGGAATGCTGGGATGGGGAGTAGCATTTGAGAATTCCGATTGTTGTCATTCGTTCCAACGAGAAGAGGATTCTCCAACGGTCATCTGCAGATTCAAATCTAAACCTTCTTTCTATTGATTTTTTCCCTGGTGAGCATCTCCCCTTTCTCTTTCATCCTCTGTTCTATATTTTTTTTCTCAACATTGATTTTTTGCAAGGCAGGATGATGGATCTCATATTAAAAAAGAGATGATTTCTCAGTTATGTGATTTACTATTCCCATGGTTTCTTGCATGCTTGGGCTTTATGATGAACTTGAGCAGAAAACCCCTTTCCTCTCATGTTAGGGTTTGGTGAGGAACCTAGCAGAAATGGGGCTTCTTCTTCTTCTCATCTTTGATGGAAGTATTGGAGATGGTTGGTAGCCGGTGGACATTTTCGAGCCCTATCAAAATATGGATGGCACTGTGCACCCAAAACCTTCAATATCCATTACTTCATAAGAAAAACCCACATTTCCTCTGCAACTCCTTTCCACCCATCTTTTGTCTCTCTCCAACCTAATATGTTGTGCCCTCCTCATATTTGGTTTCAAGTTGGGTGGTTTTTTTTTAGTTGTCTTCAAGATTATGGTCTGGGACTATGGGGTTTGTTTTTGTTTGAAGAAGGGTTTTGAAAATGGAGATCCAGAGTTTTGTGACCTACTTAAATAGTACATGAATTGTGGATATAGAGAGAAATTAGATGAAAGCCGAAAGGAAGATGGGTCTTCCTCCACGTAATCCCCAAACTTTGATGTGAAATGAATTAGCATCTTATCCAGCCATCTGATCACATCTCGGGCATAACATTGCTCAGCTCTGTGAATGGCAAGCTTGGCCATAACTGAAGCTGCAACTTCTTGATCAAAACCAGCGGCAATTTTGGGTGACCTGGACCCAACCCATCTTCTTGCTACAGTGGTCACCCTTAAACGGACTCCAGAGTTCCCATACAGGTATCAAGTTATGAACTGTATGAAGAATACAGAGCCGACAGTCTTATAATTGTTTGTAATGGTAGATTTTGTTGAATGATATATATGGATTTTTCAGTGTTGTTTTAGCTATCTACTGTTACCATTAAAAAAAAAATTGCTATCTTTACCTTATTATGTAACTGGATATTTTCCAGATTAGTATTATGGAATTTTCCTATTCAGAGCCAAAGCAGAATGGCATCCAGAAAGAAATTAACAACTATGGTTGCAAGTTCTTGAGTATATTATGATAATTCAGTAGAAGACATGTATTCACATATAGTCCATCCTACTGGAGAGCTTGTGTTATATGCCCATTTAGTACCACCAATCACCAATGGAAATCACAAAACCATTGACCCTATAAAGAGACATAGAAAAGTCTATGACATTTATAATACCCAAGAGAACTTCAAACTTCCTCTACATAACCTGTGAACCATAAAGTTCATTTTTTCAAGAAAGGAAAAATAACCTTTGATCCCTGTCAAAGGAATAAAAGGCTTGCTAGTTCACTATTGCTGCTCCATGGTATTAATAGATTTTTTATCCTCTTTAGGTGCTGATATTTCTCAACCAAAGTTTGCTACTTTTTTTTATCTGTGGAGATTATACACCATGGCAGGTATTATTTGTTCCCGACTTATATTGTGAATTTATACCTTTGTTCTATTGATTTCAAGATGCATAGAAGTGTTATTTTTTAACACATAGAATCTTAATTATTAATTTCATTTCTTAATATAATGCATCATTACATGATATTTATAAAAGAACATTTTGATTAATCAACGACAGAATTGGACACCGCTGTTATAGTATCCGTCGTAGTCACTATGGTGGTTGTATGTTGTGAGTTAGCTGCATTATAGTTGAGCTTCGAAGATGAAAGACCAAGAAAAAAGCGCCGCATTTCATCATTGTCAGGCGACGTATAGATCAAAGAACTCTTGTCTAGCACGGGTCCCCAATGCCATGAGAACCTTCAAATGAATCCTGAATGCTTTCGTATTTTGCGTGACACATTCAGGCATCGTAATCTCCTTCAATCAAGACGTCTTTTATCAATTGATGAGCAAATAGCAATGTTTTTACATACATTAGCTCATAGTGTTACTAATCGAGTGATTGCAAATCGGTTTAACCATTCAGGAGAAACTATTAGTCGTTATTTTCATGAAGTGCTAAATGCAATTTCAAGGTCTATCCAAACTATATTTTCATTCCAGAAAACGCTCTCATTCCACAACAAATTATAACGAATAACAGATTCTATCCATATTTTAAGGTTAACTCCTTTTTTCAGTTTTCCAGTACCAATAATTATTCTTTACATTAACATGTTCTCACTTTGCTCAAAATCTTCATTGGCTCATTAGGATTGCATAGGAGCCATTGATGGAACTCATATACCTGCTCATGTCTCACTTTCAATGTAAGCCATGTATCGAAATAGGAAAGGGTTTCTTTCTCAAAATTGCCTCATGGCATGTGGATTTGACATGAAATTCCATTATGTGCTTGCGGGGTAGGAAGGTTTTGCGACAGATGCTATTGTCCTTTGGTCTGCATTGAATAGGGGAGATAGGTTGAAAGTCCCCGATGGTAATCTAAATAAACTTGTTCACTTACATCCTCTTGAAAATCTAGCATATAATTAATCATGATTATTTGATTTGTAAATGTAGGTAAATTTTATCTAGTCGATGCTGGTTATAGCAATCAACCAGGGTTCTTGACACCATATAGAGGCGTCCGTTATCATCTTAAAGAGTTTAACATCAGTTGCCCTCCGATGAATGCAGAAGAGCTTTTTAATTTGCGTCACTCCTTATTACGTACCACGATAGAAAGGGTATTTGCAGTGTTAAAAATCTATTTCTCATCTTGAGGATGCCAGGTGGGTATGCATTGACTACCCAAAGAGATATTGTAATTGCGTGTTGTGTCATACACAACCATATTGCTTTGTATGGTGCTAGAGATGAATTGCCCCTCAAATGCTCCGGAGATTGATCCTCAATTGAGAGCTGCAAGAGATGGGATTACAGTTCCAAGGTGGACTAGAGATACATGGACTATATTTCGAGACACCATAGCTGAGCAAATGTGGGCAGATTATGAGTTACAACTAGAGGAGAGAATGACATGAAAACAAGTATGCAATTTTTGGCATTTACAAATCATGGTGTTTTGCTTAATTATGCTATCTTTTTCAAGAGTAATTCTTGACATATGTTTTTTTTTTTCTTTTATTGAACATGAATTGGTTTTGTGGAGAAAACTGGTTTTCTTTTGTACTTTCCATTTTTTGGCATATGGTGTTAATATATTACATCTTACTACAGTTTCCTAATGTTGTGATTTTATACATGACATTTATATATTAAGTAGTTGTGGTATAAGATTTATGCACTCAAATTTAAATAGAACAAGCAAGGAGAGAAAATTACCATTGGAATCCAAAAGAGGAAAGGGTCCTGATGGACATGCTTCTGCTGATGAAGCAAAGAGAAAGATAGAGTGAAAAGAACTTCACAAAAGCTTGCTGGGATGAGGTTCTTACTAAGATCAAGGAAGAGACAGGACGAGAGCCAGACATAGTTAATGCAAAAAATAAGTTGAAGAATTGGAGAGCTCGATACAAAGAAGTGAAGCAACTTTTAAACATGTCTGGATTCGGCTAGGATGATACCCGAAAGATGGTTACGGCCCCAAATGATGTGTGGAATGCTTTGGTACAGGTATGTCAAAATAGTACATTGATTAACTCTTTTATAATAAAATGACTTATTGTCTAACAATGTTAGCTATTTATAGGCAAAAAGCAAATTGAGCAAGTATAAGACTCTCCAAGTCTCATTCTTTGATGAAATTCATGAACTTGTTGTTGATGATGTTGCTGAAGGTAATATTGACATGACTGGTGGCGAACGTAGCACCATAGATGTTGAGGCTATGATGACGGATGAAGAATTTATTAATGCTACCTATGGGACACCTTATACAGGGTTAAATGATATGGATGATGGTAGCTTGCCTGAAACAGATGTACAAACACCAGAGCCAAGCAGGCCTACAACAACCCACAATAGCAATAAGAATACAGGTAAAAAACGAAGGTCACAGGTAGGTGAAGAGATAAATCAGACGTTGGCCAATGTTGCGGTTGCGGTTAATAATCTTGCAGAGAGGATAAACACACCAGAGCCTGTTTACATGTTGATGAACAAAGTGACAAATGGTGTGATTTCATGTCCGTTTATACCTCCACAAGCTTATGTTGCCGTGATTGAATATCTTGCTCAGGATGAGCGAAAGGCCAACTTATTTCTCACCTACAATGATGAAATGAAACAACAATGGTTTGAGATGCATTTCACTAATCTTGGTTCATCTAGTGGTAGTCGTTAAATTTCTAAATGGGAAGTCTAATTGGTGGTAAACCTTTGCTTTTGTGGGATATTGTAATATCATAATCCTTGAACTTCTGAACTTTTAGTTTAGACCTATGGATTAATGAACTATAATGATGGAACAAAATCTATTTGAATTTTGGATGGATGAGTTTTGAGCTGCTCATCTAAATAGTGGTTTGATATAGTGGATGCTTTTTTTCCCCAATTATAGGATATGGTTGTGAATGAAGATTGCATTGAATGGATAGATAAATAATAGATAGATATATGGTTCTGAGTGAAGAATGGATGAATGAAAAACACATTATATGGATGGATGAATATCTGCTTGTGTAGACATATGGTTGTGGATGTCATTCTAACAATATTATCTGTATGCCATTTATTATTATTTGAACATTTTACGTAGATAACTTGATGAATGAATCTCTTTTATTTAGGCATTGATAAAGCATGTTTCTGTATGATAGTTTGAAATGGAGCCCTTTTAAAGGCTTGTCATGGACTTGGACTCCTCAGTTGTAAATGAGTTCTGAATTGCACCGGGGTGATATATGAAGTGTTTTATTTAGAAGTGACAGGTTTTGTGTACCCGAGATATTTCCCGGGGTCCAAAATACAGAGGAGACTTTGCCAAAATTTTCCTAGGAAGTTACCAAGTCATAAACTGTGGAAGTGGATTTAGCAGTGAATTTTTCTACTCCAATAATCAGTTTCAGTACCGTGCATTGATTAGATGTTCATTTCTTAGAAATAACATAGATAAAAAAGGGGTAGAATAATAAGTTTCAATGCCCGTTTTTACTACTTTCTTGAATAGTTTTTATGAATACATTATTTCGAATTCCAGTCTTCAAAATTTAAAAGAAGGATAAATCCTTCGGCCAACACGGATGGACTTTTTAAGAGTTCATTATTTTTAGGCTTTTTCATTATCAAGCACATCACCAAAAGGCTCCAGCAAAACACATATACAGATTATGGAAGTGAATTTAGATGTCAAAAGTCTTAAGAAACCGTCATGTTGTATTATCCGTTCGAGGCTTACATAGGGGTTAGGTGTTCACACAAAGACATGCTGCTATATACCATTAAAAACAATTCTATTTTTTCAACATATTAACAAAACAAAACAAAACGACAATTGATGAATTCCTTTTATGGAAGTGAATTAATGTTCCAAAAAAGACTTCTGATTTTCACATGACTTTTTCTTTTCTTTTCATAAATCCTTGTAAATCACCAAACAGAGAATTTAAGGAATTCAGGGTATATTGAATTCTCAGGTTTGAATTTCTAAACGAATCAAACAGAGAATTAGAATTCAGGATGAATTTAGCAGCATTTTGAATTCCAGCATTCCAAATTCTCCAAATTCCTAGAACCAAACGGGCCCTAAAGAGCCAAAAAAAAGAAGTTTGGGGTAAAGTCCTACTTTTCCCAACATGATGAGAATCTAAAAATAGCCCAGATTATTATTTCAGCCTCCTAGTTGCATGTTCCATAAACCTCAATCAAAACTAACCAAGTTGAATGTGCAGTTACCAAAAATGAAATGAGTCCTAAAGGCCCCATTCGGATCCTTGGAACTTGTTAAGCCCTACCACCTCAGATTGCCTGTAATTCCAATTCTTCTGTAACTCTGGTTACCCATATAATTACTTATGATGAGCAACAGGTAGTCAGGTCATCCAAACAAAAGACCCTTCATTTCACGTATGCCTAATTACCTAAGCTTGGTTGATGATAAACCAAACAGACTAAAAACTCCAACGTGGCATAATCCAGTACACTGGGTAAAACATAAGGAATCTTTGATTTCCTGCTCAATTACATCTAGTCTCCTGGATTAGATCTGCTTTGCTCAATAAGCATACAATCTCTCTATAACACCACCTTCTATCTGCATACTAAGATTAAATGCCTAGAGAATACAACACTCGGACACGCTTATAAATGATAATGAGAAAAAGAAAACAAAGAGGTCAGCATACTGTTAATATCTTAGCCTTTTGGATGGACCTCGGTCAATGATAGGATCCAGTGGAGAAAGCCGTGGCTCCAACTGTTGCTATGCTTCTGGGCCTTTCTCCTGTTCTGAGGTTGCTGGTGGTACATAGCCTTCAGGAAACGGTGGTGGTGGTGGAGTCAGTGGCAGCTGCACAAATAAAGATACTATTAGTACAATTTCTGCATGGTAAATCTTCTTAGCCTATTTCTAATCAAATATTTACATATAAGTGGAATCCTTTGCACAATTCAAATTTAAGTTCCACACAGCATTTTGGTGGATATCATTTTGAATTTGGACTGCGATTTCTATCCCCACCGAAAATGGTTGGGTAAAGATTAATGTTTCCACACAGGACAATTAAAATAGATACGAGACCACGCTTATTAAAAACAGAATTATGAAGCTAACTCCATCTAACACATTTCGAAAACCAAGCATTGCATTGCATTGCATATAGGTTCTGTCAGTGACACTAGTAGGGATGTAAATAGGTCTCCATTCTCCGATTACCAGGAGCTTCCGAACAGTTAGAAACTAGGTTTGGGTCGAAGTAAATGGGTCCAGGTCCTTTTTTTTTTTTTTACCCGTTACAAAAACGAGTCCGGTTCCAGTTACACATTGATTCAGACCCGTGGATAAGGGAATTGACACATTACCTAAATCTTTGAGAATCCCTCCTTAAAATAAAGATTTTTTCACACCATTTTCTACCTAGACCTAGACCCACCCATATATGGTTCTGGTTTCGGGTCCGATTCCACCATCTCTTTAACAGTTCCGATTCCGGAACCATGAAACTGGACCTGAGACGGGCGTGGGACCGGATCCGGGTCCACTATTTACCCGGACCGGAACAGACCTGCTTAATCTTGCAATAGATTATAACATACTAGGAATGAAGAAACAAAAGTAAATATGATAAGCCAGCACATTCATTGTTGAGCGATGTGACATCATAGCATCACGAACTTGCCGATAAAACAATCTCAGTTCTCATGCTAAAGTTATCACTCTCGCATCAAAAGATCAACCTAACCAAAAAGAGGAAAAAAGGTGAATATCATAAAATGACAAATCAAGGGAAGATGTGAAAAGAATGCTCGGTCATAACCCTCGTAATTCAAATCCTAAGAAAGAAAAGGTTCATTCTATGTCTTTCCTCACTCCGGCACATAGTGGCCACTGCGCTCAACTATTAACCTTGCTTTTTTTACATTGGAGGACTTCTCTCTGGGATCTTTCCCTTCCGATTTTGATCAACCTATCCACACTAGGCCTTTAAGGACCCGACTTGAGGACCATACCCATGGACCCAACCAAAACCCAAAAAAACTTTGAGCAGTAGGCTTACCGCTAGTTGTATGGGTGTTATATTTGCAATTGCAGGCTTTTCCGCCGGTACAAGCACCGGTAAAGCTGTATCCAAATACTAGACCCCTAATATTTGTGAAGCATGAAAAATTAAGGGGAACATATATACCGCCCCATATAGACCCAACTTTGTAAAGTCCTTTTTCTAGCTGGGATGCAAACTCTTTTCCTAATTGAGATTTAATTAACACCCCAAATAGCCCCTTTGAAAGGTTCTCATGAGACGGGCTGAACCGGGCCCAACCTAAATTAAAATTCGGGTAGGGCTAAGATATTTTATTTGGGCCCATTAAATAGATGGGTTGGGGATGAATTGAGTTGTAGAGAGCACGTAGCCTGCCGTAGATAGAGTGTAAAAAGAATAACAGGTAAATATAGAGCATGGATTTGAACACCAGTACGAACACATAGGGTTACAAATGGAACGGTTCCAGGTTAGAACCATATTGGACCCGGACCCAGACCCGTTTCTAAATAACTATTCCGGTTTTGAATCGGAACCTATTTTGTTGGTTCCAAAACCTTTTCAAAAGAAAAAAGAAAAAAAAAAAAAAAAAAAAAAAAAACGGATCCTGGTCCAACTAGATGATTGAATATAGGTACAAAACCGGTTCTAATTTCTCTTCATTTTTTTGTTTTTTTTCTTAAACTAAGCATATCATTTAACATAAAACAGTGTGTCAAGTCTATTACCCCCAATATTATATATAAAGATGCACAAAAAAAAAAAAAAAAAAAAGTTAATTTTGAGGTACAGTTTGTAATATCAAAGCCTCAAATGTCGGGTCATGGGTCCATGGGTCGCAACCTATATGGACCCATAACCGGACCCGTTTTATGAATAGAAACCTACAATAGGTTCCAAACCCGTTTTCTTGAGGTTCGGAACTTTTGCGTAATCCGAGAATCAGATTCCCATTTGCACCGCTACTCACACACGTAAAAATGAACTGGTTGAACTACCCTTGTGACAGTGTAGCCAAACTCTTTTTTTTTTTATTATTATTATTATACATCTAATTTGGGCAGAGCCACGACTTACTATTTTAGGTGGGTCGAGCAACTTATGGCCCGATTCATGTCTAGGCCGAGATCGGTCCTATAACTTCGAAACCAAGCCAAGTGTGGATTTTCCTTAGCCCGACCCAATCCCGCTAGTAAATACCCCGACTCCCTATGCCTTTAATAACCCATTTCCTCACCCAAAACCAGAATTAATCATCTTTCAAGAGGAAAAACCAGAAGAAGTTTTCTAATTGCATGGGAGAAGATATAGGGGATAGAAGGCCCATCATCCTGCATTTACAATAATACTTCTTCCGAAAGAAATATAAGGCTGCTAAATGCTTTCGAAAAGATCTATAAGGATAAAAGATCCGCTATATTACATTTGATCAATCTCTTTAGCAGATTTTGCATCATCCACTTTTCCACTCTTCATACATGAGGAAAATGAGAAATTTTCACTTTGCTTCTGTTCACACCGGCAGAAAACCCAAAATTTCCACTTCTCCGCTGTTCAGGGCTGCGCAAAACCCAAACTACCACTTTTTTGCTGTTCAGACCTGCGGAAAACCCAAACTTTCCAGTTTGCCGCTGTTGCGACCTGTGGAAAACCAAAACTTTCCACTTTTCTGCTGTTCAGAACTGTGGAAAAGCAGAAATTTCCACTTTTCGAAGAAAACCCGGAATTTCCACTTTTTTGCTATTTATACTCGTGGAGAACCAGAGAATTTCACTTTCAACTGTTTATACCCGTGGAAAACCAGAAATTTCCACTTTTCCATTGTTCATACCTTCGGAAAACCAGGATTTTCCACTTTTTCGCTATTTGTAAGCGAAAATCCTTGAAAGGGGCCATCCACAATATATTTGGGTTTTTTTCCTTCTACAAATGACTACATTTTTTATTTTGAAATCTCGTTTAATATCTGAGTCCACCACTGCTGAGAACAATGGTTGCGGACAAGATTGGATTAGTAATTATTAGTAAAAATGTAAATGGGTCTCCGATTCTTCGATTACCCAGAGGTTCCAACAAGTTAAAAAACCAGATTTGGGTCTAGGTAAATGGGTCCGGGTCCTCTTTTTTTTTTTTTTTTCTGTTTTTTACCGTGACAAAAATGGGTCCGGTTCCGGTTACAAATTGGTCCGGACCCGTGGACACGAGAATTAACACTTTACCTCAATTTTCGAGAATCTCTCCTTATAATTAAAATTTTCCCTCGCCATTTTCTACCTAGACCCGGACCCGCCCCATATATGGTTCTAGTCTCGGGTCTGGTTCCACCGCCTCCATAAACTAGCCCCAAGACGGGTGCTGGACTGGATCCAGGTCCACCATTGCCTCAGACAGGAACCAACCCGTTTACAGCCGTAATTATAGGAGTAGTTGTTGATGTTCAATCTTGCAGTAGATTATAAGCGGATAGGAACGAAGAAACAAAGGTAAATATCGCAACCCAGCACACTCATAGTTAAGTGATGTGACATCTTAGCATCACGAACCTGCCGATAGGCCAATCTCAGTTCTCATGCTGAAGTTATCACTCTCAGATCACGAGATCAACATAAAAAAAAGGGGGGAAAAGGTGAATATCATAAAGTGACGAATGAAGGGAAGATGTGACAAGAATGCTCGGTTATAACCCTCGTAATTCAGATCCTAAGAAAGCAAAGGTCCATTCTATGTCTCCTGTCACTTCGGCAATTAGTGGCCACTACGCTCAACTATTAACCTGGCTTGTCATCGGAGGACCTCTCTTTGGGATCTTTCCCTTCCGATTTTGATTGAGCTATCCACACTAGGCCTTTAAGGCCCAACTTGAGGACCATACCCATGGACCCAACCGAAATCTAAAAATATTGAAGGTTTGCAACACCACCCTCATCCCTGCAAACTGAAAGAGCCCACCTACACCTATGAAGCCCAGACTGAGTGCCAATGAAGAAAAAGAAACAAAGACGTACGCGGATATGGATCACAGGAGATGGAATCAATGTTTAGGCTATTTTTTTGTAGGACCCAATTTCATAATCAAGAATGCAATAAAGGGTGATATCAGTTGTCTTTTCACAGAAGATGAGATAAAATCGATGTTTTTTTCATAGAAGATGAGATAAAATCGATGTTTAGACTTTAGGCTGGTTTTTTATAGCTTCCGGTTATAGAATCAACAAAGCAATAAAGGGTGATTTCTTCCACTAGTAACTGTTTTGTTTGCTGAACATGATATAATGGTCGATATCAACCATCACCATTTAGCCATGACGGTCAATATCTACCAATCAGATTTTCTCCAACCTATAATTGTCTTACTTGCTGAATATGACAGAATGGTCGATATCGACCCATGATGGTCAATATTGACCAATTTGTCAGACAGATTTTCTCCAACCTGTAATTATCTTATTTGTTGAACACGGCAGAATGATCAATATCAACCATACGCAAAATGACAAAAAAAAAAAAAAGTCAGAAAAGCAAGGACCTCCTTCGTTTCGAAAGCTTTACTGGGTCCTTATCTATGTTGAGAAAACCAATGGGGTTTTTTCCTGTAAATTCCCCATAACATTATAAATAGAAAATTAAATTTATATATATATATATATTTTTTTTTTTTTTTTTGCCCCAGGCTCAGCATGTGCCTTTGTTGCTAGTATTGTCCTATAGGACTATTTTTTGTTAAGAGGTGTTTCTCATGGATTTTTGTGAGATAATCTTTTTCCACCATATGAGACATCCCTTGACAAATTCAAACCTCCCACGCTCATTAACATCCGATGATTCAATTTAGAGAGAATAGATGGAGAAGAATTAGAATCAAAAGTCCTCCATCTAGCTCCCAGTCATGGTTTAAAACTTGGATTGTCATGCCTAGTGGTGGACTCAGGATTTTTGTTTGGGAGGGGCTAAGAATTTCCTAGACTTAGTATTTGGGGAAAAAAAAAAACTTTTGCTAGACGTTTTCACATTACCAAATATCACTTAAACATTTTTTTTTAGAAAATGTCCAAGTCATTGAACTCAACTAAATGCACGACAGTTATTGAAGATTGGGCAATGAATAGGTTAGGATGTTAATCAGAAGTACCAAAAAGCATTAGATGGATAAAAAAATAATTCTAACATTGATTTTAGATATTCAAACTCACATTATCATATTTCACTAAATTTATATCAAAACCAATGTCCAATGGAGATCATTGCAAAATTCAAGGTGAGTGGGTGTGTGAGAAAAAATTGAATACAACATTTTGAAGACACCCACCATTTCTCTTTTCACTTTCTCAAAGCCTCCGACCTTTAGAAAATAGGAGTGGAATTCCATCTTTGAATCATAGTAGGGTAAGAAGACATGATAACATGAAAGGATTTGGTCATCTTTGGATTTGTAGATATTTTTTGGATTGGAATTAGGATTTGGAGATTAAGCATTCGGATTTAGGTATAAATCAATTAGGAAGGGTTATACTAGATACGTTTGGCAGATGAAAATGCAATAGCCTACACGGTACATAGGAATCGGTGACGAGGAGTTCGATCGACAATCGGCGCGAAGATGTTTTGGAAGAAGACGACATGTGGTCCATGGTCCAAGGCCCCATTCAACTCTATGGGTATTTACTTTTACTAAATAAAAAAACTCTATGGGTATTTGAATTCCGACCTTGGGCAATACGCTAAGTCGCTCCAACGTATGTCTGCCCTGCTTCAAGTTCACATTCAATATTATGAGAATTCCAATTCCAACTTAGGTCCGCAACTGGTCATGCCACGTAGCTTCGTAGCAAAATGGGCCGCACCACTTTATGGCTATTACGTAAATGCACCAGAGTAATGGGATTGTGATTGGAGCCAATGCGAGGAAGGTGAAGGCTAAAATGGTTGAAATGATTAGACCAAGAGAAATTGCCTGGGCTTGGATAGAGACCCTCAAGAATTCGCGCCCGAGTCTGTTCTTGCACAAGTAAATGGAGGTCCTTTAAAACCAATATCTGACAAGGACGCATGTTCTACAAAGGATTGGATTGGAATGACCTAAGCACTGGTTCAAATTGTCTCCATCCTAATTAAAGCACAGTCTTTGTGGCCCATGTGGTGGGATCCAATCGCATCACATTATCATCTTTCCAAGGGGAGAGAGAAATTTTTTGTATTGACATTTGACAAACATATATATAATAAAAAGATTGTTTTGAACTCTAACCAAAGTCCTATTGAAACATGACAAACATTATAGGACAGCTCTAATCAAGGTTGCATTGCCATTTGACAAAGATTATATTGTAGGACAGTTGTTATCAGGGTTGTTGGAGTGCCCAGCCACATGACATGATACATTAGTAGAATATCCAAGTGAAGAGTATATTTAATCATGCGATATACTTTTTCTGTGTGGGATACATTTGACTCTAGTTGCTGAGGATTCATTAAAATTTCAGCCATGAAAAAGCAAACAATATTAAAAAGTTGGATGCATGTATGTTTGGGACTTTGGGTATAGTACTCTTTTCTTTGCGCTAAAAAAAAAATTTGGGGCATTTCATGTGTCCCTCGCCCTTGTAAGTAAATGAAGTGCATGCTCGAACAAAAGCTAGGAGGCCTTTGTTTGAAGGGATTTTTAAAAGAATTTCATGTTTCTGGAAATATTTGAGAATAATGTCAGTTGCCGTCCATAAGTCCTTGTTTGATTGGTGGAATTCAAAAACTTCAGCTTTTGAAATGCCTTTTTTTTTTTTTTTTTTTTTTTGTTTTTTTTTAGTGACCTAGAGGATAGACTCTGAAGACACCCAACAGCCTAGGTTACCTTTGGGTGCTCAGTGGAGCCTCTTCAACCACCAACACACACACACTGCCCACTGATGTGAGACTTGCTATTGTTTTTTTAGTGACCTAGAAGAGAGACTATGAACCCATCTGAAGACACCCAAAAGCCTAGGTAACCTTTAGGTGCTCAGTGGAGCCTAGCAAGTCCCACATCCGTTGGCAATGTGTGTGTGTTGGTGGCTTTTGAAATGCTTTACTTTTGGGGGTCGGGCCAGATTTTGCCACCCCCTCAATGGCAGCCCTCAAATCCAGAAGTCACGGATTGCTAGAGCTCTCATCAGTGTTTAACCTCCATTTCACACGGTGCGTGGTTTTAGCACCACCACCTTGCATTATCATCCCTATTTCACAGTTGCTTGGTACCCTTTTGAGTCACCCGAAAAATTAGCCAAGATTTTAGTCCCACCATTAGGCTAACCAGAGAGCTGCATTTGGCTTTAAAAGTTTATCCAGTTAATATCCTTCCAAATTCCCATGCTTTATCAAAGAACAGTAGTCCATGAGACAGCCCTTTAAGGGAAAATGGGAGAGAGAACACCATAAGGGGTCCATTTAGATGCTTGCATTTCCATCAAATTGTACATTTCGATTATCTAAAAATAAAGTAGAGTTTCAGGTACATGAGAAGTGCATTTTCACCACATAATTCCCCCTCGACTTTCTTAGGAGGGGAGAGGATAAAAACTGCTAAAATAAGGTGCAATGAGTAGAGAACATGGAGATAGGGAACTCACTATCAATTGAAATGGGCATCAAAACAGCAGTACCAAATTGCTCCAGAGACAAAGGTATGACAAAACAGGTGATTTACTTTCCGCTTGACAAACAGGGAGTACAAAATTTCCTTTCTTTAGGTGATCTAAAGATAGTTGACAGTTCCAAACCAACAAAAAGCCTCTACTTTAGGAGGTTCTACAATTACTTCCAAATTCCAAAAAAAGAGTCATAAAACAGATTTTTTATGGTATTGGATCAAAAGCTAAACTCTGCACGTTTCATAACCAACTCTTTATAAAACAAAGAAACAAATTAGCCAATAAGGTTTTCATATGAATTAAAATGACACAAAACAAGCTCATCTGCTATGTCCACACTCCCTCAGGGACTATTCTGCTCTACATACAGATTTCAGCCAAATCAAACGGCGGGGTCCTTTAAGCGACATAAATGCAATTGCATTCTTATCATCCTTGAGAATCTCCACTGCTTTAACAAACTCAAAATCATCCAACCCTTCAATCTCCTGCAGGTCCGTAAGGCATGTCTCATATGAAAACTTCTCACTAGTCGATGCTTGCATCGGTTTGGCTAGCAGCTCAGAGGTGGACACCAGGTTCTGCAAAGCCTCAGCAATTCTATACCCTGCACCTGTCCGTATTCTCCTCTCACGACGAGATGTTGTGGACGCACTAGGAGCCCCACGCCTTTTCCGTCGGCAATCCTCTACCTGAATCTCCTTTTCGGTAGAGGTCGACTCAGAGTCCTCAATGTCTTCTTCGAGTGTTGGAGTATTTGTGGTGGAGAATGCAGGAGATCGTAATGTCTCCACAGTGTTGGCACCTTCTCGCGGCATTCGAAAAACTATTGAAAAATTACTTTTACCTTTTCCATTGCTACCTGCAAAAGATTGGGGCTGATTTTCCATCCATAACAAATGAAGGCCTAGTGGCAAATGAAAATAAATTGAAGAACAAAAAGAATAAATAAATAGAAGTACCGTCAAGTTCAAATAATAGGCCCAACTTGTCATAAAGTGGCAAGGCTACCCGTCTAAACAGCTTTGCTTCAGGGTGTGTCTGTGTGTCAAACAATTGTGAGCTTCTCATGATGCTAATAGAAATAAGTTCGCAAAAGTGAACTTACCAACAAATACCTATCCCAGACATCATCCGCAGCAGTTACCGTGTGCAAAATGTCATCCCACCTAAACCCATTCTGTTCACGAAGTGCCTTCATAATACGGTATTGCTTTTTCAAGAGAAAAAGGCGACTTTTTAACTGTTGCTTGTTAAACCGTACATCAAATTTCAGATTGAAAGCATGTACCACAAACTTCCACGCCTCCTTCGTCCATCCTGTCTCAGACTGTTTGCCAATATTTTGCTGTTCCAATAACAGATCAACCAAGTATGCATCCCGCGATGGTGTCCAATCAGCCTTACCACGATCTTGGGAGGCAGGGAATATGACAGACATCCTGCCTTGTAACCACTAGGGCAATGAGACAGGGAGATGAAATGAAGACTAAGAACAAATAACGAAACCCAAGAAGAATTGCATCTCAATCTCACAAAAAACAGTCCCTTGGTTCAAGTCTTGGCATCAGTGTGGTACATGCACAATGATCTATTATCAAGAAGTTCTAGAAAATACTACACCACGGGCAACTCGCCACAGAAAAATTTCCTGATAAAGAATAAGACACTTCAGTTACAAATCAAAACAACAACAATCCAATTAAATTGCTAGACTCAATAAAAGCTGAATGAAATGACAACTTGAATTTCTTTTCAGTCATCACACAAACATTCATATCAATGCACAGATGAAAAGTTTCATTCCATCTCAAGAAGATATATATATCCTTGTTGTAAATTCATTTGTGCATTAGAGAGTGGTAATTGAATAGCACATCACTATCCAGTTTAACTATTTAGAAAAGCATCCACAAATGCGATTTTGACATCAAATGGATAATGTCAAAACCTCCAAAAGCAAGTGCACTGACCGAGTAAAACAACCAAAATCATGAATGACAAAGTTCACATTAGGTCAAAATATAATCCAGTTAAAATGTTCTATCCAGTATAAACCATTTCAAAGGGTATCCTTCTTGTGCAAAGAATATTTGTATTCTGAGAATGGACTGTTCTGAGAATGTTTCTGTTCAGAGAAAGAATGGTCTGCGCTGAACTTGTCTGGCAATGTTTTGTCAATTATTCGAGTCATCTTACCAATCAAAAGAGAAAAAAGAACAATAAAACGAAGAAGAATCACTATCTTACAAAATACCAAACACTTCGCATGATAATCAGCTTCTCTTCAACATCCATGTCCTTGCTACCCAGCAATCAAAGTTAGCAGAAAAATTAAAAAAACCATCAAAACCCAGAAGAACTTCAATCCATTGACTACTAATTTTTTTAAAAAGAAAAAAGAAAAGAAAAGAAAGAAAAAGGAGAGAGCCTGAGCCAAAAAAAAAAAGAGGAAGAAGAAAGAAGATGCCCAAGAGTAGAATCAAAACCCATGGTAATATCAGAAGCCCAAATCAAGATTAAGGGGCCTCTCTAAAATTGGAATACCTCGGAGGGGCATAAAGATTGGAATGAAGCAATCCACAAAATCCAAGAAAGCGAGCGAGAGAGCAGGTTTGGTGAAGGATCCACCTAGTTTTCTACCTAAAGAAGAGAAGTTGAATACTAAGGCAATTAATAATACATGAGAGGCCTACCCTTAAACAGGCCTGTTGAGAACCCAAAGAAAGTAATTACCTTGTTGCACTAGGATCTTCTGTCCTTACTCTTAAACATTGATTGAATCTAGATTTTCTTTCCTTACCCTTAAACATTCATTGAATATAGGCCCTAATAGAAAAGGAAAACTAAATTAAAGAGAGATAAGGATATTGTTATCCTTATAGAGCTATAAGAAGGTATATAATTTATTACTTATTAGGGTTCTGTTGACTGCTGCACACATATAGATTGAGTCTGTGAGGCCAGCCATGGGCCTAGGCTTAGGCCCAACGGACCTGTGCCAGCCCACGAGTCTTGGGCCTGCTTGATGAGGTCCAGCCCACATAAACTCTCTCGCGCTTAAAAGGCTTGAACCCAACTAGAAGTCTGCAGCTGTAAGTTCACATAAGCATCAGAAAGAGATTGTCCTTGCCAACGAAAGAGAAATTTCTAATCATAGTTTTCAAAATCGGAATCGTATCGCAAATCATTCATACCCATGAATCGAATCGAATTGCAAATCGTATCATGAATCATAGGATTTTTTATTTTTCTAATAAAAATGAAAAATAATTAAAATTAAAAGAAAAAGAAAAAAGTAATTATTCATAACCATCCATTTTTCCATTTATAGTAGTATAAATATAATAGCAAGTAAGTCTATCATACAATCATATCAAGAATATCATGACATATTATTACATATATATATATATGAAATAATGATGTGTAAATAGTTAAATAAGTTTAAAGTATCAATATATATTTTTTATTATATTTAAATAAGAATATATAAAAAAAAAAAAATCCAAACCATCAATCTTACACGGTCGGATATCTCTTAAAGTTAATTAAAGTATTCATGAAGTAAAAAAACCAAAATAGATTAAAAAAAGAAGAAGATATAAACAAGCACCATATGGACAGTCGAATGCTTTAGTTAAATGCATGTTCTTTATTCATCTTTAAAACCTTATCAAAGCCGTAAAAAATTCTTACGAGGTTTCATTAATCTTTTAAAAATACAAGCGATAAAAGAAAGAGAGTATAAAAAAAGAAAAAGGTAAAAGATTATTAATATTAGCTTATTGGCTATAGCCATTCTCGTTTAGTCAAATCGCCTGAATCGTAAGATTCAATGAAACGAGTATCAAATCATAGGATTCATACCTTAATCATAAGATTCATTTTTAAATGGGATTCATTACATAGATACAAATCGTTTTCCTTAAGATTCGGGATACGAATCGTAGGATTCTGATAACTATGCTTCTAATAAGCACTTTCCATATGGAGACAACCCAGTCATCAATAACATCAATAAACATGTCTCTAGTTGGCATAATGGCCAGAAGTGTGAGAGCTTGTTCCTAGTTGCCACCGTCAGTATGGCACTTGCAATCGATGGTAAGATCTCACATCAAAGGTAGGATTGAGAGCTAAATCTGGTGGGAGATCTAGGACAAAAGCATTAGCATTGATCTTCTTTATGATTTTGAGTGGCCCATACTACACGAATGAGATTCTTCAAGCATCCAAAGGGTAGCCGTTCAGGAAAAATTTGGACCATAACCATGTCACCTTCTGAAAATTTGACAAAACGATATCTCACATCTACACACTGCTTATAACTCTCATTACTTGCAAGGATATTATGTTCAACTTTCTCATGTACCTTTTGTATATGGCAAATGAAATCATCAACATTAGCACTAGGTCTTGATCGTATGGGTAGAGGGACTAAGTCCATTGGAAGGCATCATGTACTAGTCACCACTTCAAAAGGGGGCATCCCATTAGACATGTTGACCAAGTAATAATAGGGGAACTCAGCCATGGGCAACACAAGATCCCATGTAAAGCTCACCAAGCTGCGGTTTTACCACTTCTGTCTAACCATCGGTCTAAGGGTGGTAGGAACTGGAGAACTAAAGCTTAGACATAATTGCTATTCAAAGAGTCTTCCAAAAATAGCTCATGATATTAGTATCATAGTTTGACACAATCGTCTTTGGCAGTACATGAAAATGAACAAACTCTCGGAAGAATAATTGAACAATCGTGGAGACAATTGTTGTAGTTAAACGATGTATGAGAATGAGCAATCTTTGAAAATTAATCAACTGCCACGAATACTAACTTAACTTCTCGGGTAATCATTGGTCGACCCCAAATGAGTCATACCAAGATACTATGATGCACGGGTACTTCAAAATGGGCAATGTATCGTGTCATATCGAATCCAATACTTCACTTGTTATGTGTAAAAATTTGTGTCCTTGCCATTTCCATGGCATATCCCTGCCGTATTTGGGCAGCCAATATCTTCCCCCGAAGCATGTAGGAAAGTGGGACTGATAGCGGCTGATACAGTCCATTGTTTTTCTTTTGACCCTTGGCACATTGACAAACTCAGGATAACTCGCAAATTTTGCAATTAGACGAGGCCAAAAGTATCTATCTCCAATGAGTGCCAGTCTCATCACGGCCCATATAACCACTACATATCCCAGCTTGTAATTCTGTCACAATATGTTCACGTTAGGCAAAGTTGCATCCCTCAGAACAAATAGCCATCATGACCGTTGGAGAACATTGGAGTGTGGATGCCTCACATGTTCTACACTAAGAATGTCCTTATAGATATGTTACAATCCTTGCCTTTGGTATATTCATATCGCATCTCTTCTAATCCTAGAATAGTGATTGGTATGGCTAAAACTTCTACACTAAGAATGTCCTTATAAATAAGTTACAATCCTTGCCTTTGGTATATTCACATCGCATCTCCTCTAATCCTAGAACAGTGATTGGCATGGTTAACAATAAGTGTGCAAAATGGCTCAAAGCATGAGCAACCTAATTGTCTTTGTTGGCCTTATGTCAAATAACAAAGAAGAACTTCTGTAGATATGCACTCAACTTGACGGTAAGCACTCATCGTCTGCTAAGATGACATGGCAGCACCAATAAATCATTGCAAGAAGGTTTGTGGCCCATGTGTGGGACCACCCAAGATTCTTAAGAATATTGTTCTCATTCCTTGCTGCCTGCATCTTGTGATCACCATTATCTCCAGGCATAGTTTTGAGAATCAAAATTTTATCGCAAATCATTCACACCCATGAATTGAACCGAATCGTGAATCATATCACGAATCGTATGATTTTTTATTTTTCTAATAAAATAGAGAAATAATTATAATTTTTAAGAAAAAAAATAGTTATTCATAACCATCCAGTTTTCCATTTATGGCAGATCAACAGCATAAATACAATGACAAATAAGTCTATCATACAATCATATCAAGAACATCATGACATATATTAATACATAATAAATGATAATTGTAAATAGTTTGATAAGTTTAAGGCATCAATATATATTTACTTTTTGTTATCTTTAAATCAAAATATAAATGTACAAATTAAATCTAAACCATCGATCTTACGTAGTAGAATATCTCTTTAAATTAAGAAAGTGTTTATAAAGAAAAAAATCAAAAATGATTTAAAAAAAAAAAAAAAAAAAGAACATATAGACAAGCACCATATGTATGGTCGAATGCTTTAATTAAATTCATGCTCTTTATTTATCTCTAAACCCTGCCCAAAGCTGTCAATATTCTTAAGAGGTTTTATTACCTACTAAATAATTTTTAAAAGTAAAAATGCTGAAAGAAAGAAAAAAGGTAAAAGATTGTTAATATTAATTTTGTGGTTATAGCTATTCTCGCTGAACCAAATCACTTGAATCGTAAACAAGTATCGAATCGTAAGATTCACACTTGAATCCTAAGATTCATTTGTAAATGGGATTCATTGCATAGATATGAATCATTTTCCTTAAAATTCAGGATACAAATCGGGATTTGGAATACGAATCGTAGGATTCTGATAACTATGTCTCTAGGTAATTCAGGCCCCTTGCCTTCTAATTCTCCGTTTTGCTCGTACTTTGGTTATTCAATTGAAGGTGATGATGAAGCTGATGATGGGAATGTTGATTTCATTGGAAAGAGGCCCTTTCACATAAACGAATATGTGTTCTCCTCTTTATCATAGAACACTTCGCGATCAAAAATCCATGGTCGTCCCAAAAGAATATGAATGATATTCATAGGGATCACATCACACCAGATTTCGTCCTCCTCACTGTCAATCTTAAAAGATACCAAACATCTATGAGTGACATGAACGAAAAAACCATTGGTCCATGTGACTTTGTAGGTTCTAGAAGTGTCTCAGTTGGCCAATGGAGTTTGTCAATAGCCTTTTGGGAAATGAAGTTTATCGCACTATCAGAATCAATAACCATGAATGATGCTGAATAGACGCATGACCTCATGTGCAAGATAAATTTAGGATTTATTTTATTTCCCTAATCATTTGTCATTAGGTTTCTAATTTTATTAATGAATTGTAATTAGGATTAGATTTCTAATTTCTGAAGTTGATTTTGTTTACTTTCCCAATTTCTCAGCCACCTAGTTTTCTCTTCTTTTGAAAAGGTCCCACTTGCCTTTTTCTCTCCTGTCATGCACAAAAAGAAAAGAAAATAAAAGTTCAACTCTTTCTTCTCTTTTGAAAGGATAGAAGCACCTATGTTTGCAATGGCAGAACGTTTCCACCTTTTTTCTGCAATGGTGATGGCGGTGTTGAGCACCACACGTGGCCATGGTGTGCGGCTGGTGTGATTCGACTGGCAGCTGAATTGATGGCGAGATCTCGTCCCAGCCAATATTCTTTTCCTCTTTTGTTTTTAAACCGACTGAGACTCTTTGCAATCACCTCTTCTTCGTTGGCAGTAGTGAGATGCCCGAAGCAGAGTAACTTCGCAGATCTGTGACGTCTAAAATAGATCTGAATGGTGACCCAACTCTGCACACTCCGTACACAGCGATCACGCAGTGGCCCACCAAAGTTGATCCCTCCTTTTTGCAACCAGATCCGGCGAGCTCCTCCTTTACTTTGATACCATGAATGATGCAGAATAGACCCATGACCTCACGTACAAGATAATTTAGGATTTATCTTATTTCCCTAATTGTTTGTCATTAGGTCTAATTTTATTAATGAGTTGTAATTAGGATTGGATTTCTTATTTCATAAGTTGATTTTATTTACTTTCCTGGTTTAATTAGGTTTCTTAGCCACGAAGTTTTCTGTGACAGGAGCGGAGATGAGTTTGGATGGTTGGTGAGGTTATAGGAAAAAGGTGATGCAATGGGGATAGTAATAGGTTAGAATCCAAGGGCGATCCAACAGTGAATCTTTGGCTCTGATACCAATTGATGTAGGCCCTAGGGTTCGGGTTTGCGTGGAAGTGTTAAAGCACGTGTCACAAACACAATAACATGTCTCCGTAAGGATTTCACACGAGGACACACCTCCAGAGATAAAATTGACTGAATTCAATTAATTATCAAAGTATGAGAATTCCATCTCTCACAATGCATATAAATAAGAAGAGAAAACTTGGTAGCTAAGAAACCCAAACTCAATTTAGAAATAAGAAATCTAATCCTAATTACAACTCATTAATAAAATTAGAAACCTAATGAATGACAAATAATTAGGGAAATAAAGTAAATCCTAAATTATCTTGCACGTGAGGTCATGGATCTATTATGCATCTCAATAGAACAAGGTGGGGCTAGGGTTTGGCCTCAAATGGGTTTGTCGAAGAGGGTTTAAGAAGCTAACTTGGTGAAATGAAAACTGCAAAGTGCAGTACTCTATTGTGATGCAGGAATCGGAGGGCAACAAAAGGGGATTTTTGGAAGAATGGGTTTGAGCCAAAACTGGGGTTTTGTATGGTTATGGGTTAGGGTTGTTTAGGGAAAGTAGGGTTTGATGGGGTAATGTTTATCAAAATTGGGAGGGGTTTTTTTTTTTTTTTTTTTTTGGTAGGTAACAGTAATATTTCATTACAAAAATTGGGAATTTATAACATTATATAGGATTACAAAATTGCAGGAAATTTAAACTAAATAAAAGTTGTAGGAAATAAAGTCTATATGCAAGATGGAATGAAACGAGAAGGAGATGGATGCTACTACCATAGGAATCAAACATAATGAAGGAAAGATGGAAATCTAAAGATGAAACAAGGAGTGATGGAATCTAAGAAAACAAAGATCAACTTACCGGTTGTTGATCAAGAGCACAATCCCCTAAGGATTTTGCGTTGATACCAACCTGATGTAACTAGATTGCCGAAAGATCCACCCAATCGTAAACACCTTTAAACAACACAATTACTTCTAGGGTTCTACCCAAATAGAAGTGAGTTGAATATTACTGAAGTGATTTTCCATAACACATAAGAGGTCCTTAAATAGGCCTCTTGAGAGTCCAAAGAAAGTAATTTCCTGATTGCACTAGGATTCCCTTTCCTATAACTAAACATCCATTAAATCTACACCCTAATAAAAACGGAAAACTACATTAGTAGGAGATACGTAAGCACCTTCAAACAACACAATTACTTCTGGGGTTCTACCCAAATAGAAGTGAATTTCATAATACTGAAGTGATTTTCCATAAGAGTTAGGGGGGTATTCCAAATTTTAAATGAAGGTGCTCTCACGGAATGTTCGTTGACTCGGGGGAGCCACGCACAGGCTGGTGGTGAAAGAGATGATCAGGAATCAAAGGGCTCAAATAGTAATCCTTCAAGAATCAAAATTGACAGAAGTCTCCGAAAGAGTGGTGAAAGAGGTCTGGGGAAGAAGGCAAGTCAAGTGGGTTGCAGTAGAAGCAGTGGGAACTGCAGGTGGGCTGCTCACTCTATGGGACACAAGAACAGTTTCAGTGGAGCGAAGCTAGGTGGATGTTTTTTCCCTCTCAGTGCTGGTGGAAGACCTTCAGAACAATAAAAAATGGCTCCTTACTTCAATTTATGGTCCTAATAATAGTCAGAGAAGAGAAGAGTTCCGGAAAGAGTTGGACATGATAAGGGGAAGATGGAGTGGGCCATGGTGTATTGCGGGGGACTGGAATATCATTAGAATTCCAAGTGAAAAACTAAGAGGCAGCAAAATTACAGGAGAAATGAGGTGCTTCTCTGATTAGATCAATTCTCATTCCTTGTTGGATTTGCAAATGGGGGGAGCTTCTTTTACTTGGTCTAACCATCAGAGCAACCCCGCTATGTCTAGGCTAGATAGGTTCTTGGTCTCTTCAGATTGGCTGGAAACCTACCCAAAGGTTATCCAGACTGCTCTGCCTAAGCCAGTTTCAGATCATTGCCCGATACTGCTAGACTCGGAGTGTGAAAGATGGGGACCTTCGCCTTTTCGTTTCGAACTTATGTGGCTTCAGGAAGAGAACTTCACTCGGCTGGTACAGAAGTGGTGGGAGGAGATAAGGGTGGATGGATGGGCGGGTCATAGGCTGGCCACAAAATTGAAATTGCTAAAAATCAAATTGAAGGAGTGGGCAAAGGAGCACTTTGGGGAAGTGAAGCACCAAAAATCTAAAATTCTGGCAGAAATCTAATCTTTAGATGGCAAGGAGGAGACCGATCAGCTGTCGCGGGAAGAAGAAAAGAAGAGGTTGGACTTGAAAGAAGAGTTACAAAGAAATCTGAGAAAGTAGGAGATTAAGTGGAAACAAAGATCGAGATGCAATTGGCTAAAAGAAGAGGACGAAGAATCCGTGGACCATCTCTTGCTAAACTGTAAATCAGCTCAGACTATTTGGATGATTGTAATAGGGGGGTTTAGTTGCTGCTGGGCTCTTCCTCATTCTCTCACCGAGATTTTCCAAGCTTGGAAGGCTCCAATTGGGGACCCTAGAGGCAAAACGATGTGGCAGTTGTCTTTCCTAGCGGTGATCTTGACGATTTGGAAGGAAAGAAACTCAAGATGTTTTGAAGGAGTTGCAGTTAGTGAAAGCATTTTGGTGGAGAAATCGAAGTTTTTGGTAGCTTTTTGGATGTCTATTCTCCATTCTTTTAAAAGATACTCTATAGATCAAATTGAGTATCATTGGAAAGAGGTAGCCTTTCCTATTACAGGGCCTTAGTTTGTCCTGTGTTGTGTTCTTTTGCTTTCAGTACTTTCCTCTTGTACTATTTGCTCCTTTTAATGGAAGTAACCAATCAAAAAAAAAAGTTCCATAACACATAAGAGGTCCTTAAATAGGCCTCTTGACAGTCCAAAGAAAGTAATTTCCTGATTGCACTAGGATTCCATTTCCTACAACTAAACATCCATTGAATCTTTCTAGACCCTAATAAAAATGGAAAACTACATTAATAGAAGATACATAAGAGATATTTATCCTAACAAAGATATCAAAGGGCATACGATTTATTGCTTTATTGGATCTTATTAAATGTTGCACACAACTTGGCCGAGTCTATTAGGCGAACAATGGGCTTGGGGTTGGGCTAAGAGACCTGGCCCTAAACCATGAGTCTTGGGCACATTGTTCTGAAAATTGGAATCGTATTGCAAATCATTCGTATCCATGAATTGAATCGAATCGTGAACCGTAAGAATTTTTTTTAATAATTAAAATTTAAAAAAGAAAATAAAAAAGTAGTTATTCATAATCCATTTATTTTCCCATTCATAGCAGTATAAATGCAATGACAAATAAGTCTATTATATAATCATATCAAGCACATCATGACATATATTAATATATAACAAATGATATGTGTAAATAGTTAAATAAGTTTACGGTATCAATATATTTTTTGTTATATTTAAATCAAAATATAAAAGTAAAAAAGAAAACCCAAACCATCAATCGTACACAATAGGATATCTATTTAATTTAAAGAGTTCATGAATAAAAAAGACTAAAAAAAAAGGGATATAGACAAGCCCAATACGAACAGTTGAACACTATAATCAAATGCATATTCTTTATTCATCTCTAAAACTTCCAAAGCAACAATAATTCTTAAGAGGAACATTTTAAAGTAAAAAATGTTATAAAAATAAAAAATAAAAAAAGAAAGAAACGAAAGAAAAATAGTTCTTATTGGTTGTACCTATTCTCGCTCAACCAAATCGCTTGAATCGTAAGATTTGATGAAACGAGTATCGAATCATAGGATTCACACCTGATTCCTAAGATTTATTTGTAAATAGGATTTATTGGATAGATACAAATTGTTTTCCTTAATGATTCGGAAGACAAATCGGGATTCCAGAGATGAATCATAGGATTCTGATAATTCTGTTTAGGCATATCAAATTGATCTGAGGAGGAGGAGGAGGACGAGGACGAGGACGAGGACGAGGAGGGAAGGGGGAGGAGGAGAGGGGGCAATCTCTATGATAAGATATTTCATTTGGGGGAAACTAGAGCATGAGTTTTTTAGGTACACCCCTTGTCATTCTAAAGTGAGAATGATTTTCAATCATTTCACAATATTCCCATTCTAACAAAATAACACTCCAAATAGACATTCTTTGGGACCACCCAATAAATACAACCAAACACATTCCAAAAAAATAAAAATAAAAATAAAAAAATTTCTGTTGGAATAAAGAATCCCATAAGATGATGGCAAACATAGGGTAAGAGCTACCCATAAAACCTAAGAAGACATGTAAATACAAGAGAAAGATATAAAGGTTACATTACAAAATCAAATACTAGATATCCTACAAACCTCTCCCTCGAAATACATCATGTTATGGAGTTAAGTGCCGGTAAAGTTTCCCTGGCTCAGCGCACCATTCCTAGTGATATAAACGTTACATTCCAAAATGAAAAACTAGATAGTCCTACAAACCCACCCCTCAAGTACATCATGATAAGGGGTTAAGGGTTGGTAATGCTCCCTCTGTACATCATTCCTGGTGCATTCGACCTCCTCTATAATGACTGATTTTAAAGGCTTCTTGTCCCAAACTCAGCCCCTCAAGTGCATATGGCCTATGCTCTCAAGATTTTCAAAACTCGATTGAGTCTAAATCGACTTAGACTCAGCCATGACCAAGTTGTTTCGGTGTTGACTCAAGCGAGTTTGGTGAAAATGCTCAAATCCCTCCATCTGCTGCTACTCCTTAGGGTCTTCTCAGATCCCTTGATTTGTAAAAGCCCAAATGAAGAGACAAAAACTTCAAAGTGAACAGGGCTGGTGTGAATAATAAATATGCAAAATAACATATGAGAAAAAGCGAATAGGACTGGTATGGATAATAAATATGCTACATAACCTATAAGAAAAAGTGAATAGGGCTGGTGTGGGTAAAGGTGTGCTACATAACCTATGAGAACAAGTAGAACGAGTCATCAATAGCACTCAATGAGCTACTGTGTCATCTGCCCTAATGGTGGATTGTTGACTAGTTTTTGAAGTGTGGTTCTAAGGAGAAGAAGAGTAGGCTTACAACTTTAGGTGGAAGAGGTATAAATTGGCAATGTTCTAGAGACCGTATTTATATCATGACTTGAATACATCCTCTCGCTTGAAAATCCACAGATCTTCTCCTCTTGAAAGAAATTAAAAATGATCTTTCATCTTCTGTTACCTCTCAAAAGCAATCCCCAATGATGCCTCATATCTCCGAGTGAAGAACTCATGTGAAATAACCCTATTTTTTTTTTATCAATTTTCATTGCAAGCACATCCTCAAGATCTTCCCAATGCAGATTTAGAGGGAAAGGGGAAAAATAAGAAAAATGGGACTTGAGCCCGACTCAACTCAACGCGACCCGTGCTGATTTAGGGGCTGAGTCTGATTTTTTTAATCACTGGTGCTAACCTACAGACCTCCCGAGCAAACTCCATTATGGGGACAACTTGGAGCCATGCCAATCATTGGGGAGGTGGGGGATTAAAAGATCTATATGAAACCTACATGTCTGCAAAATTTCTAACTCCGTCAAATCATCCTAACCTCTTGATACATGGCCCTCAAGTTCAATGGTTAGTCGCAGTCATGATCAAAACTTGAAAAACAAAATGATGTGACAAAGCATCGTGGTTTGCATCTGTCACGGCATGAGTTTATCTCCTACGTCAAAAAAATATGAAAAAAAATCCAAAAAATCCAGAATATTGAAAAATGCTAAAAACAACAATATTTTGTTTTTTTTTTTTTTTATTAGTACACATTGTAAAAAATATATATCGGTCCCCTAAGTCTTAACATCCTATATTGTTGTCTTGTTAAAAACTGTTCAAAGTTTTTCAAATTTAGTATAGACTTACATATATATGTTACAATTACTAGAAATATCATAAATTATTAATATTAAACTTAAGTAATAAGTACTCAAGTATCAGGTAAGTTATGACTAACATGTACGTTACAATAATGAACTTCACAGAAAATTAAATAACATTAAAATTAAAAGAGGGAGCAATGTGAGTAACTAGATCTAAAGAGCTAAGATTTAGGCTCAAATTCACTAGATCTAAAAGGCCCCAAATTCCCAAAACCAAAATTTCTAGATCTACGCTCAAAATCACTGGATCATTGAGAAACTAAGAGTATACAACCAAATCTAGCTCAATGTGAGGCCTTGATTGCATTTATTCACCTATTTCTGAAAAAAAAAATTATAAATCAGGTAAAAACCATAAAAAAAATTAGAAAAAAAAAAAAAGCTCAAAACTTTGAAGATTTGGTCCAAAACTCTAGATCCAACATGTTCCCATCATTTAGAAGCCATTTTGAGAAAGAAATTTGAAATATATATATAAATGAAAAATAAACTCAAAATGCTTACCTAAGGCCACTTGGTTGAGTTCTTCAGTTTTGTCATGATGAAATCCACTCAAATCTTGCGATTTCAATGACAAATGATGAAAAAGAAGGTTAGGGAAGGTGAAATAGGGTCTCTTGCTGCTTAGACTGAGCTTTAGAGCGAAAGAGAATGAAAGAAAATGGAAGAAAAGGAGAAAAGGTAGGGCTTGAATGTTCATCAGCCGATATTTTGAAAATATTGGTAGCGATATCGGTCTCCCTATCCTTTTTTTCCTTTCTACAAAATTCCAAAGCCCCATTTACAGTCAAAACTCTGCAGAAATTTCCAGAGAATTCCAACCATTAGAACTTTTTTCAAAAAAGAAAGAGGGGAGGGAGGCATCAAAATCTGTCTTTATCTAAATTTTTGCATTCCAAATTTTTCTTAAAACTGATACTGATTATTGGGTAGCTAGCACACCTATAAGAGCCTCCAAAAGCAGCAACACGGGAAGAGTTGAAACACCTTAAAGAAAGTCCAAGCATTGACCTAAAGTGTACCATAGTTATCTCAGAATGTCCAGACTCTCACATAAATAGTCACCCTTCTACGGATATACTTACTCAAAACGTGACGAGACTGACACATGCCATAGAGGTCTATATGCACAGTATGGTATTGGGGATCATGGATTGGATTCACTTACACAATGGGTTGTCAAGCTAGAGAGTAACCAAAAACTTGAGATCGAACTGGGTAGTAGATAGAAGATTAGCACAGATTCAGACCTGCCCAATCCTCAAAGCCAAGAACCGGTGGCTCAAGCAAGATGAGAAAGGCTACTGTGACTTCTCAAAAGAAACCAACAGAACAATATAAAAAATCTACAAAATGAAGATCCAATCATTAATCTAGAGAAAGATATACTAGACGAAGATCCAACCATAGATCTTGAAATGAATTATCTGCCAATCAAAGAATTAAAGGTAAATAAAGTAGTCTCAAGATAGAGAATCATTAGGAATGCAGTGCTAGCATTGATTTTAATGATGGGTATCAAACAAAATAAGGATCAGAGGAAAAATCTGCCATTATAGCTATTAGATCTAGTCTTGGGATACAACCAAAATTGTCAGGAAATGCAAACATATTTGATTTCGTGATTTTCGATTGGGCTCAACACTATAATGGTGTACAAACAATCAGAAGATGGTTGATTATGGATCTATAGACACTTATTTCAACTCCGGCAATTCAATGGCGCTGGGAATGAGATCCTACAATTCAGCAGCAACCATAATTCGATTAAGTCAAAGAAGCAAAGGCCTTACAATCATCTATCTGCAGAGTGGATAATCTAAAAGGGAAACAATGTGGATCTTTGACATGACCTTCTAATGTTTGATAAAAGACATTGGAGCAAGTTGCAAACTTGAAGGAGAGTTTCCTCCAACTGTGACGGAATGATGCAACCCAACCCATTTGGGTTTATAGGTGTAGGCCCAAGACCAAACCCATCTGGTCCTAGCAACCAGTCCAGGCCTAAATCGGGTCAGGCCCTATGATGCACAAATACTTCAAAAGGGGCATTGGATCGTGTCATATTTTACCCAATATTTCACTTTTTATGTGCAAAATCCATGTCCTTGCTATGTCCATAGTGTGTCCCTATCTATCTATACCTTATCTAGGCATCATAGGTCAGGCCCAGCCCTTCAGCATGCCCAACCAACTCAGGCCCATATTGGGTCATGAATAGATTCAGATCCAGCCAAGAAGGAAGCCCACAGGTGAATTCTCCATCCCATTTCTCTTGTAATTTCATGCTTTCTTATATGCAAGTTGAAATGTAGACAGGCAATGTCTACATAATGTACACAGACATGTGGGTACTTTGATTAGAAAATGCAATAGCCCCATTGTTTCAGATAATGACATAATTTCTTGTAGAGGTAGGTGGTGAAGAACCAATACCTGCCATTAAGCAGACACCCTAGAAATAAGAAAGCAGTACAGAAAGTCTTGACTGAAACAAACGAGCTCAGATCAACCTCGAAACAATAATCTCAAACTTGAATCTCTCCCTTTGGATCCTATCCTTCAATTCAGCAGCATGCTCGAGATTCTGTTATTCCATGTTGAAGATAAAAGACGAGGATTAATAAAATACCACTGGAGAAAAAAGTTAAAACCAAATTGAGAGTTCAAGGTGGGTTCTTCCATCGCTACTCAAAGGGACTAAGCCTATAAATGCCAATGCCTAGACCACCAAAGAAACACAACTAGCATCTTTTTCTTTTCTGATCAACAAACACGATAAGATTGATTGGAAATGAGGGTATCTGTTGTCCCCATATGGAGCAATATTAGTTGACAGTAGATGATGCATGTTAATATTATGAAGATGATTAGGGCCCAAGAACTATTGCCTTTAAACAATCATAAAAGCAATAAATGAAATGAGCACACAGATATGAACAAGCAGAAAGAAGAATCTTCACACAAATCTAAATGCAATTGATATCTTTCTCAAACTTTTGGATCTCACAGAAACCCAACAGGAGAAAAAAAAGGCTTAATGAATTCTTTTTTTCCCTTTTTCTTTTTTTTTTTTTTTTTTTTTTTTTTTTTTTGAATCTACCATAAGGTTGAGATCATGTATATTGTCATGAGCTTTGAAATAGATTTTCCTGTCATCATGTTTTTAAAGGAA
This sequence comes from Camphora micrantha, assembly GCA_003546025.1. Taxonomy (NCBI): domain Eukaryota; kingdom Viridiplantae; phylum Streptophyta; class Magnoliopsida; order Laurales; family Lauraceae; genus Camphora; species Camphora micrantha. The sequence continues at coordinate 15,121,244 of QPKB01000006.1, read as the reverse complement.
TCAAATGTCAAGCATAAAACACAATAATTGAAACACAAGGATAAGAAGCATTGGAAAGAGTTGGAAAAGATCATTCAAGAGTCCATATACAAAAGTATACCCATCTCTTTGACATTGTGTTCTTGTCAGTCCTGCTTGGTGACCTACTATATCAACAGTTCCAATCATACATGTATGGTGGCCAGTGGGTAATGCACTCAATGCAACTTCTATAAAGGGCAAACTGCTATAGCGTCTCATGAACAAAACCAAAAAACACATGAAAAGGAAATAAAACCAAGATTACTCCCCGCAAGAGAATGCCAGCAACCAAATCTATAATGTTGATGATCAACTCTCATTTGGGTTCTCAAAAACCTACTTCAGTTGTAATTTTTACCACCTAACTTCATAACTCCAAAATTCACCCAAATTTTCATGAAACAGAGAAACAGTAAATTTCAATAGTAATTCAAGAATTCAAAATGAAAACAAATTATAAAAATATTTTATTAGAAACTTTAAAGTTTCGAACTTGTAGTTTGAAAAATCTAGATACTAAACCAAAAATAGAAAAAAAAAGAAGCCCCAAGTTCAAGGGGTGCAGACATTTACAATTCCTTGCCCCTCCCCAATGCAGGTCGTTTTATCTGTTTCGCAATTTAGAAATCAAAAGGGTGTGTGCATCAAACATAGTTGATGTAAATATCATCAACCCACCTAAATGAAAAATGAAAAAAAAAAAAAAAAAAGAGAGGAGGAATTCTGGAAATTTTTGATATGGAAAAACAATTCAGAGAATTGTTTAACAAAAGATCAGAAACCAAAATACAGAAAAAAGATATAAGATATTAACTGAAGACAAAAGAATCAAACCAAAACCAACAGACCTTGTTTTTTAACTTTTCCTCAACAATACAGCTAGGAGTTTACGAATAAAAAACACAAAGTCTATACATAACATTACCCATTACATGGAAAAAGAAAAAAGGAAGATTCATTTAAAACAATGGCTATGAAGAACCCAACACATGAATCATTCAAAGGACTCAATTGCCAAAACAAATCCAGAAACCAAGAGATGCAAGAAATCCCATCATTGATTCTGCAGAAGCATGCCCCTTATTTCATTTAAAACAATGGCTGTGAAGAACCAAATGCATGAATCATTCAAAGAATTCAATAACCAGAAAAAATCCAGAAACCAAGAGATGCAAGGAAACCCCATCATGGGTTTTGCAGAAATAAGACTCTTCATTCAAGAATGCATCAAGAAAGGAATTCTATCACCGGATAAATCATTCGCTGCTTGATTTTCAACCCGCACCCCCCCCCCCCCCCCCCCCCCCCCCCCACAGGGGAAAAAAAAAACAATTTGATGTTTTTGCAAAGAGGAAGTGAACCCAAATGGGGTCTGGCGTTTAGACATGTGGTATCAGAAAAATAGATCCTCTCCCCAATCCCCACCTTCTGCTTCCACTTCCGCTTTCTTTCCCATTCAGTTTGCTCTACTCTGCTCCATAAAACCTCTCCCTTTCCTCTACTTTTAAGGTATTCACTATTGAAACCCACCCACAACAGAACATGCCTGTTGGTTGCTGTGGAAATGAAGCAGGAATAGATAGTTCTTACCAGGGGCTGTGGGCTAGAAATCTGTGCTATCCTTTTGGGAGTTCACTGCAAATTCCTTCCATCAAAACATTTTCCAAAGATTCTGCTTTTGTGGGATTGAATTGATTGTTCCATGGAGTTTCACGACGAAGGATTCATATCCACCATACCTAATTAAAAAACGCTTAAACAATCCAATCTGAACAAAAATCAGATTTCTTCAATCTTAACAATAGATTTGTGAAGTGTATAACACCTTGAAAACGCACTGGTCCAATTGTCAGATAGCTATGGAAGGTAGTGGGTCAGGTCCAATTTAGGGGCAAGTAAGATGGTTAGAGTTTTGGGCTCAATGTGTGCATGAGATTTTATATTTTGACACGACAAGTTTGGTGTTTGACACAAGGTTTGGTTTAGGTTATGCTGGTACCATCCCAAATGTGGATTCCACCTCTAAATACACATGATGCGATGCAGGGTTTCGGTTTTTATTAAGAGGCATTTCTCATGGATTTTTGTGGAAGATAATATTTTACCACGGTATGAAATACTCTCTCAAAAATTCAAACCTCTTACGCTCATTAACCTCATATGAATTAGTACTAATCTAAATAATAACCATTATAAGATTAAATTTCATGAAAAATATAACTTAACAATTATTGAGATTTAATCTGATGGTGATTATTATTTAGATTAGTATCAAATAAGGTTGAGTGTTAATTCATTGGAATTAATGAGTATGAGCTTATGAGGAGGTTGTATTTTTCATGGGTTTTCCTTATCATGGTAAAAAGGGTTTTTTTTTTTTTTTTTAACACAAACCCGTAAAAGTACCTCTTAATGAAACATAACCCATATTGTATATGGATATTCTTTGTAAAAGTTTGTGCAAGTTTTTTATAGGATCACAAAACTAGCAAACTCAAGGGTGCAAGTTTTAGCTCCTTTTTCTTATATATTTATTTAAGGATGTTATAAAAAAGATCACCTCAGATGCAGACTACACCAAAAAGGCCATCTTTCTTTCCCTCGTACGAAACAAGGAAAGGTCGATATTGACCCTATGCAGGTAACTTTAAAACCCAAAAATCCTAGTTTCTTTCTTATGTTCCTCCTCCTCTCTTCTCCAAACGACGATTGCAACGCTCAAGGTTCTCTCCCCTCACCCAATCGTGGTCCCATATGTTTCATTGTTGTTTGTGGTCCCCCTAAACCACTTCATTTTCAACTTTTAAAGCAAGGTAAGGTATTTTGTCATCATCTTCTTCCTTGTTGCGCTCCACATGGATTTTTTGTGTATTTTTTCTGTTGTTTTCGTCCTATTGCGCCAACCCTCATGCAATACCGAAATGGAAATTACATGCTAATTAAGCTTGCTATTGGCTAGTATTGTACACTCATTCAGTCTATAAAACCAACATTGTGATTTCACCCTTTTGTGCATTTGATGAGAACCCAAATCACCATTTAGGCCCTTCAACGGGGACTTTGTTATACCTAAAAATGATATTAATTAGCTTAATTATGTTATTTTAATGTTTTCAGGTGTCTTAGGTGGAAAGAAAACTAAATCAGAGAAAAAATGGCAAGAAATAAAAAGAACTAGAGCTCATTGCCTCCTTCCTGGCGTCCGGAGGCCCGACCCGGGTGAAGACCGCCTCCCTGCGCGTTTTGACCAGTTTTTCGAGGAAAATCTATAAAAGGAGACCCAAAATTTATTTTTCATTCATTCACATCTTGGGAGAAGTTCTAGAGGCTAATTCTAGAGCTTGGGAAGGAACATCAATAGGGATTTCGTCAAAGATTCTTTGTCAATCTCTCCCCATGAGTAATTAATTCTCCACCTTATGGTTGCGATGAAGCCCTAATCTTGTATTTTGGTGATGTATAGGTTTTAGGGTTTGACTTTGAACACTGTTGGTTATATGATATTGATGTTATCCATTGATTGGATTTTATTTATTAATGCAATATCTCTTTTTAATATTTTAATTTTGTATATTCAAATACTAGTCATATAACGATGCTGGAATGAATGTATTGTTAGATTTAGGATAATATATACCATAGAGATAGGTTATGCCCCTATCTACGTCCACATCACTTATTTGTTCACTTTGAAGGTCTGTAACCAAAACGAGTCTTTTTTACTTGATAGTGAAACCATAGGTCTATACTTGCCATTGTATGCAGTTAGAGTGGATTCGTATCCTGAGATCTATTCTTAGATTGAATCAAAACATTTTCTTTAATTTGTTAACGTAGGAATCAAACCCATCAATCAACACTTCGTTTTCTATTAGGATTAGTTTAGGAATTCTGGAGCCAACATAGCTTAGCCTTTTTGTCCCAGAGAATACGACACTTGGTTGACATCTTTACTCTCACGAGTAGAGATAGTAGCTAGATATAAGTTATATTTGCAAACCCTGTTTTAGGACAATCAGCATTGCAATGAGTTCGTTTGTGTTTAAGTTGTAAAATTTCGAATTTATATGTGATTACAATACTCTTGATATGGCGATAAAATAGCTGCTTTTTTTTTCACTGCTCTTGAAGAATAATTTAGGTTAGCTGCTCTTGTTCTACGATATCCTGATAGAGTAGTGTTGAGTCAATATGATTAAATCATGTGCGGTGCAATGAATGCTATTTTCAACGTGGTTTGGATGCATTTTATGCAATGTTAAGATGAAGATGGATGGTGTAAGATGGTAAAAATATGAATAAGTTGGCTAAGATAGAGGTGTTGAAGATGATTGAGGTATTGTCAGTAGTGGGTTGGGCGAAAAATGGAGTGGGGGAGATGGAGAAAGATAAGAGGAGAAGAGGAAGAACGAAGAACCCTAATGCGAGCTCGTAATTTTCATAGTTCAAACATGATTCGCAGGAGAGTTTCTTTGGGTAAAAAAAATAACCCTGGCCCTTATTTTATTTAAATAAGAGCATAACTGTGCCAACACAGTCGTTATAATTAAGTGACGTTGGCACCTTATTATCACCCACATGTCAAGGATCGTTCACTTCCTTCATATTCGACCCCAAATTGTTTCTACTTTGAATTTTACATGACCCCCAAAGAATCATAAAGGGGTCCATGTTGAGAAATCCAAACCACTGGAACCCATGTAACCCTGGTCTGTCAAAAGGTCAGAACAGGCCATACTTTACCTGTGTCAAGGCCTGATCCATTTACAGTTAAGGAGGATGAGTCTGAGCCCAAATCCTGTTGTTAATAGAATGAGCCCGGGTCTGCCCATTTGCACATTCAGACCCAAAGCCCGGGCTTTAGGACCTATTTGCCCATTTACATGCCTGCCTCAAATTTTTTTTTTTTTTTTTTTTGTATGATTTTATCATGTATTTGGTATTTCTCCACGACCTATGCATATAAAAAAAGGAGGCCTACTAAGATCATGGTGGGACTAATGACCTGACCTGGCCCATTAAGGGGTTCTTACCCTGAGCATGAGTCCAAGTCCAGCCATTGGACCCAAATTCATTTGCAGGCCCACCTTAACAAACCTTGATCTGGGTTGGATTCAGGCTTATTACCAGCCTGTCTGCCTTGGAAGTTGGAAGTTGGTGTTTTTTGGTAGTTATTAATCCTTGGTGAATTATTCATAGCCGTTTGTTAAATGCCATATGGCAATGGCATCATCATGAATAACCATGTTTTTTCTTGCCATGATGACAAGTCTTAGATTCAAGCTGTCTTCCTTTCTTGTGCTATCAAAGGAGATTCCTTAAAATGGTAAGATTCCTTAAAATGGTCGAAATTCGAAGTAGTTATTTATAATATAGACAACATATAAGTTGTCAGTTGCCTCCTTCCTTTCTTTAGTTCTTTCCCCTTGAAAGCTGGCCAATATCTTCTCACTTCCTTACCTGTTCTTCTAACTAACATCTCCATTCCATTAAAAAGTGCTTGTTCTGCTGCTGGTGCCATTGAATTTTTTTTTTTTTTCTCTCTCTTGCGGGCCTTGAGATTGAGAGCATTTTGGAGATTGGGTTTTGATTAGGGAGAAAATGGTTGAATGTTCACAGGTGGATGGGCGATCCAACAAGCAGAAGGCAATTGACGATTGGCTTCGGATCACATCTTCGAGGAATGCAAACTGGTGGTATTCAGCTTTCCACAATGTTACTGCCATGGTTGGTGCAGGGGTCCTCAGCCTGCCTTATGCAATGTGGTATGTCATTATCTTGGAAGAAAATTTCTAAGTGTGTTCGATTTTTTTTCGTTTCTTTTTTTTTTTTTTTCAATTGGGTTACTAGTTATGCTTTGTTTTTAAGCAGATTAATGTATTTTGAATCAAAGCTTAAGTTGGAGAAGAATTGATTTCTTAATTTGGCAATGACGAGTGATCTCTAAATGGATGTTGTTTGATTTCTTAAACCCTGAGTGATCTCTTAATTTGCCATTGAGTCATTCTAATTCTAGTGGGAAACAACACAAATGTGGATGCAGTGTAAATCATGAATGTTCATCTGGCGGTTCTTGTCATAGTTTATTAGAATTTAGTATCAATTTTCAAGAGAGGGTCAGTGTTTCTTTTTCCTAAATGATTCATAAATCTTAAATGATCATTCTGTTAATAACTTGTTTAAAGATTTTTGTACTGGGATGTGAGAATGATTAGCGGTCGCTTGATTAATTTCCATCTAATAATTACATTCCTATGCTTCAGGATAAGAACTATCACTATGGTCTGATCAATAGTTCTTTTCTTTTTTTTTTTCTTGAAACCCATGATCATAGTATTCATCTTAGAACAAGATGAATTGTCTTTTAACCATGAAGAGAGTAGATAAGAGACATCTCATTTGTAGATATTGAAATCTGGTGCTCTGTTACTTTCAGGGGTCCTGGGATTGCAGTGCTAATTTTATCATGGATTGTCACCTTGTACACTCTTTGGCAAATGGTTGAGATGCATGAGATGGTGCCTGGAAAGCGATTTGATCGATACCATGAGTTGGGTCAGAATGCCTTTGGTGAAAAGCTTGGCCTATGGATTGTTGTACCACAACAACTAGTGGTCGAAGTAGGTGTTAACATTGTCTACATGGTACCGGCAGAAAATCACTAAAGAAATTCCATGATGTGATTTGCATGCCTCACTGCAAAGACATCAAAACAACTTACTTCATCATAATTTTTGTTCTGTGCACTTCGTTCTATCTCAACTGCCCAACTTCAACTCTATTTCTGGGGTGTCTTTGGCCGCTGCAGTCATGTCCCTCAGGTAATCTTCTTGATCTCATTTTCATTTCGCATGATTCATTTCTTATATTCATTATTAGATTTCTCAGAGATATATCAAACGTATTATTTGTAGTATTACTTAGCAAATTGCAAAGAAGAATAGACAATCTATGTGATTTTGTTGTGTAGTGGTCCACCTGTAAGGACTAGAGGAAGCAAACAGTCTTGATCAATCTATTTGAACTCTCCAAATCACCAAATGAACTAAAAGCACATTTATAACTTGTAAAGCTAGGGAGGGTTTTGATCATTTTTTTCAGATAAGATGATTCTTTTAGTGTGTATTGCTGGTTTTATTTTATTTTTAATTATCTTCTAACAGTTATTCCACCATTGCTTGGGGAGATTCTGTTGACAAAGGAAGGCAACCTGATGTGCAATATGGCGAGCACGGCAGGAACAGTTTTCAACTTCTTTAGCGCATTGGGAGATGTTGCTTTTGCCTATGCCGGACACAATGTGGTTTTGGAGATCCAAGCAACAATCCCTTCTACCCCTGAGAAGCCATCGAAGAAACCTATGTGGAAGGGTGTGATTGTTGCCTACATCATTGTTGCAATCTGCTACTTCCCAGTTGCACTTGTTGGGTATTGGGCTTTCGGAAACTCAGTCGAAGATAACATCCTTCTCTCCTTACAGAAGCCGCATTGGCTAATTGCAATAGCAAACATGATGGTTGTTATCCATGTTATTGGAAGCTATCAGGTGCTTTTTCACACACTCAATTTTCCAATCTACCATTTCCTCGTCTTTTCCATTCAATCAGTTACAAATTCTGAAGAGATGAAATTCAAAGCTCACCAGTATATCCACCGGGTCAAGTGAACTAGAGTCTACATGAAGAAAATTACAGATACTTCGGCCAAAAACTCAATCAAATCAAGTCTTCCATAAAGATAGCTTGAACTATGATAGTATCATTCCAATCAAATTTAATCTGTGTGTGTTCTTGAACTTCTATGCTGGTAGATATTTTCTTTTTTTCTCCCTTCTGATTTTCATTTTTTTTTCCTGTAAACAGATTTATGCCATGCCCGTGTTCGACATGATAGAAACTGTGTTGGTTAAGAAGCTCCACTTTACCCCTGGCCTTCCTCTTCGCTTAATTTCAAGATCCGTATATGTTGGTAATTTTCTTTCCTTTCAATAGAAGTGTTTTAAATTATAAAAAATCAGTAGGATTACTTGATCTTATTTACTATGTTCTTTCATTCGGGTGCAGCATTTACTATGTTTATTGCTGTAACCTTCCCTTTCTTTGGTGGACGACTCGGACTCTTTGGAGGATTTGCTTTTGCCCCAACAACATACTTTGTAAGCTACTATCATCTTTTTAACCAATCAGGAAAAAGAAACAAGAAAAAAAGAAAAAGAGGGGTCATCCTGACATCAACAAGTGCCAAAAGGGCTGCATTTGATTTTTCGTTTGCTTCGAGCCTCCCATCAGTGGATTGCTTCTTTGCACCCAAGTCTATTTGGCTGTTTTGTTTCACGCTTGGTTGTGGCTGAATCATCATGTGGTCATGTTTGCAGTGCCCCACTGCACATCTTTGCAGTTGAGGGTGCTCAATGCCACCTTTGATTTATCTAACCAAAACTTTTCGTATTTTCCACCCAAGTAGTGGGTGATGGGGGCACCAATCAGCCTTACTCCAACACATCATTAACTTGCACCTGTGCCACTCTCTTACATTGACATCTGACCACTCAAATCTCTTGTTACAGCTCCCTTGCATCATGTGGCTTGCAATCTATAAGCCTAAAAAATTCAGCTTGTCTTGGATCACAAATTGGGTATGTTCAGTTCAAGCGCTGACTCTCTCAATTCTTTTCTCTTTGTTCTTCAAAGTCTAAGAGAAGATTGAGTTAATTTTATCGTTGTTTGTGTATTTCAGATTTGCATTATACTCGGGGTTCTATTGATGATCATATCACCCATTGGTGGACCAAGGCAGATCATTATTCAAGCCAAGGACTACAAGTTTTACTCTTAATTCTTCGCAGTGATCAGATGAATCTCTAAAGTCGGATGACACCCACAATGAAGGTTATCATATCAACAGAATCCGGTGGCCAAGCAAAGTTACCTGCTGCTTTTATAGTGTTTCTTATATGGGTTGTTCAAAAGGATATGTCTTAACTTAAAAATCAACTGAAAGAAGAGCTTCTCATGGCTATCCAGATCACTCCCTTCTTTTCTCTATAGAAACAGAACTTTGCGTTTGCTTTGGTTTATGTATTGTCCAACTTCAGCTCTTTCTACATCAACCATCAATATTAAAATGTTAATTTCACATAATTATGTGCATTCATTTTTACATTTTCCTTTGTCAGTGACACCAATGATCTACATTTATAATTGGGCTAATTTAGTAGCTTGGATCAGTGTAGTAGAAAATGAAGCTTTTGGTGTTTGTTTAAGATAGCAGAAAGATTCATCTCCTCAACAATTATACAAGAGTGATGTAACAGTGATAGCCAGTTCAAGAACAAAGGATGTTTAACCATCATCTATGGGAAGTCATCCATCCATCCATAATGTGGGCCACCTAAGCAGCTAGATTTTGATCTACTTAGGTGTGCATTTTTTTCATTGATCCTTGACTTTATGATAGACCCTGCATAAGCACCCTATAATAGATCAAATGTATAGAATTTCAAAGAAATCACTTCTTTTTCCATAATTTCACTGTAACTTTCATTAAATGAAAACACCTACATTTATAAGCATATACTAACTAATCTTATCCTGAGGATAAGGATAGCCTACTAATATCACTAACATCCTAACACACTCTCCAAAGTGATAATCTCCAACAAAATGATGTATCAAAGAAGGTCCAAAGATCTTAGCCATTCAAGGCATGATCTCTTTTTTTCATACTGAATGAGAACCATGGATGTTCGTGTTGATGAAAAGAATAAGGTTATGGATGGGTGCAATTTTTGAGGTATGGCTCAAGACATATCGTATATTGTTAGAATATTAAATATTTAATATACAGCTAGCGTTGCACCCAAAATCCCATAACTGGATCTGACCTTATGACCCAAAATTATTGGCCTAAACTCAGATGAGTGGGTCATTTCCTCTCACATTACTGTCAGTAGACATGGCTGATATAACTAAAACTGTTCAATCATCTCGCCCACATGAATGGATATGGACTAAAATTGACAGTAACTGTTTGATGTTGGCCATACCTAATTGTTGAATTAGCCATAAAAAAATTAGACCTATCTCACATTACTAAGAGTAAAATCTAATTACCAAAAAAAAAAAAAAAGTGTAAAATCTAAGGCCTTGAACTAGGTTCATGGTTGACAATCATCACCTTAGAAGCTTGTTTGATTGAAAGCAATCGCTAAAAAAAAAGGGCTCTTGTGAGAAGTTGTAGAGAGAGACATGTTTGCTGATGGAGAATCCCAAAAAGGTTAGCAAATTTGCAGTATCTCTGAATTCTTAGTGGTCCTTAAAGTGGATGCTTAAGTATGTCCAATGGACCTGGTTTTTCTAGATGGCTATTCTAAACTTTGTTCTCACATTTGACGGTGCAAACGGATACGCCACACCTTTGCTTGTTGATCTTTTTCCACACAACATCATCGAATGATGGAGATAAGGCTCAAATGTCACCGGTGATGATAATAATAATAAATTGAACCCCGCCAACACGCCTCTCATTCCTCAAGCTAAAGGTCTTTTTAGTCTAAGATTTTTGCATATATAACCCCATGTCTTTTCGCTTATCTTTGAAAACTCGAGAAGTTTATACAAAGGTGCATTCTATTATAAAATATGTATTTAGGGTGGATGCCCACTTAAGATGAGTTAGGGTTAGAATTAGGGTTCTTCAATTATGAGGTTACTTTGTCAATAAATAAACTTCTCTCATTTGTATTTGTACACATAATGAAATAATAGAAAAGCTCTCTACTTTTCTCTCTAATCTTCTCTCTTAGTTTCTCTCTTTTCTGACACGTTATCAGTACGATTATAATCTTCTACCTCGGTTTGCATCCTCCTTCCCGTTTTGCGTGCGTTAAAAAGAGAAGAAAACCAAACGGTTTGCGTCCCCTGCCTCGGTTTACATCCTCTTCATCATTTTGCGTGCGTTAAAAGGAAAAGAAAACCAAACAGTTTGCATCCCCTGCCTTGGTTTGCATCTTCTGCTTTGGTTTGCATGCAACATCAAAGACTTTTACAAACTCTTTTTTTTTGTCAAGCCGTCATGATGCTGTAATGTTCATGGATGAAGTGTTTTAGCATTGGATAAGGGTTTTTTTTTAATATTTTTTAACTGAATGGAGTTTATTTTGTTTTAGAGTTTATTTTGGTTGCTACAAAAATGATTTTTTATTTCCGGCTTCATTGTGGTTATTACAGGTTTCATCGTGAATACTGAGTACAAGTCTCATTATGGATACTGAGAACAAGTTTCATTGTGGATATGATGCTTGTATATAAGTACAATCTCAATATTTTTCTGAGATGTTGTCTATGATGCTTGTGTGGGATATTTCATAATACAGAGATTACCCCAGTTTTGGTAAGAGTACCAATTGGGTCTCGACTTCATCTCATCCCGGCAATAGTGCCTATGAAGATTCTTACAGTACCGAGATCATCCTAACTTCGATAAAAGTACCGACTCGGTATGATCCGGTCTCGGTGAGATTGTTCTAGTTCGGTAATGGTACCAACTCGGCATAGCGCATCTCGGCAACAGTGTCAGATGGCGCCCATCTTACGGTCGTGCTTGGCCTCGGAACCATCCTCAGCTCGATTAACCGAGACGAACACCGACTCTTAACCAATGACAGTTGTCCCACATTACAGAACGTGTCAGCAGATAAGGACATGCGTCGGATAAAGATAAGTAGTTATCATTACCCGGTGGTTATGTCCCTTCCAAGATGTCAGGGTAAGGTCCGATGGAATTCAACCGCTGACAGATCAAGGTATGGTCCGATGGGACAATACCTCTACCTATCTCCACTAAGGAAAGACCTGATGGGACTTCCGCCTATATATATGCAAGTGGTAAGCCCAAGACAGGTATGCTTACACTAAAGCTAATGCTAACACATAGCCATACAAAGACTCTTTCTTCTTCACTCACCCTTTGTTCAGTGACTGCACTAACTTAGGCGTCGGAGTGCCTTCGGTTGATAGCAGTTAGGGGCTCTGACCCACTCTTTTCTCCTTCCCTTTCAGGTTTCAGGCATTCAATCCTTCCCAATCTTCCCAGCAAGCTTAGCAAAAAGCTCTACATCACCTAATCAAGTCCGTATTATTTTAGGCACTTACAATTGGCGCCGTCTGTGGGAAACGATTGAAGTAAAACCTTAAGCATCATGCCTCCGAAAACCAAAAACGGTGAAGGATCATCAAAGGCCTTATCGCCACCACCAGTGTTGTCATAGTTACCACCGGTAGTGTAAGGGCAATTACCGCCAGCCCCTCGCCAGAGAAAATCTGGGGGAAAGTCTGTTGCTGTTGAAGGACCCATGCCTCAATCAGGTTCATTATCAAAGGGGGTGATAGCACCTCTCCGACAAGAAAACCCTCAGATGGCACCTCCCCAGCAGGATCTTCCCCCACTGGAAGTTCTCCAGCGAAATAAATCTCCAACTCCGACCAGATCTCGTCAGTCCCATCTTCAGATTGACAACGATGACGACGACGATCCCCTCCTCGCGGATATCAGGGCCCAAAACCTTATTATCCAAGAGCGGGAAGAGACGATTCGTCAGCTCCAGCAGCAGCTCCAAGAAAGATCGAAGACCTCGGTTTCACCCCCTATAGGCAACCGAGCTCCTTCGGCCTTACAAGATTTGAGGCAAATCCTAAACACCAAAAGGCACGACCGAGCCTACAACAAAGGCTCAAGTAGCAACCTGTTGGATGACAACTCAAAAAGGTCGAGACAACGACCCGAAGAGAACGACGATTTGAGTACGGCTTGACCGACAAATCAGGAAAACGGTCCAGCAGAACATGGAGGTGGCCGGCTTCACCCAAAATTAGTTAAACGCCTTCGATGATAAAGATCTCGGCACATCTCCTTTCTCTCGAGAGATAAGAGACTTCTCTTTTCCTGAAAAATTCAGCATCTTGAGGTTCGTCCTTTATGACGGAACCTTGAACCCTACTGCAGATCCCCGGCATTTTACTCAAAGGATGTCGGTACGGGGCGACCTCGGTTACCCGAACCGCAGAGTCTTCTTTTCCAGTTTAGGAGACAACTCCCTAAAATTGGTTCTACACACTTCCAGAGGGGTCAATTTCGAGCTGGTGGCAACTCCCAAATTCCTTCGTGGAAAAGTTCCAAGCTCATAGGGTCATCCCGAAGACGGACGATGACCTGATGGCGATCAGGATGAGGCAAACTGAAAATATTACTTAGTTCACCAAGAGGTTCTGGACCGTCTACAGCCAAATCGAGGACGCTGCTGACGAAGTGGCTATCAAATCCTTTAAATAGTCTCTGTTGCCAGGCAACGAGCTCCGGAAAGAACTTGTTCGGTTCCCTGTGGTCACAATTAAAGCATTGATGGCCCGAGTGAATCATTTCATTAAACAAGAGGAGGACAAGGCCCGCGCTCGGGAAAGCTTCGACCTCTGGCGAGAAGACAGAGCCTCCCAGCGAGACAATAAATCATCTCGGAGGGAAGAGGCATACAGAAACGAGGCATCGCCGAGCTTAGCAGTGAATTTGGTCTCTACCTTAGGGTTCAGAAAGAAATACAGCCCATCTGCAGCCTCCTATAGACCTGAGGACACGGTCTTCACGGAGCCAATCTACAGGCTCCTTAACAAGATCAAGTCGTAGCCCTTTTTCAAGTGGCCTAAGCCAATGAAGGGTGATCCTTCCACCCGAAACCAAAACAAGTTCTGTGCTTATCACAAGCAGAATGGACACAGAACCGAACATTGCAAGGCCTTCAAGTCCCACCTCGAGAAGCTCATCATGGATGGACACTTGAAGGAGTACATCAAAGAAGAAGGCAATGTGGCCCATCAGTGCCGAGATAATGATCAGGACAGTGATGAGCCGGAGGGCACCATTCCATGAAGCTGGGGAGTCCAAACTCCTAAAACTTCTTGTTACAGAACAAGTGAGCTCGACCTCCGTCAAAAAAATTTCCAGACTTGCACTACAGTGGTCGTTACAGAACATCCACTTAAGCCCCTTTGCAGAAAGGTAGGTTCCTTTGGAAAAACAGCAATAAGGACCAACGTCCTGGCTGCTTTCATGGTGAAGCTTGTTTCCCTTAGTTTGGCACCGAGACAACTTGAAATCGAACTTGGGGGCAATGGGCATGACCATGGAGTTATCGAAACCAAAGAAGAACGACCTCGGAAACAGTTCCTTGGTTCGTCATGAAGCATAACGGTGAAGTCGCCGAGACTAAAGTAGAACGACCTCGGAAACAGTTCCTTGGTCTATCACCAAAGGCTTTCGTCGACGGATCCTCAAAAGGGCAAGTACCGGCATAGTCATCCAATCTCTAGAAGAGACTCCCGATTGGTGACGAGCCAATTAAACGGAAACTACCGAACTCGGACGAAAGGACGACAGCCTACCTAGCTCAAGCAAACCAAATCGGTCTTGATGGCAAGCCGGTTCATAAAATCTGGTAGAATGAAGAAAGACCTTAAACAGTTAAAGCGCACCATGTTCATCTCGGTGGAGTAGTGAGTTCAGCTATGGAACCAACTATGCAAAACACCAACTCGGTGGTCACCTCTGTGGAGTAGTGAGTTTGGTTGTAGAACCAACTATGCGAAACACCAAGTTACAGAACTCGGTGACTACCTCGGCGATATAAGTTCGATTACAGAACCAACTATAACGCCAACACCTTGTTACAGAACTCGATGGTTTCAGCTCGGTTACAAAATCAGCTATGCAAAACGGTTTCAGCTCGGTTACAGAACCAGCTATGTAACACGACTTCAGTTCGGTTACAGAACCAGCTATGCAACACCACTTCAGCTAGGTTATAGAACCAGCTATGCAAAACGCCAAATTACTAAACTCGGCAGCAACTTCGGCTCGGTTATGGAACCAGCCATATAAGACGACTCTGTGGTAACTTCGGCTCGATTATGGAACCAGCCATACAAGACGCTGAGTTATGGAACTCGGCGGGTATATCAAGCACATGTAACTTTCAAAATGTTTGGTTGCAAGCATAAAAAAAAAAAAGAAAAATGCAATTGTATTCAGAATCAAAGGAAATACAGTGAAAAAGCATCTTCTTATCATTACATTATTCCAAAAAACAGAGAAATACAACGAAGTAATATCTTCAAGCAGTCGAATCAACAGTAACATCGGCCTCAGGTTGAACAGTCTCATTCACGGCCGGGGTAACTTCAGGAGGAGCCTCGGCCTCGGTGGTCGGAGCAGAGGCAGCAAGCTTAATCGTAGGCCCGAGCTTCGGAACTTGGACAGATTTTTGTATACAAGGTGGTCTTCGGGGACCCTTGCTCCCTTCAAAGCAGCCCGACATCCAAGATCCCATGCTCGTTGGCTTATGTTGAAGACCTGGTTCTCATAAATAGATGTCGCCTCAGCCACCCCCTTCATTGAAAATAGCCTCCATTTCAGCATTGAATTTGGCTTCGAGGTCGGTCTTCTGCTTCTCAAGTGTAGCTTCAAGCTCGGCCTCCCTTTTCCTTTGCACTTCGACCTCGGCTTTCCACCTGTTGATTTCGGCCACTACCGTGTCAAGCTCGGCAACGAGACCGGTGTTCTTCTCCTCTTCCTCCTTCAGCTTTTGGTTGCTGGCCTCTAGGACCGTCTCGAGCTTTCTCTTCTCAGACTCCAACCTTGGGACCTTGGAGCTATTCTGGCGGGACCTCTCCAACATAACTTGAACTTTCTGGACGATCTGAAAGAAAAATAAGCATTAGAAAGGAACAACCAATATCAAACACTTGGGAAAATTTGAAAGAATAAAACTTACCGATAAGGCTGATTGCAGTGACAACACTATCAGCGCCACGTCGTCCACCTCCTTGCGCCTTCTCATATCACCAGGTAAGGCGCAGGCATTAGCAAACGCGGCGATGACAAGGGAGTTGCCGGATATGCGGTCATCCACCATCAAAGGCCTACCAGGTTTGAGTTGAAGGCTCGGCCTCCATGGATCCGATCCGGTAGCCTAAGATGCTGCAACTGGGCCAGGACCCTGCTCGACTGATTCTTCAATCCTCGGCCTCTTCCCCTGAAGAACCTCCTCCCTTGAGATCACGGCGGGCCGCTGCCGGACTCTTGTACTTGAAAAAGTAACAAGAGTAGAAGTAAAAGTATTGACGGCGCCTGACAACGAGGAGGCAAGAGCAGGATCAGCAGCAGCATCGAGCGCATGGGGGCAATAAGAGTTTCACCTCAAAAAATCCTAGCTTCCAGATCTGTCACCACCACAGGGAATCAGCGCCGCAACATTTCTTCTCTATCCTCTCCCAAGATAGAAGGAGATGTATACGATTCAACGACTCGCTCAAGGTCGGTGGCCTCTGAATCGTGGGGCGGAGTGGAGGCCTCGGCACCCGAAGCTGCTCGGTGCTCGACGCCGGACGGTGTTAGCGCCGGCTCCTCTCCTTCCAAAGACCGGCCGGTCCTCCTCTTAATGAAAGACTTGTACCTCAGCTCATAATCCACCAGTGCGAAAGCAGCTTGGTTACAGTGGCCTCGGTAGCCGTACACCGCCCGAAGCCACACGTCGTTTCTCTTCCAGCCGACTCGGTTGGTTTCTTGTTTTCTCTGGCCAATCTCTGCATGACAGACAAAGAAAGATCAAATACTTCTACAGACAAGAGAAGGAAAACACAGGGAGACACAGGAGCTCGGTGATTACTTTGAAGGCTCCCGAATTTACGGGGAACCTTGTTGATCCTCACCACTTCGGGCACAGTTTTATCAAACTCCCAGTGGCCCGAGACGAATAGACGATCATCCCCCGCATACTTATTCGAGTCTTCTAGATTGTTGACGAAACACTGGCGTTTTGCCTTGATTCGGAGATGGTAGAAGCCATCACCACTGGACTTGCTAAGGTCATATACGTCCTCGATGTCATGGACATCGAGGTTGAAACCGAGGATTTTGTTCAGCTCGGCCACACCCATGATTATCTTGTAGCTGTTCGACATCAACTAGCATGGGGTAAAATGTCATTTCTTAAGGCAAGATATCAAGAGGGGATGAATGGGGAATCGAACCCCACCTTCGATTATGGTGACTAGGTAGAACGACATCCAGCCATTACTAAAGTCGTAACCATCAAAAGGGTTTTTCGGACCATTTAACGTAATACGAACATTGTCAAGGATCCCGTACTTAGCTCTGAACTCGGCCATGGCCTTGGAGTTTCCAGCCAATGCCTATAGATGCTCATTCCTAAAGGTTACAGAAACTAGAAGGATGAAGGGCGAAACTCGAAGAAGAAAAGAAGGGCAAGAAACCCTAACCCTAAGGAAAGCCCAGAACAGAAACAAACAGAGAAGAAGACAACTTACGGAAGTTGGATTCGAGAATCGGATTGGCAATACCTCTCTTCCCTGCAAAAACTCTCTCCCCTCTCTGAAACCCAGCCTGCTCTCTGACGAAGACGAAGATGGAAAACGAGAGGGAAAGACCCTATTTATAATGAAAGAGGCTCCCCTTTTCGAATTTCAAGGCTCGTGTGCGAAGCGTCGCCTCAAGCACTGTACGCGTCTCTTCGAGCTGATTGGATAACCAATTAAGTCAAGACACATGGCACGACCCGTACATCTTCTGCATTGATCAAGGTTCCCTATTTATTACCTCGGGCAGACGAAGCGACGAAGTGACACAATGATAGAGATCGTATGTCACCGGCTGAGACTATACAAGCTTCAAACACCGAGATCAATCCGACATCAGTAAAAGTACCAGCTCGGCATGCCTTAACCCCAGTGAGATTCCTCTAGCTTCGGTAGGAGTACCAGCTAGGCGCAGCACATCTCGGCAATAGTGTCACTCCCATCATAACACTTAGCTTACGACCTCATAGAATTAGAGAACTCTAAGAAGTCAGAAGCTATGAGGCAATTGTGTGGGACATTTCATAATATAGAGATTACCCCAGTTTCGGTAAGAGTACCAATTGGGTCTCGGCTTCATCTCATCCTGGCTATAGTGCCCATGAAGATTCTCACAGTACCGAGATCATCCTAACTTCGGTAAAAGTACCAGCTCGGTATGATCCGGTCTTGGTGAGATTGTTCTAGTTCGGTAACGGTACCAACTCTGCATAGCGCATCTCGGCAACAATGCAAGATGGCGCCCATCTTACGATCGTGCTTGGCCTCGGAACCATCCTCAGTTCGGTTAACCGAAATAAGCACCGACTCTCAACCAGTGACAGCTGTCTTACGTTACAGAACGTGTCAGCATATAAAGACATGCGCCGGATAAAGATAAGCAGTTATCATTACCCGGTGGTTACGTCCCTTCCAAGATGTCAGTGTAAGGTCCGATGGGATTCAACTGCTGACAGATCAAGGTATGGTCCGATGGGACACTACCTCCACCTACCTCCACTAAGGAAATGCCTGATGGGACTTTCACCTATATATATGCAAGTGGTAAACCTAAGACAGGTATGCCTACGCTAATGCTAACACATAGCCATACAAAGACTCTTTCTTCTTCACTCACCCTTTGTTCAGTGACTGCACTAACTTAAGCATCGGAGTGCCTCTGGCTGATAGCAGCCAGGAGCTCTAACCTACTTTTTTCTCCTTCCCTTTCAGGTTTCAGGCATCCAATCCTTCCCAATCTTCCCAGCCAGCTTAGCAAGAAGCTCTACATCACCTAATCAAGTCCGTATAACTTTAGGCACTTACAATGCTTAAAATATTTGATGTTGTATTTCATGGGTGATGGATGTTGGGTGCATCTGAAGTGATAGAGGGTGAACTCTGAATGTTTAAGAGAAAATAGTAGAAAACAGGTTACACAGGTTTTATATGTGTTTGCTATATGGTGTTTGATGCAAGGACAGTCTAGATAATGATGATGCATCAGTTCTTCTGAATGATGGGTCTGCAATCACAGGAGACCTCAAAATTTATTTTAAGTGTGTTGAATGATTGCAATTCATAAACAAGACTTTTTGTGTTGAATGCCTTCCAATATGCAACATGATAAGGGCCAATAGGTTCTGGCAAAACCACAGTACTATAATGATTCAGTCTGTACTGGTTCATGATATCCTTAGCAACTCAAGTGCCGTAATAAACCTTTTCTCTATTGGAATGAGGTGCACTATTGAATGCACTCAGGTATACAATTTCATATTTTCTAAAGAACTCAGGAGCAATCCTCACAATGATGAACTTTATTAGCATTTCAACATATCAACTTCAATGACTCTTGGTTACTTGAGAATATCTGCTGTTTGGTTACTTGTAACTTACAACTGGTAAAACAATATATCATTCAGGTCAATATATCATTCAGGTCAAAACAACTAGTACGAGATATTGTCTATCTGGTGAAACGACTATAGATATATTTCATTTGGGCGATTCTATATGCACCCTCCCCTTATGCTGAGCACACCCAACCCCCCTTATGAACAGTGATTTTCACCCAGTGCTCAGCATAAGGGGAGGGTGCATATAGAATCACCCATCTCATTTCTATACATTCCTCTCAAGCAGACACTCCTATCAATTCAAATAAAATAGTTACAATGTGCCCAGCCATACCGGTACATCATACAAAAACATAAACATCCAATTACAAAAACAAATAAAACAAATTCAATTGTTAAAGCTGTTTAATCTTTGTATAGTAACATCTGCTGAAGCTGATGCCTCAAATGTTGGTATTGCTGTGCATTTTGGTTTGGAATGGTCCTCTATACAACAATCTCAACTTCTGTAGGGATTACAAAACTCTGCTCCATGCTCCTTAAATCTCACCTTGCATATTCACTCAAAAGATGGAAGTTTCTTCACAGGGTTAGGCTTTTTGTGACAACGGAAACCCAGAAATAATCAAATGCAAGAGTTCCAAGTAGTAAACAGAGTTGATATGGTTAATCTCTACATTTAAATGAGGATGAGAGAAAGGGAACATGATTTTGGATTTGAGAGGTTCAAATACGGATCGATATAGAGGATTAGGGACTTCTGGCTAGGAAACTAGGGCTATGATTTTAAATATAGGGTTCTGAATGAGTAAGAGATGAAAACAAAAGACAGCACAGACAAGAAAAAGAATAGAAAGAGAGAGCTGGGAGAGATCCTATTAAAAATCCATATGAAGTTGTGACGTTGAGCGGCCCATTTGATTTTGATTATTTCTAATGGGCTTTTAGAATGCAGAACCCACTTATGGCTGCTGATTAAAACCAGTGCTTGATGAAAAGAGAAAATGCATGCATTCTCCTGCTCTGGTGCATATTTAGTTTTCAAACTTAAACTCCATCATCCCACCTTGCAATTGAAAACTTTTTAAATGGATGCATTACCATAGCCCCAAAGTAAAGCCGCCTCCACCCACAGATGAAGAGTGTGTAAGCTTAGGAATTTTTAAAAAGTGGTCGCGGTCAGATTAAACACGGTTCAAAGGTGCATATGCTGACTAGGTCCACTAGAGTTTTTTTTTTTTTTATAACCCAGGGTATCTTCCGCCCAACAACCTAGCCCAGAAGCCTTTGACCCTAAGCCCGAGGGGCACTCAATTCCAGACAAGAACTACTCCTTAGGGCACATGCAAACCCTCCTATCCACATGCACCGGGTAAAATTATGGGAGGTGGCCAACGAATATAAGTGTCAAACACAATACCTATCCGCTTCCTAAACGCAGAATCGTCCACCCGATCGTTCCAAGGCCAATAAGTTAGATTGGTCAATGTGAACCCCACCTTTATTTGAAGGCAAGGCCATTCACATACCAAAAACACCCCCTGAATATGCAATTAAAATGAAGTTTCACACCTGATCTGATCTATGTTATAAATGGAATTCAATCAATAGTTGATCTCAGTTTTCACATATTGATCAATCTAAAGAATGAAATCTTACACCGATTATGGTTAGCAGCAAATAAGTCAGCAGTAAACCGTCTGCATGATAATTTCCATGAAGACATCAGTATACAACCAGTCCTCACTAATGAAAGGCTAACAAATGCCACATGACAAATTGAATACTGATGTCCAGTGTCCCCATATACATCCACATGACATTTGTAAATCAGGGAATCAAGTGGAAATAAATTCTAGCGACTAAATAAATTAAGAGTCCAAAATTGAAATGAAATTTTTTTTCCAACATATTTCTTTTCCCTCTTCTCAAGCATCATAAATAGTTTTTCTTTTCATTGCTAATGTGACTTGAACCCACAACCTCAAAGTTACAATAGCAAGCACCACCTTCCACTATTCCGTAGGCTCTTACCTCTTCTCAAGCATTTGTGAAACGAAAGTAACATATTCAAGTTCTTTAACTCTTTGTCTGTTTCTTGTCTCTTTTGCTACCATCAACAGTTGAATTAGCCACCACGTTTTTAACTACAGCAGTCTCACCATCAGCCGTCACATCTTCACTGCTATCACGAACTGGCTGTTTCCGTTTTCTTGATCCACTCTGCTTCAACTCACTGCATACACAGGAAAATGTAATTAAGAAATGACATTAAGAGTATACCACACAAGTTTTACTTCCCAGAGTCATTTGTTCTTTACAGTATCTGTTGTCGAACAGAAGAAATGATTTTATGTGGATCAGAATTTTAATGTTTTCTGTGGTGGCAAACTACTCGCCAATAGCAATTAAAGATAGAATAATATCACACTCCATAATCTAGATAATTTCATCAGAAGGGCCACAATAGATAGGAGATGAAAAATATCTCCCACATTGGATTATCTTAACCCCACAATAATTAGTCCTCAACATGTATTTACCAACGCAGACCGGCAACAGCACCGATAAGAAAAGTTTGGCTATGCTAGTTGATAGCCCACCAAGGGGAAGCGGGTAGGCCAAAGAGGAGGATGTTGATGGATGTAGTAAAATAAGAACTGTAGATGTAGAAGTACAGCTTATTTGAGAATTTGGCTTAGGATAAATCATAATGGAGAAACAGAATTCATGTACCTGATCCCAACATAGTTGAGACAAGGCTTTGATGATGATGATGATGGATAAGACAAAAATGACTAAGTAGTATACAACCCATCAATCAGGGAAATTTGGGCATCATCATGATTCATGACGTCAACAGTCTTTGTTAAAAAACATAATTAAAATAAATAAAAAAAAAAATCTTACCCCCATATGTATAGAATTATGTGCCAGTTGCTCCAAGCATCACCCAAGAGCAAGCCCAAGCCTACAACAGTCATGTGGTGTGGAATGGGTGACCATTGCCACCCTCAGGTACAAGGGTGATAGATACTTGAGCCAAAGGCAAGGGATGCTATATTACAACAATAAAAGATGGAAAGTGTTCCTTTTTGTAGATTTTGTATATGCTTGTGCATTGTGTAGTACTTGAACTTATCTTTCGGGCCCATTTGTTTGCATGGAAGAAAAATTCCAAGGGATTCTAAGGTATTCCCAAAATCGGCTAAAATTAGACAAACAAAGGTGAATATCCATAAATGGCAATTGAATAATAGTTCCTTCAATGGAAAATGAATTGGGGGATATATTTGAAGAGATCGTATTCAGAGGTGTGGCGAATCGTGGTCAAGGATGAAAATATCGGCCGCTACGTAGTGTAGCGGCCAATATATCGGCCGTGGTGGCCATTGCCGCCATGCTATTTTGAAAAAAGCGCGATTCACGCCGTATCGGCCGCTACGCATGCATAGCAACCGATACATTCCGCCACGCTACGTGGCAGCCGCCACGTAGCGGGGGTGTTTAAATACACCCCCTGACGACCCATTTTCACTTTCCTCTTTCTTTTTACCTCTTTCACTCACTCCTTGCTATAAAAGCCTCCCAACTACTGTAAATCAATATTTGAGCACAAGATCCACCACAACAAACATCAAAACAAGGAAATATTGTTAGTGAGACAAAATCCAAGCTTCTTCATCAAGATTCTATTCTAGGTATGTACTTTCTTTTAGATTTTTTGGAGTTGACTTTTGAGATCATCAATTCATCTCTCTCTAGCCACTATAAATTCTTCCTTGTCTTGTAATATTGTTAGATCTATGTTTTCCTTTGATGATGTACACATATTTTTGGATTTTTAAAATTTTTTGCTAGTTTTTATTTTCGGATTTATTTTTATTTTATTTTTTTTTAAAAAAGTGAATACTCATTGACAACCAATTAAACAACTTGGAAATTGCTTGTAAATGATAGATCTATGTTTCCTATAGATCAATCCATCACTACTTGAATGTTTATTGATTTTTCTTTAATTTTTATTTTCGGATTAATTTATTTTTTGAAAAAAAAAAATGTATATACATTGACAACCAATGAAACAACTTGAAAATTGCTTGTAAATGATAGATCTATGTTTCTCATAGATCAATCGATCACTACTTGAATGTCTATTGATTTTTCTCTATTTTTTATTTTCGGATTTATTTATTTTTTGAAAAAAAAATGTAAATACTCATGGACAACCCATGAAACCACTTGAAAATGAAGTCTAAATTATAGATCTATGTTTCCCATAGATCAATCCATCACATTTTGAAAGTTCATTGATTTTTCTCTATTTTTTATTTTCGAATTTTTTTAATTTTTGAAAAAAAAAAAAATTTAATACTCATGGACAATCCATGAAACCACTTGGAAATGCATTCTAAATTATAGATCTATGTTTCTCATAGATCAATCCATTACATTTTGAAAGTTCATTGATTTTTCTCTATTTTTTATTTTCGGATTTATTTATTTATTGAAAAAAAAAATGTAAATACTCATGGACAACCCATGAAACCACTTGTAAATGCATTCTAAATGATAGATCTATGTTTCTCATATATCGATCCATCACATTTTGAAAGTTTATTGATTTTTCTCTATTTTATATTTTCGGATTTATTTATTTATTTAAAAAAATTGATACTTTAAGTAATGAAATATCAATTAAATGTCGAGAATAATTCTTAAATGTTATATATATGTTTCCTCTAACATGTTTCTTTGTTTTTTTTAATTTTTAACATACTACTTGTTCATATTTATAGCAAGAGCCAGGTATTCAGTCTATTTGTCTTTGTCAATTGATAAGTTAAAATGTCTCGTGATATTGATCCCGCATGGAGCTAAACAACCAAAAATATCTAGTGTTATGAAAGGGGTAATGAAGGCTACAAGAGATACATTGGCCAAAGTTACAACAAAATGGCTAATTCACAAGAACATACCACCTACAGCAGTAGATTCCCCATATTTCCGGACTATTCTTGATGTTGCCGCCGAGGCTGGGCGGGGTATACAGGTGCCCTCCGTACATGATGTTGGCACTAAATATCTTGAAGAAGAATATACAGAAATAAAAGCTTGGGTGGAAACGTTTAGGCCCATGTGGCAACAGAATGGTGTTACCATCATGTGTGACGGGTGGACCAGTGGCACCCAAACACAATTAATAAACTTTTTGGTGTATTCAATCGCTGGGACTGTCTTTGTGAAGTCCATTGATGCAAGTGAACATAGACGGACAGCTGCATATATATACTCTCTTATGGATAAAGTTGTAGAGAGTGTGGGAGATGAGCATATTGTACAGATTGTTACAGATAATGGCGCCAATTTCAAGGCAGCAAGTTTGCAATTAATGGAAAAGAGAACCCATTTATTCTGGACCCCATGTGCAGCACACTGCATAGATCTCATCTTGGAAGAGATTGGAAGGAAGACAAAAGTGGCTTCATTGATCAAGGCATGTAGAGGAATTACAAGATTTATATATGATCATTCCTGGGTGTTAAGTTTGATGAAAAGATACACAAATAACCATGCTTTGCTGCGTCCAGGATTAACAAGGTTTGCAACCCATTTTCTGGCTATGAAAGCCTTGTAAGATTTAGAATGGAGCTCATTCAGATGTTTGCATCAGAAGAATGGCTACGTTCAAAATGGGGCAATGCAACTAGTGGTCCGGGGTTTGAAATCCCAAACCTGATGAGGGACAATAAATTTTGGAAGAAAGTGAGGAAGATATTAAAGGTTTTTGAGCCTTTAGAAAGTGTTACGGCTTGTAGATGGTGATGACAAGCCGACAATGGGCTTTATATATGAAGCAATGTATCGGGCAAAATGATCCATTATGGAAAATGTTAGATATCACGATAAATATATAAAGATTATTGATGCCCATTGGAACGATCAGTTGCACCATCCATTGCATGCTGCAGGTGATTAATATATATCTTTGAATTTGATACTCTTTTGTTTTCCTAACTAATGTATTTATTATCTTGTTTGCTCACAGTACATTCTACATATTTATAATGTAGGTTATTTTTTGAATCCCGAATTCTATTACCGCAATGTCGAACTACACACCGAAGCAATAGATACGGACTTGCGGGTAGGATTACGGGAGGTATTAAAGAGATTGTTAAATGCAGATAATCAAATTGATGCAATACAAGAGGAGAGTGGGTGGTTACTTATGAGAATTTAATTCTGCTGCCAAGTACCAATTGTCATACATGTTGTATGGGTTTACTGAAATATATCTAATTTTCACATTGTAGATATCTATGTATACACAAAGGAGAGGAACCATTGCTGACCCTCTTGTGATACGATCGATTGGAAGGATGCCACCTAGTATGACTATGAAAAAAAGACCCCACCCAATAGTATTGAATCTTGATTTATTTATCTTAAATGATAAGGAGGACTTGAGGGTTACGAATATCTAATTTTCTTTATTTATTTTTTGCATTTCAGCTGATTGGTGAATGAATTTTAGAGAGTGCGCTCCACATCTAAGGAGCGCGGCTATTCGCATCCTTAATCAAACTACAACATCTTCCAACTGTGAAAGAAATTGGAGCATTTACTCTTTGATACACACGAAGGCCAGGAATCGGCTTACCATGCAGAAACTCAACAAGCTTGTATATTGTCATTACAATCTGAAGTTGAGAAACAGAATTAGGGAGAGAAGGGCAAGGGATGATCCTACTTATTGTCCTATTAATTTGGATCACATATTCAGAGAGGACGATCCCTTACTCCCATGGCTAGCCGAGATAGAGGATCCAGTACTAGATTCAAATCCAAGGTTTTAGGAAACGGTTCAAGAGTTTATAGATGAGGATATGGGTGAGGCACGGGCACCTACAGAAGGCCAGCCACCTCAGGGAGAAGGTACCAGTAGGACTAGGAGGAGTGGGAAAGAACCCGCTTCTGAGAAAGCTAGTTCCACCACCGTCTCTTCGAGTAGCCATGGTGGAGGAGATGGAAGAGACAGTGGGACAAGTGGTATTAGTGAATACTATCAATATAATGAAGACGATGTCGTTCCTGTAGAGGAAGTACAGGAGTTACCTCCAACTGGAAGATTTGATCCAAGCTGTGGTTATCAAAGGCGTCGAAGAGATTCACCACCTGGGGCTAGAGGTAGTAATAAGCAAGGAAATATGGGTGGAGATGTTGGAGGACAACAAGCGGCATCATGGATTGATTCGTGGAACCCTAGTTACAGTGGACAAGGACCATCACAGTATTTTGACTATTTTCCATATGGTCAAGTACAACAAGGAGAAGAATAGCCTTCAACTTCAGGGTCCTACTCATATGGTGAGTATGGTGAAACGCAATATGGTAGATATCCACCTCCACCTCCTCCAAGTTTTGATGATGCGGGTGAAGCTGCTTCTTTGGATTTGTGGATCCCAATGCCCATCAATATCAAATTCAATATGGTGCCAATAGAAATGATAACAATGATGGGGATGAGGATAACCATAGCCCCTTGAATCTTGGTAGACATTTCTTTTGGTGGTGATTAAGGTATTCCTATTTCCTTCACTAACTCTCTATTCTTTGTCATTTCTAAATTAGTGTTGAATGTTGCTCACTTCATAGTTCATTTACTTGATTGAATTTGAACCTTAAATGTTGAAGTATTGATATTTGATTGTTCAATGTTCCCTAATGAGTATTAAGTAATAACCTAACTCTAACTCAGTTAAGTCTTCTTAATTCTTATGCCTTTATTTCATGTTCTAGGTTTTTTTTTTTTTTTTTTTTTTTTTTTTTTTTTTTTTTTTTTTATGAGCTTTCTATTGCTTTTTAAGTTAGCATGACTAAGAAACATGAATACATGTGAAAAAACAAATCATTACTATTATTTTCTTTTTTATACAGCGATACAGGATCTCATGTATTGAGGGCACTGCTACGCCCCCTTTTCTTACTTTTGCAAAAGAACTACATTTTCTTTCATTTTATAATTTTATGGAATTCGCACCGCTACGCCGTTACGTATCCCCGCTACGCTACGTATCGCCTGCTTCATAGCGGGCCCGCCGCTACCGCTATTTTCATCCTTGATCATGGTGCTTGTTAGGATCTTTGACAGGTATGTTTGAAGCTTGGAGATTTTGCCCTTTTTTAGGGTTCTATGGATACTTATTCCCTTTGCATTAGTGTGGTCAATTTGGAAAGAGAGGAATGGTAGAATTTTTAATGATGTGAAGTCACTACAACGATCTTCTTTCAATTGTAAGTTGGAGGATAGCTAACTGGGCTAGAGTTTGCGCTAATATTAGGCTTGATGACACTAGACACAATTGGGAGGCTTGTAAGGTGCCTCATGGGAGGAAAGTGATGGTTTAGTGTCCACCCCCAAGGGGGTCTTAAAATTTAGTATGGACGGTGCGACTAGAGGAAAGCCAGGGCCAGGTGCCTGAGGTGTGCTTAGGGAACACAAAGGAGATGTTTTGCTCATTTTCTCCAAGACTCTAGGCATCAATCAAGGAATCCAATGAGATAGAGGTGTTGGCCATTCTTGTAGCTCTTCAGCTATTTTTCTCTTCCTTTCAAGGTAAGTTATTGGTTGAGAGTGACTCTCCTAATGCTATTTCTTGGATTTTAAATAATGAGGTTCCTTGGAGGTTACATTTTTCATTCGCGGAGATCAGATTTTTGGCCTTTCATTGGGATGTCGAGTTTCAGCATGTGAGGTGGTCGGCCAATGCTATGGTGAATTCCCTAGCTAAAAGGGCTAGATAGGGTTCGGCCTTTAATTGCTTATACTATGTAATTGTCAGTTGTTTTTTTGTGATTGGGTAAGGCTCTTGTACCTGGTTTTGTTTTCTTTCTTTTGCTTGTAATTTCCATCCTTAATACAAAGTTAAAGAAAATGACTTAGGGGGTGAAGGAAATCAAGTGCCCAGCCATCACCCTACAAAATTAAAT
Organism: Camphora micrantha; assembly: GCA_003546025.1. Taxonomy (NCBI): domain Eukaryota; kingdom Viridiplantae; phylum Streptophyta; class Magnoliopsida; order Laurales; family Lauraceae; genus Camphora; species Camphora micrantha. The sequence continues at coordinate 15,092,968 of QPKB01000006.1, read as the reverse complement.
CCTTGTAAAGTCAGTCTCATCTGCATCTACACCTCATAACCCTCACCTCTCACTTACCTCTTTAATAATGTTTTTTTAACCATTTTACAATGAACTCCTAGGCAGTCAATTCCATGCAAACAAATGGGCCGTTAAGTAAATTATGAACACATTGTTATCTTACTGATTAATATAAATTTACAACCACATGCAATATTACAACAGATATGAAATCTATTTTAACCTGTGCATTGTGTTTGATCGTAGTAGAACATCAGGGTATCTGTTATCTGTCAATCTTCTATAAAATTTAATAAAAGCATGATGAAACAATGTCATAAATACTTTCTCAACACTTCCACAACACATGCCACAACACCTATTCATGTATAGAAAATTGAAAAAGACATCTCAATAGTTTAAGTCCATGTCCATAAATTATTTGGTGAAGGGAGCCAATGTAGGTATACATGCAGCAGCAACTAGGCAGTTTGCTGCCCTTCATTATTCCACACATATGGAGCCCCATGGTGGTGAACAAGACCATAATATGTAGAGCCTGATCAAGAAGGGAAGATGAGCACAAAAACTTCTACATTGAAGGGTTCTAAATCATTAAGTCATTACAATGGTCCAGGAAAGGGCTAGAATACTCCAATCCGGGAGATTTGCTTAAGATCCTCCTTCCAGAATGGGTATGTTATGGCCTGGGCTCAGAGCCTCAGAGGTATGGAATTTGGGAGGGAGATACAGAAAACTTATTGGGTATGCTATGGCCTGGGCTCAGAAGTATGGAATTGGGAGATGCAGAAAACTTAGAGCCGCTTCACAACATCCTCTTATAATTACTTTACATTTCTTTTCTTTTGTTTTGTTCTTTTTTTTTTTGTTATGTGTGAGTGTGTTTTAGTGGAGGGGTGGCAGCCTCCTATAATTACTAAATATATTTAATTGCAGTGCAACTGTACCTTGTTTTCTCATTCATGACCAGATTTTGGGAGTTCAATTTTTGGAGTACACTGGCATAATACTGGCTGAAAGGAGTATTTCCATCACTCTTTTCAAGCTGCACACAAACAAACAAGGGTGAAAATAAGCAGCAGCATTTGACAAAATTCCTGTGAGCATATAAAACAAGAGAGGAAAGTCAACCAGAAGAAATGAATCAATGGTTGCCTGATCCTTCGGCGAAAATGTAACATCGTCTCTTCTTTTCTGTACAAACTCAACATTCTGCTCCACCTGCATTAGAGGAACGAAAAGATTTTACAAAATTTGGTACATGAATTTCCTGAAGGGATGTGTACCAAGCAGCAGCCAGGGAACCCAAGTTCCCTGAAATACACTTCTATCAGGTCAAATAGCAATGCTGCTAAGACGTCACGGTCAGCTCATCAGGGCAGCGCACAGCAATAATACACGCATAAATCAAGTCTGTATTTTACAGTTTATCTAACAAATATTCATGCAAAATATCAGATAGGAATGCATTATGAGTACAATACAGAAAAGAACCATAACTATATGATATATTTATGTCTTCTAAATTAGTTAATTATGATGCCTAGATGGAGACAAGGCTTTCATGATGATGATGACGCCTAGATAGGGCATGGGCAGATTTTGCACATAAATTGCATCGGATACAATATAACACATACACACTTCCTATTTTAAGGTATCTAGTTATATTAGCTAATTAATACTATTTTAAGTTATAACAATTTTTTTTTTTTTAAGACAAGCATGTGCAGTATATAACAAATCCAGATGGACACAGCTTCAGCTTCCATTTCCCCTTTCCAACCTCTCCCACCAATAATTTAGCCAAAACTTCAACAATACCTTTCTAGAATAGGAAAAAGAAACCTGTATATTTAAGATAACACTGACCTCATCAAAGGTGAACACAAATCCCCATAGCTCTCTCATCGACCTGATGCAGGTTTTCATATGGACACATACCTCCTACTTAGCAGGTTTTCATATGGCCACATACCTCCTACTTAGCATAATAGTTAACACACTTTGTGGCGGGAATCCTGATCTAAAATGTCCTTCTATGGTTATTTATTTTCCATTTAATTATAAGAACAATTGCCAGTGAGCCACACTATCAAGAAGATTAGGCTGGCCAACATCGGCAAGGAAATTAGGCTTTTATTGTTTATGGTTGATGCCTCCTTGGACCATATTCCAAGAGTTTGGAATGTTGAAGCAGAGAACTAAAAAGAGCATGGGTATTTAGATATGAGTTGTTTTAGAGAGGTTCATTAATTTAGATCCGTAACATTTTGTTTTTGTTTTACTTGATTGCTCATAATTTTATGAAACAGTTATCTCATTCATTTTTCCATTTTAGTCTAATGTATTTCCTTCAGCAGCTTCTAATAGAAATACCTACAAGCAATCATAAGAAATAGCACACACACCACCTTTACAAAAGCAAGTACCTGATCGATCAATCGCTTGACTAGGCGCTTAAGGCTCTCAACAGTTGTTTTCTCATGAAATATTCTCAACCGAATGAGCGGAATAGTCGCCAGTTCAGGGAAAGATATATGATAGCTCCACTGAGCAAAGTGTGCTGAAAGCAGGTTCATTGCAGAGAGAATACACCCTTCTTGGAAATCTCTCGATTTCAATAACCTTTTAGGTACCTATTGACAAAGAAGAAAAAATCAAACTTAACAACCGGTCCAATAAAAATGCAACAAATGTGGAAAATATATGATGCAGTCTTGGCGATGCAACTCTACATAAATGAAGGATTATATAATACACAGACACATACAGTCGTGATCTCATGGGAGATCATGGCAAAAGAGGCATACCAGGGGGATTGGGAGTAGACGAATAGTACGTACTGATTGGTAAAGGCATATATTGTTGGGGGGATCACAAACGGCCAAGAAATGAGCCCCACAGAGGTTGCGATGTGTCTAATGACCAATACCTATGCATATACATATACATATATATGTGTAAATTGCATACGTAGAATGTTAATGCGATTAACATCGTCAATAAGTTCAAGTGACCTCGCAAAACAAAACAAAAAAAGTTCAAGTGAGCTTTGTCAATCCAGGGCCTCCAGGCCCATTTACATACTAGTTTAGTTGTTAGTTATTAGTATGGATCTAAACCCAAGTGTATTTACTGGATAAGTATGATTAGAATGTAATCAGGGATTAAACCCTATAAATAGATATCTCATTCGACCATGAAGACTCTCTCTCTCTCTCTCTCTCTCTCTCTCTCTCTCTCTAAAATGACATGGTATCAGAGACAAGTAGATCTCATCCCCTAAGTCATCTTCCAAGCATTGGAAGCCCATCTGTGATCATTTCCTTCCACAGGATCATCTCTGATCACCTCAAATCAGGCGTGGCCTACCTGTGATCATCACAGCTCATCGGCAGAACCTTCCCATCTTGGTCGTCTGGAGCTTCCTGGGCTTATGAAGATTTTTTCCTGATTTATTGATCATCAGAGGTAGGTTTTCTACCATTTTTTTGTGAAATTTCATTCTTTTGCACTAGTTTTCATCTCGGTCGTCCAAAATTCTGGATCTGGATCTGATCGGATTGTGACCACTTCCAGTAGTTGCATAAAACTACTCTTCCTTCATCCCCACCCTCTGATCTGTGTCCAGATCACCAAGTGGGGCCCACGTGTGGATTTCACCACTGTCGACTGGGCCGTTTTGCATCTCTGTGCACTGTTCCTGTGCACTGTTGCTTGTTATTGCTGCTGTTGTCTGTTTTTCATCTAGTGCTGCTTGCTGCTATTGCTTGCTGCTGTTGGTCATCTACTGCTGCTACCTGTTACTGCTGCTTCCCGGATCTCATTATCTACTGCTGCTACCTGTTACTGCTGCTTCCTGTTACTGTTACTGTTGCTGTTGTTTTTTTTTCTTCATCATCTGGGTTGTTGTGTTTTCCCTGTCTTCTCTACTGATCATCAATATATGCTCGTTGCTTTACTTCTTCTTGCTGTTGTTGCCTCTCCACTGCCTTCTGTTGGTCTGTACTATTGGTAACTGGGTTCTACTGCTGGTGTCTGGAAAATACATTCCTCTGCTATCATGGATAAAACTGAAAAATCATATCCCTCTATTGTTCGATTTAATGTCAAAAACTATGCGTCCTAGGCATTTCAATTCCAGTTATACCTTGAAGGAAAAGAATTGTGAACTGTAGGCCCATATTGATGGATCTAAAACAATCCCTACTGATGATGCAAAGAAAATTCTTTCTTGGAAAACTAAAGATGCAAAGATAAAATCTTGGATTCTTTCAACCAAATTTTATTTTGTATCTAAGACCATGCAAAACCTCTAAGGAAATGTGGGAATATCTGAAAAAGGTATATTATCAAAATCATGCTGCGCATCAATTTCAACTGGAATTAGAAATTGCAAATTACTCCCAAGGGACGCTTTCCATCCAGGATTACTACTCAGGATTTCTAATCCTCTAGTCAGAATATGATGAAATCAAGTTTGCTACTCTCTCTGAAGCAATGCTACCCGAGTTACTTTCTTTACAACAGAACAGCCATCGGGACCAATTACTCATGAAACTGCGCCCTGAATATGAGACAGTGCGATCCAACTTGATGAGCCGAGCTTCTCTCCCTAACGTAGATGACTGTGTTCAAGAATTTCTACGGGAAGAACAACGCCTTGTTACCAAAATTACAATTGAACAACAAAGCTCCACTGAAGCTCCGCTTGCCTATGCTGCTAAAACCAGACTTCCTGCTCGGGACATCAGTAAAGTACAGTGTTACAACTGTAAAAAATATGGCCATTATGCAAATCAATGCAAGCTGAAAGTCTGTAAATATTGTAAGGTTGTTGGTCACGCTACTGAAGAGTGTCGGAAGAAGGCTCGCAATTCTGCTTTACGCCCCTATGTGCAGTCAGCTCCAAGTGCTTACACGGCTACTACCCCACAATATGCATCTTCTGAATTCAGTGGTTTGCTGCTGTTTGATTCACCATCACAGCCTGGTTCCTCATCACAAACACAGTCACCAGCTCCAATTACTCCAGCTATGGTAAATCAAATGATTATCAATGCCCTGCCATCTATGAACATTTCAGGTACTGGTCCGTCCCTTTCTAATGCATGGTATTTAGATTCAGGGGCTAGTAATCACATGACCTCCTCACCCACAAAACTACATCATGTTTCTAAATCTGATGTTCTTAATGCATTTAAAATTTTTCTTAGCCATGTTGAAACCCAATTTTCCAAATGCATTAAAACTTTGCGATCAGATTCAGGGTGGGAGTATGTCTCCACTGATTTCCAATCTTCCCTAAAAACTCGAGGAATTATATCTCAACATACCTGTCAATATACTCTACAACAAAATGGAGTAGCAGAATGGAAAAACAGGCACCTTCTTAATGTCACGAGCATGGATGAAAATATACGTAGCGACTGATATATCGGCCGTGGCGGCAGTGGCCGCCATGCTATCTGGGAAAAATCGGGTATGGCCCGCTCCACATGCGTAGCGGCCGATATAGGCCGCCACGTTACGATGGTGCCGCTACAGTGAACAGTAAAGGAAAAGGAAGGAGGAAAAAAAAAAAGAGGAAGAAGAGGGGAAAAATGAAGAAAAGGAGAGAGAGAGAGAGAGAGAGAGAGAGCAGTTTAGACTACATACCAGTAGGAGGCGGCGGCAGCAAGCGGTGGTGGCGGCAGCAGAACAGCAGCAGGCGGCAAATGTGGCAGCAGCAACAGTAGGAGGCGGCAGCAGCAGGAGCTTGTCCTCTTCCTTCTTCTCCTTCTTCTTCCTTTCCTTTCCCTTCTTTTCTTTTCTTTTCCCTCTTTTTCCTTTCCCCCTTCTCCCGTTGTCTCTCAATCCTTCATTTCACACGAAATAGGGCACTGGGCAGTGGGTAGCATATGGGCCCTTCCATCTGATTTAGTTAAGGTAATTTATGGGCCCCCACAATGGCCCACCTTATAAAAGGTTTAAATAAAATATAAATGGCCCCTCAAAAGTTGTTGTATTCTTAACCATTATGGGCTCCACATTGATGCCCGAGTATTAAATAAAAAGGGCATGTCTTAACCAAATACAACTTAATTGAAATTAGAGCATTAGCTAAGTTTCGCTTTAATTAAAAATACAACCCAATAAAATTTCATTCTAATTGAAAATAGGGCCATAGCAAACTTTGACACTAACTAGAAATGGGCTCCAGCCAAGTTTCACATTAATTGGAAATAGGTTTTAGCCAAATTTCAATCTAATAAAAAATACTAAAATAAGGCCTTGACCAAAGTACACCTTAGTAGAAAATGAGCCCGTCATTTTTATAGGAAATAGGCTCTAATCAAATTTAATTTTTAACAGAAAAAACTTTGAGCTTTTCATTACTTTCTAAGTTAGCATGACTAAGAAACATGAATACATGTGAAAAAACTAATCATTACTATTATTTTCTATTTATATAGCGATACAAGACCTCATATATTGAGTGCACCGCTACGCCCCCTTTCTTACTTTTGCAAAAGAAACAAATTTTCTTTCATTTTACAATTTTCTCGATTTTCTGGAATTTTTTCAAATTTTTTGGGGCGATTTTTTCAAATCACACCGCTACATAGCGATTTGGCGGCAAGCTGCTACGCCCGCCGCCAACGCTATTTTCATCCTTGGTCACGAGAACGCTTCTCATTGAATCAGCTGTTCCTCCTCATTGTTTGGACTGAAGCTCTCACCACTGCAGTGCATCTCATAAACCGTCTTCCATCACCTGCCATTGCACAATTAACACCACATTTTAAACTTTTTGGTCATCATCCATCGTTTAGTCATCTACATACCTTCGAGTGTGTTTGCTTCGTTCATTTGCCTCCCACAAAGCTCACAAAATTAACGGCCCAATCTAACATGTGTGTTTTTTTAGGATATGCAACTAACCAAAAGGGGTTTGTTTGCTATGATCCAAAGGCTCATCATACCAGGATCTCTCGTAATGTTATTTTCTTTGAAAATCAATATTTTTTCCAAACCCACTTGAATTGTCCTTAATCTTCCTCAACTTTGTTACCTGGGTTTTCCAAAGAAACAACTGTTACACGGCTCAATCCTAATTTTGTGTATCATAGAAGGGAAAGAACTGCCACTGCAGATGCCCACCCTCCTAATACTCCAGCAAATGGTCCCACATCTACTGGTACCTTGCGTCACTCCTCCATAATTTCTCGACCTCCTGAGAGGTATGGATTTACCCATGCTTCCTTGATGACAACACCATCCTCTGTTTCCATCCTAAACTCTTATTTGCAGGCTGTGCAACATGATTGTTGGAACCAGGCCATGAAAGAAGAATTACATGCATTGACCCAGAATCACACCTAGGATATTGTGAACTGTCCTTCTTCAGTTAAGCCCATCAGTTGCAAATGGATCTACTCAATCAAACTAAAAACTGATAGCTCCTTAGACACAAAGCTTGACTTGTGACACTTGGCAACCGACAAGAGTATGGCATTGACTATGAAGAGACATTTGCCCCAGTTGCAAAGATGACAACTGTTCGGCTATTTCTCGCCATTGCTGCTTCTCAATCTTGGCCATTATACCAAATGGATGTCAAGAATGCATTTCTACATGGCGACTTGAAAGAGGAGGTCTATATGCGGATACCACAAGGAGTCACCTCTCCGTCTCAGAAGGTTGTATGTCACTTATGCAGAATTCTTTACGGTCTCAAGCAAGCTCCTCAAGCGTGGTTCGAAACATTCAGAGATCGGTTAGGCACGATTGGCTTTACTCAAAAGTCCTTAAGATCCATCTCTTTTTATGAGCCATGCATCTAGTGGCTTTACTGTTCTCCTCGTATAAGTTGATGATATCATTATCATCGGCACTAATGATGCTATGATAAAAATCCCTCCAAACCTCTCTCCGAGATTCATTCCATATGAAGGATCTGGGTCCTCTATATTATTTTTGGGGCTTAGAGGTACATTAGTTCCCCAAAGGCCTGTTTATCAATCAACACAAATATGCGACAGAACTTATTGAGCTTGCTGATCTCGATGAATCTTCCTCAGTTGATATGCCGCTCGAAGTCAATCTTAAGTTGAGTAAAGATGATGGCGATCTTCTTCCTGATCCACATACATACTGGAGAATCGTCGGCGGTCTTTTCTATCTCACCATCACCCGGCCTGACATATCTTATGCTGTCAATCTTGTTAGCCAATTCATGACGTCTCCACGCCACCTTCATCTGATAGCCATGAAGCAAATTATCCGGTATTTATTCGGCACTAGAGCTTGTGGTTTATATTATCCAAAGGATAATCGTCTACTTCTGACTGCTTATGCAGATGCTGACTGGGCCGGCTGTCCAAATACCAGACGGTCCACCACTGGTTGGTGTATGTACCTCGATCAATCTCTCATTTCTTGGAAATGCAATAAACAAGAACAGGTCTCCAAATCTTCCATAGAGGCTGAATATCGGGCCATGTCCTCTGCTTGTTCTGAAATCCTATGGCTTCAGGGATTTCTTTCGGAACTTGGATTTGCACAGGCCTCTCCCACTTCCTTGAATACAGATAATACTGGGGCAATCAGAATCACTGAAAATCCTGTTCTTCATGAACGCACAAAACATATAGAAGTTGATTGCCACTTTATTCGAGACGAATACAAGTGTGATGTTATCAGCCTACCTCATGTCCCTACCGAGTTTCAGTTTGCAGATATCTTCACTAAGGGCCTGTTTGGATAGGCCAATAATGGAGTAGAGTGAAGTTAAATGGGCCATAACAGTCCAAAATATCAACTCTACCCGTTTGGATGAGTCTGGCCCGATAGATGAAGTAATGTTGTAAGCTACATGTACTCTATTTCACTTCAACTCTAAATACTTCCATTTCCTTGAGTAAAAGTGAATTCTACTCCAAGCCTTAACTTCAAAATAAGCATCCAAATGGAGTGAAGTGAAGTACTCTACTTTAACTTCAACCTACTTCTCTTCACTCCACTCCACATGTGAAATCCACTTCATTTTACTCCACTCATCATTTATCCAAACAGGCCCTAAGGGACTTCCTAGGCCTCAGCATCAATTTCTTGTCTCAAAATTGTTGCTTTATGACTCCCGCATCAATTTGAGGATGGGTGTCAATCCAGGGCCTCCAAGCCCAATATAGCAGGCCCATTTCCATACTAGTTTAGTTGTTAGCTATTAGTATGGATCTAAACCCAAGTGTATTTACTGGATAAGTATGATTAGAATGTAATCGAGGATTAAACCCTATAAATAGATATCTCAGTCGACCATGAAGGGCACGACATTCATCTCTCTCTCTCTCTCTCTCTCTCTCTCTCTCTCTCTCTCTCTCTCTCTCATACCTATGTCTCTTCTCCCTAAAATGACAAGCTCCAGTTGTATGGACTTTGGGAACTTATTCTGGATGAGCAGACCTGTTCATGAGAAGAGATGCATGTGCCATACATTATCACCGGATTGGGAATATGATTTTTTTAATAATATATATAAAAAAAAAAAAACCAGTGATTAAATGCCACAAATCATTATTTGTCTTATGAAAAGTTTGCATGTAACCCCGCGAGTTTTTGTTGCCAGTCTCAAGTCCGAGTAAAGGAGGAGGGTTGTGTAAGGTAGGTTGACAGCCAGTGTAAAATTTTGTCACAACCCAAACATGAATTCTAAAATAAGAACGTTTCGAGATCATGCTAGGGCGTTTCCCGCTTTAGGAGACACCGCAGCGCCGCTCAGTAATAGTGGAAAGTAAGCAAGGGCTACTGCACCATTCTTGACAAGTGTGGCTAAAGAAGTTAGTCCAGAAGAAGAGAAAGATTTGGCTTGCTACTTGGAATATAGGAACCCTGACACTAAAGAGCATGGAGTTGGTCGAGGTAATAAAAAGAAGAGATTTGAAATTGGATAAGGAGACAAAGTGGAAAGAGGATAAGGCTAAGGAGCTCACTGATATTTATAAACTTTTTTTATGTAGGAAAGAACAATACAAGAAATGGAGTGGGTATAGCAATAGATAAGGATTTGAAAGAGAAAATTGTGGGGATAAAAATGTTGGGTGATAGAATTATAGCAATTAGACTAGTATTGGAAGAAGACATAAATCATATCATTGGCGCCTATGCTCACCAAGCAGGATTAGATGAAAGTGTCAAGATGAAAGTGTCAAGATAAAATGTTGAGAGAAGATGGATGGTTTACTATGAGAAATTTCAACTAGTAAAAAGATTTTCCTAGGAAGAGATTTAAATGTACATGTAGGAAAGGATAATGGAGGGTATGAAAGAGTGCATGCAAGACAAGCATTTAGAGAAAAGAATGAGGTAGGAGACACTATCTTGGACTTTGCATTATCATTTGACCTCGTTATAGCAAACACCGTCTTTAAAAAGAGAGGAGCATTTAATACCTATAAAAGTGGAACTAACATGAGCCGGATAGACTTCTTTATGAGCCAGAAAGCCTTTTTTTCTAGTTCTATTGGCTTGTAAAGACTATAAGATTATTCTAGGAGAGAGTTTTGACTACACAATATAGGTTAGTAGTTTTAGATATTTTCATTGCAAGTAGAAAGAGAGGGTTGGTAAATAGAATGTGCCCTAAAACAATGTGGAGGGATTTGAAAGGAGAAAGAGCAATACCATTTAAGGATAAAGTAACTGAAGAGGGAGAACGGAATTTTGAGGGAGAAACTACAGAGATGTGGAATCAAATGGCTTATTGTATTAGGAAGGTTGTTAAAGAGGTGCTTGAAGAGTCGAAAGGGAAAATACACTACAATAAACAAACTTGGTGGTGGAGTGTGGAGATTCAAGAAGTTGTTCGAGAGAAAAGACGTTACAAAGTTCGACAAGGGATTAGGAATATGGAAAACTATGAGATATATAAAAAGGCCAAGAAAGAAGCTAAGAAAGTTGTAAGTGTTGCAAAGTTCAAAGCATATGATGACCTATATAAAATGATGGGATCAAGAGAAGGAGAAAATGATACTTTAAAGCTTCCGAAAAAAAGGGAAAGAAACAGTAGAGACTTAGACCATGTCAAATGTATTAAAAGCAATGATGAAAAGGTTCTAGTGAAAGACAAAGATATCAAAGAAAGAAGGAATATTTTAGCAAAGTTTTAAATGAAGACTATGTATGAGACATAAGAACAAGAGAGGATATTTTGTTAGCTAAACACACTTTTCTGCAGAATTAGGGTGGTCGCAATGAGGAAAGCATTTAAACAAATGAAGACAGGAAAGGCAACAGGACCAAATGACATTCTAATGGAGGCTTGGAAATGCTTAGGAGAAATTGGGGGGATTTGGTTAACTAGACTCTTCAATAAGATACTAATGACAAAGAAGATGTCAAATGAATGAAGAAGAAATGTTGTAGTACCTATATATAAGAACAAGAGAGACGTACAAAGCTGTACCAACTACCGTGGGATTAAACTTATTAGCCATACTACTAAGCTATGGGAGACATGGTTTAAAATCACGGTATCGGTCGCGGTATCGACAGACCTTAAAAACCGATATTGTCGCATCCGTCACGGTCTGTTGTGGTCATACCAGTGTTGTTTTTTCTTTTACTCCAATTTTGTTTTAAAAAATATCCAAAAATATATATATATTGGAAAATGCTAGAAAACAATGTCTTTTTTTCATTAGTATACACTATAATAATGTAATACCTGAGACCCTGATATAATTAGTTTACACCATTAGTTTCTTGAATTTCAATTTGGAATATTAAATTTTATTGAATATACATATGAAATATATATATGTTTATATACAGAATTATTAATTTGCGTGAATATACTCATGTCCTTGAATTATATTATTTAAGTAGTAAATATTCTAGCGGGCTCATAATAGTTGGGTTACATAATTAATGTTAGTAAGATTTTTCCGGTGGGTACCACACCGGGTTAACCCCCTATGGCCTGACCCATATTCTATAGTTTTGGGTAGAAATCCTTGTGGGACACTCGTTGGTAGATCTTTCCCATGGGTATAATGTGAGTTTAAAAATAAAGAGTTTTATACGACATTTATTAGTAGGGTGGTATTTTAGGTATTGGTAGGACCCACTAGTCTAAAGGTTAATAGAAATAGTTTTATGTTGGAGAGATGGGGACCACTAATTGCTTGGCTTAAATTTCTCTTCATTGATTGGGTTAGTATGGGAGGACCCATGAGTTAATTAAGAAACCTGTTAGTTATTGGCAGTGGGTCCCCATATCTTAGCAATGGGAATACTCAACACCATGTCCCAAAAGAGACTTGCACACGTTTCAGTTCTTTTCTCTTCAAGCCATCCTAGCAGCAAAAACCTGGGTGAGAGTTCAAGAAGAAAAGAGGAGCAGGCCCTAGGAAGATTGGTTAATGTCTTTTAGCTGTCCTCATGTAGCGAAGGATACAGTTTTCTACCAAGGCGAGTAGATTCTGGTCCTACATGTCTTTTAGGGTTTCCATTTCTTGTATGAATGTGTGTAGCACCCTAATTATTAGGACTGACTACTGTTGTTATTGATTATTGATGAGAAACCATGGCCGGCAGTTGGGTCGGTTAATTGATTGCTATTTTGGGTTGGGCGATTAATGTTTGGGGGTATTTTGATAACAGGTAGTGGTTTTGGTTTATAAATCATGATTGATTGATTACCATTAAAAAAAATCATGATTGATTTGTAGGTTGGAAGTTGGAACTAAAACTACACACTGATGCTTAAATCTTGAGTCCAAGTCTGGATTCACATGTTTCTCAAATTCCCAATTCTAATTATAGCTAGTAGAAGATAAGTGCATTGAAATCCTGCAGAGTTACTGACTGCTACAACGATTTTAGGCCATTGTCGACCTTGCAGTGTACATATAGCATTCTATTTCTCAGTAACATCCTTAGAAGTCTTTCAAATCAGATTCATAAATTTGTCAGGAATGTTAGAGAGTGAAATAGTTCAAATCTATCAAGAATCAATGAGATATTTATGTCAGAATTTGGATTTTTCCAAGTTCTGGTTAGTCAAAAAGAGCAATCTGGTCAACACTGCTCGTGATTATATGGCCCACCTGTTCAAAAATCAGAACCATGGATCTGATAGGAGACCCTTGGGCGAACCTGGGGTCCAGAACCTATGAGGATTTAGCCCAGTTTGGCCCATCATCTAATTGGTTCAAAAACCCTGCAAGAGTGAGTGACCAAAGAGGAGTCTGGGACTTGTTCTGGAATCTCAGGTATTTGAGAAAGTATATAACAGCACCTGCTAATTATTCTATTATGACCGAACTCCACCTAAGACATTCCAAATTGATTAAATATTAGTTGTAGATGGTCGAGTATATATGGTTGATTAAAACTAGAAATGCTTAATGGCTATATGAATGATGTAGAATCGATAATCATTCTGAATACATATTGATATGTTATTGATATTAAGATACATTGATGAATCTAAATGTATGATTTATAGTGTGGAAATTGTGGGATTCATGATTAACTTATAGAACGTGATCACTGACATGACACTAAGATCGGTGAGTAATGGTATGTGATTCTGATTGTTTTCTATCATATTATTGCTTGCTATTTTCTAAATATTTTGGAAAAGTCTCCAAATAAAAAGGGGTTTAGAATGAAATTGACTTTACACGATTCGGATACTTATAACGAGTCAGTGCAGGGCATGAAACATCCAGACCTCTTGCAAGGGCTGACTCCAATTACCCCGTTTATATAACGCAACAAGAGAAATTGTGAACCATGAACTATATGCCAGTTGAATGATAGATTAGTTGGACCCGCCCATTGGACACCCCTAGATCACTAGCACGAGAGGCTAAGAGCTGCGGACTACATGGCTATAGGCCAACTGCGTAATATCTGACTTTTAGGTCATTTGCAAGGACTGTAGGTCAGCCATTCGACTGCCTATGGTTCACCCCTTATGTTGCCGGAGACACCCTTGAGGTGTATGTTTTGAAAGCTTGTGCATGTGGTGATTAGGTGGTGGTCCCATTGTTAGAGTTAGAAACCTTAAACTGGACTTGTCATTATTTTATTTAATATTTTCATTTATTATATTGTCATTCACACATGCATGTAGTCTTGGAAATCTATTCACTCAGTGTTACTGATTTTTGTATTTTCGCCCTAATCCAAGTGACCAGAACCTAAAGAATGAGCTTGTGATAAAAAGCACGTCGAGAGGGCAAAGGACAACATGACACTTAGAAAACTAGCCATCTAATATGTCATGCCAATGGCCCCCCTGCAAAAGGACGTTGGGTCCGGCGAGCATACACCTAGATTGAAAAGGCGGGGGAAACTCTAAAAGACTGGGATGCAATGGTGCACGAGTTCTACATCGGAAACACGCTAGTCCCGATCTTGGGTATATATGTGTGTGACCTAGCCCTTAACTCCACATGTGGCCTTTTAAAACCGTGCGGCAAGATTGGGTTGGAATCCCATAAGTCAAAGCGGACAATATCTTGTGGACAGTGGGCTCGGGTCGTTACAGATGGTATCAAAACCGAGAACGGCTTTGTTTTCTAGTGGGGGAGCATGTCATGCCTATGGCCCCCCTGTAGAAGGGCGTTGGGTCCGGCGAGCATTTGTGTAGAGTGAGAAGGCAAGGGAAACTCTAAAGTACTGGGTATACAATGGTGCACAAGTCCCACATCGGAAACACGCTAATCCCAATCTTGGGTATATATGTGTGACTGGCCCTTAACTCCACATGAGGCCTTTCTAAACCGTGCAGCAAGATTGGGTTGGAATCCCATGAGCCAAAGCGGACAATATCATGTGGATAGCAGGCTCGGGTCGTTACAGATAGTATCAGAGGCTGCTGGTTGTCAAGATGGTATCAGAGCCGAGGACGGCTCTGTTTTCCGGTGCGGGAGTATGTCACACCTGTGGCTGCCCTGTAGAAGGGCGTTGGGTCCGACAAGGACTGGCCATGTAGTGGTGCATTAGTCCTACATTTGAAATATGTTAGTCATAATCTTGGGTATATATGTGTGACCTAGCTCTTAACTCCACATGAGGCCTTTTAATACCGTGCGCAACAAGATTGGGTTGGAATCCCATGAGCCAAAGTGGACATCATGTGGACAGCGGGCTCAGGTCATTACAAATGGTATCCGAGCCAAGGACGGCTCTATTTTCTGGTGGGGGAGTATGTCACACCTGTAAACCCCCTGTAGAAGGGCGTTAGGTCCAGTGAGCATCTGCCTAGAGTGAGAGACGGGGGAAACTCTAAAGGACTGGGTATGCAATGGTGCACAAGTCCCACATCGAAAACATACTAGTCCCGATCTTGGGTATATATGTGTGACTTGGCTCTTAACTCCACATGAGACATTTTAAAACCGTACGGCAAGATTGGGTTGGAATCCCATGAGCCAAAACGGACAATATCATGCGAACAGCGGGCTTGGGTCGTGACATAATATTTTAGTTTCCTTTATTTGTGATCAACAAAGGTTTTATCCTTTTTCTTTATAATTCCAAGGATTATTAATTTATGCCCTTGAATCTGTATTATTTGTTTTGACATACGCATATGAAAAGTATATATATCATAGTCGTGATTTGGAATTCGAAGGGCCAAAGGTTCCAGGTCGTGACAATATCGGCTGACCTTAAAAACTGATATCGTCGCATCAGTCGAGGTTCAGGGAATGTCATGGTCATCGTGGTACGATTTTTTTTACCCTAAATTTTTTTAAAGATTATAAAAAAAATTAAAATACTGGAAAATGCTAGAAAACAATGTCTTTTTTCATTAGTACACACTGTAAAGAAAAATATCGGTCCCTTTAAGTTATAACATCTTGTATTGCAGCTTAAATCTTTAGTAGTTAAATATATAATCTCTCGGTCCAATATTACAAGTTATAAATTCATCAATATATTACATATCTAAATTTCTAATAATAACCATTACCGTTCTATTAGCTTTGTGAAAAGGAACCAATAGGACTTGGGGACATTGTTGGATCCACTGCTATATAACACCTTTAAAAAAGAAACCAATATAAAAACAAGCAAGTTTGGTTCATATAAGTGGCCAATGTGACATTAGATCCAACTCTTATTTGATTAAAATTTGTTGAGGGACCAACTTAATAGGGGTCATTCATTTTGAGTGTTTGGATTTTCATAAATAGGCCCTTTTAGCATTTTAAAATGAAATTAAAAAAGTTCTAAAATGACAGTATGCCTACGTCTTCTTTTTTCTCTCTTTCTTTCTATTTTTTTCCCCTTCTTTTTATGCCCCAGCCCTGGGAACTGTTACAAGGAATGTAACGGCCGATACCGATATTTGACTGATATTCCGATACTTACTGCTACGATCGCGATATTGTGTGTTGAGACCAATTCTAATACACAATAATATTTCGGTTCGATCATGGCCGATACCTGTACGTATCGGCTGATAGCTACCGATATCTGCCGATGTTTTAAACAATGATAGGACAAAGTAATGGAGCAAAGACTTAGGCAGAAGAACAAGATATCTGAAAATCAATTTGGTTTTAAGTCGGGCGGTCAACTATGGGAGCTATCTTCACACTTGGGCAACTAATGGAAAAATATCAAGCAAAGAGGTAAAATTTGCATATGGTCATCATCCATTTAGAAAAGGCTTATGATAAGGTACCGACCGATTTAACTTGATGGCTTTTAAATAAAAGGAACGTTCCAAGAAGTTATATTGAATTTATTATGAAGGAATTGTAACGAGTGTGAGTACTACTTGCAGAGAGACAAGTGAATTCCCAGTGACCATAGGTCTGCACCAGGGGTTAACCCTCAGCCCTTATCTCTTTGCATTGATTATGGATGAATGAACTACTCGTATTCAAGATAAGGTACCTTGGTGTATGTTGTTTGCAGATGATATAGTATTAGTGGATGAATCAAAAGATTGTGTGAATGCAAAACTAGAGAGATAGCAGGAAGCTCTAGAATTCAATGGTTTCAAAATAAGTAATACAAAGACTAAATATATGGACTGCAATTTAGTGGGCGTTTACAAAGAGCTAAAAAAAAATGTGAGAATTGAAGCCTAGGAAATACCACAGAGATTCATTCTATTACCTTGGCTCGATAATTAGCAAGGATGGAGAGATTGATGAAGATGTCAAACATAGGATAAAAGTAGAATGGATGAAGTGGATGTTGGGAAGTCCCACATCCCACACCGCCTGAGTTATAGGCTTAACATGTCTTAATATACCTGTAAGGGCCTTCCACCTATGAGCTTAAGCTTTTGGGTTGGTACATGGTTTATTAAAGTTGAGACTTGCTTCCAGAGTGCTTTGTGACCAACGAATGCCAACAAGATTGAAAGGAGAATTTTACAGGACAATGATTAGACCAGTTATGACCTATGGAGCAGAAAATTGGCCAATCAAGAAGCAACATATGCATAAGCAACATATGCACAAGATGGAGGTAGCAAAGATGAGAATGTTGAGGTGGATGTGTGGTAAACTAGGAAAGATAAAATTAGAAATGAGCGATTTCGAGAGCACTCGTGTTTGAGATGGTTTGGGCATGTCCAATACAAGCTGGCAACGGCGTCGATAAGGAAAAGTTAGGCAATGCAGATTGATAGCCTGCCATGGGGAAGGGGTAGGCCGAAAAGGATGTGGATGGAGGTAGTAGAAACAGATTTGAATAAGTGCAACTTATTTGAAGATTTGGCTCAGGATAGATCGGAATGGAGAAACACAATTCATGTAGCCGTCTCCAACATAGTTGGGACAAGGCTTTGATGATGATGAAAAGTTCAGATGTCTCGCACAATGAGGATTATTGACTGTCTATGTGGGAGCAATTAAAAATATGGGAAATTTTCAAAATAAGGGTACCCTTGTGGACTAGTTCGAAAGAATTGTGGAAAATTTTTATATTTTTTGGAAATATTTAAATCTTCATGCTTTTTTTTAAATAAGCCAAAAGTTTTATAACTTGTTGAAATATTCCCTAAAAATATTAATCAAATCATGATTATCCAATCCAATGGTGAATATCTAATGCAAATTCAAGTGACCAATTCATGAAGATCTCGTGACAAATCAGGCCCAAAATTATTTAGAAAAACTGCATTGGGCTAATGGAGTCTTGATTCATCTTAATAGGGCTCAAGATCAACTGGAAAGGTTGAATATGATATCGATGGTCTAGATGGGTCCAGAATAAATTATAAATGTGCTGGAATTAAAAGGGAAACAACTCAGTCTCCTAAAGGCCCATTTGGATCTGCCCAACCAGTCAATCCAGTCCAGGCCCAAGTGCAACCAGCAGCACTAAAAGCTGCGTACAGCATGCGGCTGGACTTCGACCCACATAAACTGAGCCAAAAATTGGACCCAGCAAAAGAATAGACGTACCAGCCTGGTCACCTGGTGACCTGAAGGTAGCAGCTGGAAGGCCACAGAGGAACCTCATGTGGGGCCCACATTCCCAAACATAAGACTGACCTGTACAAGCCTGCCCACATATTTTTTATCACTTCATTTTTTCTTACTTCGATTGTGAAAACATAAGCTTTACCTTCAAAATAAGAACGCAGACAAATTCTCTATTGACAAAACAGAATATTGTCAAGGGGAAAGGATTTCAAGGATTATTTCAGTGGTTTTCAAGCACTACTGACAAAACAAAGATTGCCCATGCTCCAACTTATTCCTAAAAAGGCCTCATGAAAAGTGCCTGAGGTACAAAAGTAATCACATGTGAGAACTCTTAATGAATCTTATCCATAGTTCAAAATTGCAATATCAGTCGCAATTGTGGACAATCCCAAAAACCGATATGATGTGGCATCGTGTCACGGTCTCTACATGAATTTCTTTAACTCAAAATCTCAGAAAGTTTTTCCAAAAAATCTTAAATATTGGGAAATACTAGAAAACAAAGTATTTTTTTCCAGTAGTACACACTATAAACAAAATTACGATCCCCCTAAGTCCTAACACCCTGTATCGGTGTTCATTTTGTAACTATTAAATATGTCAAGTTTTAATGTTTAATTGAGTCCATCCTTATAATTTATAAATTCAATAATGCAGCCCATATCTAAAATCCAAACCATTAAAGATAACTATCACTTTTAATGTTAGCTTTGTAAAACAAATTTCACTCTAATTGGAGTTGGGCCCTCAATTGAATTGGTCATGTTACATGATTAGAATCATTAGCCGATCGCATATAAACTTCAAGATCTAGCCATCTACAAGCACTCCACTAGGACTAAGCACATTGTTGGATTGATGGCACTTGAATTTTTATTAATGTTTTATGAACATGTTTTATAAGTGATCGATATAGAGGTAGTCCCAACTCTTCATTGAGAAAAAAAAATGTTGAGGGCCCAATGAGATTGGTGCATTTATTTCGAGTGATTTAGATTTTTCATGAGCGAGCCTTGTCTAGTTCAAGTAAAAAAGATTTGCATATACATATATATATAGTAATGGTCCTGTGATAACAGTCCTCACAATCTTACAATAAGGACCACCTAGTGGGGCCCACCTTGGGACCCCAAATATCATGGGAGGGGGGATCGAAAGATCCAAGTGGGGATATCAAATTTGAAGACAACCTAATACCTCTAACCCCTTTATCCGTGGTCCACAAATTTAACAGCTTTATATCAAACAACAAAATTCACCCTCAATCCAATTGGCAAGTCCATTCGAATCCGTGAAAATCCATGGGATTTAGTGACTATAGGGGAGTTGTGTATGTGTGGTCCATTTGGATGGGTCAGAAGGTGGAACACACCGGGTGGTCCTCACTGTAAGATTGTGAGGACCTTCCTCACAAGATAGTAATATATATGAAAGAAACAATCTAGATACTCCCAAGGACTTGGGGACTATCATTAGATTGACCACTATAAAACGCTTAGGATTTTCTTAATATTTTATTCGCATGTTTTATAAGTGATTAATTCATTGGGCTTGCCCAACTCCTATTTGAGTAAAGTTTGTTGAAGGCCCATCCAAGAGAGGGCATTTGTTTGTTTAGTAGCATAAAATTTTTTAAAGTGCGCCCCGTTACTAAGGTAGACTATGATACCCAGATACGGATATTAATATCGACACTGGTATAGGGATCGGGGATACAACTCCTCACTTTCGAAAATCTAGGACACAAATACAGAAACGGATGTCCTAATTTTTTCCTTTAGATCATTTTCTAATTAATAAAATTATCTTCTTTTTTTTTTTTTGCCTTTCTAGCATTGTTTTATGGTGAAAAGTAAAAATATTAAAAGAACTATATGAAATAAAGGACTTTATAAGTAGGATACGTTAAACTTGTTCCCTATAAGTATCAGTGCAGTATCAAGTACTAATACAAGTGTCGTATAAGTCAGACACAGATTCGTTGGGCTTGTACAAGTATCCAAGTATCATAGAAGGTAGAATTAAAAAATTAAAGTACGAGTATTTTGAAAATTCGTAGGCTTCATAGTGAGGCCCACCTACAGAAAATATAAACCGCTTAAAATAAATGCCCCTCTTATATGGATTCTAGACAAGTTTCACTCTATAGGAGACTAGCAATAAATCCCATGCATTGCACAGGATTAATTCATGCTAGTTGAATAGTTATTTTAAATTATTATTCAGAATAATTATCAATTAATAAAAGTCACTAAAATTATTCAATGAATTTTCAACTTTTTTAAGAGAAGTTTCACACGGTCGTATGTTCTTTTGCCTTTGGATAATGAGGAAACTACCAAAAAAAGAACCCTAGATGGCCACTAACTGAAAAAGAGGCAACTAGTCAATATTGCACGAAGTGATTCCCTATGACCACTTCAGTTTTTTTTATTAAAGATTTAAACGTGACAACGTCGTCGCTTAATATCGCATTTAAACGTGTGACGACATCATCGCTTAATCGCCTGCCACCCCATTTCCCCCATTTTCCCCTTCTTCCTCCCATCGTTTTCCCCCATTTCTGTGGCGGTTTCCTTCTGCCCCTCCTTACACTCTCCCATCAAGCACCTCACTCCCTTCTCCAATTCCTCAATACTAACCCACCCATCTTTCTCATAATCCACATCGAATTCAATCCACAATGCGAAACGAATCCCCCTACAGCAACGTGTCCAAGGATGGCTACCTATGGGACTCAGGATTGCAACACCAATCCACGACCTTAGGTTCGGGATCTTGTTGAGATCTGTGTCGGTTGATGAGCGACATCGCAAGGACCATAGAAAATGGTGACTACTGCGTTCAAGGCCCAATGCCATTTCTTTGAGTTGTCCAGTTGAGAAGGAACCCATGCTTCCGAAACACAGGAAGACCACAGATGAGTGGGGCTGTTGGTTGAGCCATTCCATCAATTGGCTCGTCTGTGGTTCTTAAGTTCCTAACCCAGAGGGGGGGAAAGGAAACCGCCAGAGAAGGAAGAAGGGGGAGATGGGGAAAATGGGGTTTCAGGCGATTAAGCGACGACGTCGTCACACGTTTAAATGAGATATTAAGCGACAACGTCGTCACACGTTTAAATCTTTTATTAAAAAAAAAAAAAAAAAACCGGAAGTGGTCACAGGGAACCACTTCCGTGCAATATTCACTAGTGGCCTCTTTTTCGGTTAGTGGCCATCTAGGGTCCTTTTTTTGGTAGTTTCCTCTTGTATAATTGATTTATTTACGGAAAAATTAGAGATCTTAAAAGAAGGCATGGAATATCTGCCATCTGTCTCCAATCACATCCGTGATGATTCCCTTTAGTTGCCCACGCGTAGCCTGCATGCTTTTTTCCCTTAATCTACAATTTTGGTCATAGCCCTTTACATAGTGGTTTCATTCTCAATAAGTGAATAATCTATAACAATGATTATAAATATCAGATTAGAATGTGGATTTAAAACATGATCTAATTATATCAATTCTTATCAATAATCAATTATAATAATATATTAGAATGTTGTAAGTATAACAACAATTCTCATCAATTATCATATCTTTAAGACTTACTACGAACAATAATGAAGGAATATCCTCACTAACAGGATATAACTCACTTTTGATCAGTGACATTCAACTCCTTTTTTCGGTTCTTGGTTTCAATCGGATAAATGGGGACGGGGTTTATAAGTCAATCCATTACTTTGAATAAAGGACCAATATTAAAAAAAAAAAAAAAAAGCCAAACATTAAAAAATTCAGATATCAATTTAAAAAAAAAAGGCATGTGAGGTAGCGCAAAAACCAGAGATGGAGGGGTCTTGGTGAGGGGTTGGATATCCCAAAACTTGTAGCGGCATTTTTGCGGTCAGCAGCTGAGCCAATCAAGAATGGCAAAGACAAAAGCTTCTATGACGGTGGTGAATGGTATCTTTGTCGAGCAGAGGCATTTGCCAATTGAGAGAGACAATCAGGTATTTTTGGCATTTGAAGTGAAATAGGCGTGGATGAAATGTTTATACCGCAAGGGTTGAGTAAGAAGGGGCACTTCTTTAACACATGCATTTTTTACAGGAAGAAGGACCAACTGACAAGATGAGCTTAGTCCTAGTGGAGTTGGGCCCCTTACACAAATTTTGGGTTTAACATGCGCCATTCCGTTTCATTATTAGTACCAAATCATGTAAAAGTAATTGCATAACTAACCCCGCTAAGTCTGAGACGCTTCCAAAAACAACCAAAAGTCAACTTATAACAATAATGTGTTAGGTAACATGTGTAACAATTATGATTCATTAACCATCTTAGAATCATGTAATATCACATTCACAAGTAGCACAACAGAATCGCCATTTAGGAATGTCATAGAAATTACATCACATGCAAATACTATAGCGTGTATTGTAGCAAATTACTATAGCGAGTACTGTAGCAAATACAGTAGCATAAATAGTGACTGCCGATTACAATTGCTTAACTGACACCCAAAACGCACTAAACCCTAGAATTCCTCCAATAGTAAGAACACTAATTTTGTAGAAAAACAAGTATGTTATGGTTCTAAACACATCAAAGAGAAGGAAAAGCCATATACACATGTAGATTTAGAAGTCTACTCGCCTTGGAATAGAAAACTGCGGCCTTAGGGATGTGTGGAAGACTAAGGGACATTAATCAATCTTCCTTTTGCTAGTTCTTCTGTAGGGTTCTAGTTGCTAAGAATGCTGGAGAGAGATTGTGTGGAGGCTTCTCTAGTGGAGACGTGTATTTATAATTTGTGGTTACCTATCCACTTTCCTAATTCGAACTCTAGTAGGAAACTTTTCTTTCTGATTTGTATTAGAAGTCCTTTTAGGCAATAAGGTTTACTTTCTAATTCTTGTAGAATACATGAGCAGTCTTCCTTCCTATTCTAAGTCAACTTCCTCTTTCTAATTTATGGTCTTTTCTTATAATGAGAATACAACTTTTATTAAATCACTTCGCATGGTCCCACTAATATCTCTCAATCCCAAAAACAGAATTCCACCAATAAATAAAAACTATATAATATACAAAGGGGCCCACCAATAATTCTAAATGACTTGATCCTATTTTCAATCAAGGTGATTTTAAAGGATACATAATAATTCATGAACTCATTTATGTGGTGGGGCAATGGCCTTACCTACAAGGCACATGCCCTCTTTAAAATCTTCTTTCTGTTATTTTTTAAAGACAACTCAAACTTGACTCGTTTGTCAATTAAGTTGGAAATGTCAACTCAAACCCTAAATTCCATAGTAATGAAGATTTAGATTTTAATCATAAAATTCTACTCACCAAAGAGATTTTGGACAAGTTTGAGGGCTCCTAGAGGGCCCACGAGGGTTGGTCAAGCTGTTGATGGTTTCAGGTCCAAGATTGGACCATAGCAATTGTTAACAAAATCATCACAATAGTGGCTGTTCCTGTTTCAATAAATTGAAGGTTTGCAGGGTTTTTTCTGTAATTTCAGAGAATTTGTAGCTAAAAAGGGGCCTGTCAAGCAGCATCTTTGAAGACTTGTTAGGAGCATGGTTTAAAATAGCAGCCTTACATAGCGTAGAAGCTGCATTATCAGCTGTAGCGGTTGAGGCCGCTATGCTATTTTCAAAATAGCAATGCTACGGTCTAATAAAACCTAGTAGAGCTAAACAATTTTAATTTAAAATATTACTTTTCCTATTTGCTCTCAATAGCATTTCCTAAAGTTGTCTCTACCCTCATAGTTCCAAATCACTAAAAATATACAAGATTGACTATTATATAAGATTTAAGTTCTTTTGACCACTTAAAAAATTCACACTGCTACTTCACTATGTATCGCCACAACTGCTACACATCACTTGCTAAGTAGCGTTTTGGCCACCGGCCGCTACGCCTGTCGTAACCGTTATTTTGATCCTTGGTTAGGAGGATCACTTGAAGCCCAAATCAAGTGGGACTTGAACCAGGAGGTGCGCCCAAAAGTGCCCATCCAGATCATTGGAGTCCCATGATCAAAGGGTGGGCCATGCAATCAACAAATACATGGCTAGAATGACCTGTGTGCTGGAAAACTTGGTTTGACAGCCTCTATTTGAATTTTCTTCCCTTCTTTCTTGTTTGTTTGGGTCCCATTTGAGTGAAGGTCTTAGATTTTCTTGATGAAAGAACGGATGGTTGAGATAAGATAGGGTTTAAAAGGGTTTTGCTTCCATGTAAGTAAAAGGAAGAGTCGACTATGGCTCTTCTTTTTTTTTTCCCCAGTTTTTGGGGGTTTCGAACACTGATTCATCACTTTTGGTGAGTAATCTTGTTCATTTTTTTTTTGCTTGTTTACTGCTGGTTTGGCTTAGGGTTGGATATTTTTATTCGCCGTTCGATTAGGGAAGGGATTTTTATTTGGCCACAACACATAGCCAAGTTTGGGTCAGGTTGTTGGATAGAAGTACAATAACTCAAAACCTGACATTTAATAGTTGAGTTAAAGTGTTAATCCAAATCCAAAGTTATTGAGTTGGGTCCGTGATGAGTTAGGAATTCTACCCCGAATGGAAACTATAAGAACCACCATGGATAACAAGTATGGACCCAGATTTTTAATCTTCCAGCAACCCAAGATAGTAGATACGCCAAACACAATAATTATAGATGCAAGTTCAAGTAGGTTGACTCTTCTGCAGAATGGGACTCCTCCGCTGCCATCAGTTGGGCCTCAAGAAGATGCCATAACCCTGGAGAGTTTTAAGAATTTACCTGAGCTTAAAGACAATGCAAGGCTGGAGATGTCTTTCAGTGATGTCATGAGAGGAGTGATTGAATGACCTAGCAAGCAATTTGACAAGACAAGAAGTATGACAAGATTTTCTTTTTCTTTTTCTTTTCTTTCTGTAGTTCTTTAGTTTGAAGTATCTAGGTTGGTTGATCTCACCTGGGTCAACTAAAAAATAAGTAACAAGTTAGTTTCATACTCGTCACCCTTGGTTGTCATAGTTTCCAACCTAATTAGACCTGCTAATGTGACAAGAATCCAACTCAATAACTCCAGCCTCGGGTTATCATTTCAACTCAATTAATAGATGAATTGGGTTCAGTTTGAGTCCATACATACTACTCAACCTGCTATCCGGTCCAAACAACCTTATCGTACTTCAACCTATCAGCCTAACCGTAAACTAATCGAAGAATTTAGAGTTTGGGTTGACATTTCTAACCTGATTAATAAACAAGTTAGGTTTTCGTTACACACTGCTTAGGAAAAAAAACTTAGGAAAAAAGCTTTTAAAGAGATCATGTGGCATATGGATGGAGCCCATTGACCCCATTGTATAGAGGAAGTTCATGGATAGCTATCCTTTTTCTTTTTTCACTTTCTGGTCCTTTCAAAACCACCTTCATTTTCGCTAAAAGTCATCTAATCAATGCTTTTGTGATAGGAACCAAAAAAAGAAAAGAGAGATAGATGGTCCAATTCGAGGTTGGACAGCCTCCTTGTGCAAGCACAGATTTTAGTGATAAATTCTGATACCTTTCTCATTAATTCTTCTCTACTAAATAGAGATTGCTAATTACATAGATAGAAACAAATCTAAGCTGACTACTATAATTAAGGATAAATTATCAATAAATAAGAAAGAAGAATATGCTGACTAAATCCTATGCAATCTTGCCACCTAATGGATAAGATTAGGCTGATCACTCTGCCTTATCTTGTGCCTTATTCAAGCAAATCCAAATTGACCTATTCTGAATTTGGCCCACCATATTAGCGGGCTTGTTAGCCTGTCCAATGACTTAGCCCTTATCAAGCAGTTGGGCTTGGTTCTTATCATTCCTCCCCGCTTCAAAATTGACCTTGCCCTCAAGGTCAAAGTCATAAAAACGTTGCTGCATGAGTAAGGGATCCTGCGTTTCTCCTGTAGCCTCAAGATAAATAATTGTTGATTTTTGCATTTGTGGCGAGGCCCAAACTTTTCATCGCAATTATAACAAAGGCCTTTCTCTCTTTGTGCTTGCATCTCAGGCCAAGTGAGTCGCCGAATGGGCAGTGTAACCCGTTGTGCGGTGGGCCCCGCTTGTGAAAGCGGTAGCAACTGAGATGGAGGTTGTTCTATGCGGTTATGCGCTGCAACTTTTCTTCCTGCATTAGCACAAGCCCAATTGCCGCGGAAATGGTTGCTGGTTTGAACATTTTGATCTCAGCTGCAATTTCATCCTTGAGTCCCCCAATGAAGCAACCAACTAATGCCTTTTCAGGCCACCCCTCTACTTGATTTGCCAAGCATTCGAATTGGGCTTGATATTCTCGTACCATGCCTGTTTGTCGAAGCCGAGAGAGAGCCTCATCAGAGTTTTCATATTCAGTTGACCCAAAACGTACATAAATGGCCTTTTGCAACATCTCCCATGTCAATTCTTTCTGAGTCTTCTCGTACCACTGGAACCCTTGCACTGCTTCCCTGTCTAAATGAAAAGAAGCTAAAAGAACTTTTTGGTCTTCTACAGTCTTTTGATATTGAAAAAATTGATTTGCCATATAGATCCATGAGGTTGGTTCCACACCCGAGAACTTCGGAGAGTCCAATCTCGCTATATGAGGTTGAAGTTGTCCATTGTGATCCATGACATTAATAAACTTGGAACCTTCATGTGCTGCCTTAGTGGGAAGAAGCGAGAGAATGTGGTCATATTTGGCGTCCATAGCTGCCAAGGTAACCTTGATATCCTGCAATGATCCCACACATTGTTTGACTTCTTCATCAAGCTTGTCAACCTTTGTTGTTAGCACTTCAGTTCTGGTATTATTAGTCATGCTGGATATGCAAAAAACCTTTCAATGATACTTTCCTTCTCTCTTTTTTCCTAGCTTTTACTGGTGGCAATAATGTAACAAATTGCAACTCTTGCCCTCTTCTTCCAAAAGCAGTGGTGTAAGCACCCTTTGATAGGCTAAATGGCGAAATAGTGAATTGATGAAACTTTCTGCCGTTTCTCACTAACACCTTTTTTCCACACAGATGGCAAGTCTCTCGTGTGTAAGTCTCTCCCTTTTATACAAGAGTATTTCTTCCTCTTCTTCCGTGTCTCTGTGTTCTTTCTTCTTCCACACCTAGGTGGACCACACCCAATCACTAATCTCTGCTTTGCCTTATGAGTGGCGTCCTTTGAAGGAGGTTGTACGATGGTTGATGGGGCGGATCTCTAATGTGGAAGAGTTCTATGATCCTTGAGGGCTGGGCAAGGCTACTGTTGTGTTTTTTCTTTTTTTGGAAAGGGACAGTTGGGATGTGAGAGCAGTTTGGATTGGATTTGGATGAGAGCGGCAGCTGACGGTTGGGATGTGAGAATTGGATTTAGATGAGAGCGGCAGCAATGGTCTTGGAGATTTTTTTTTTTTTTTTTTTTTTTTTTTTATTTTCTTATGGAGAGATGGATGGATGAGGCTAATGGATTTGGTTGTGGTGAAGATGGGAACCAAAAAAAAAAAAATTTTAGGGGCTTGAAGGAATGGATTGGATCTGACCTGCGATTGGCTCCGATGTAGCAACGAGGACGACAACAATTGAAGACAGTGTTGGCCAGAATCGAAGCTCTGATACCAATTGATAGGAACCAAAAAAAGAAAAGAGAGATAGATGGTCAAATTCAAGGTTGGATACCCTCCTTGTGCAAGCACAGATTTTAGGGTTAACTTCTGATACCTTTCTCATTAATTCATCTCTACTAAATAGAGATTGCTAATTACATAGATAGAAACAAATCTAAGCTGACTACTATAATCAAGGATAAATTATCACTAAATAAGAAAGAAGAATATGCTGACTATATCCTATGCAATCTTGCCACCTAATGGATAAGATTAGGCTGATCACTCTGCCTTATCTTGTGCCTCATTCAAGCAAATCCAAATTGACCTATTCTGAATTTGGCCCACCATATTAGTGGGCTTGTTAGCCGGTCCAATGACTTAGCCCTTATCAAGCAGTTGGGCTTGGTTCTTATCATTTTGATCCATGTCTGGCATTGCACATACGATCGATTTATTTGACGTGCATCTTGCCCTTCTTTTTCTTAGGAGTATTTGATATGTGCCCAAATATTTCTCATATGGTGAGATCAAATGCCCAGCACACTCTCTATCCAACTTCACAGCGTTGAACACAAACTAAAGAAAAGATTAAACATTTGGGCATCTCAATGAGCATTTTTGGAATCTAAATAAGTAAAATGATTAAAAGGACATGAAGAGGGGAAGGAAGTGTTCATCATTTTAAACGGTTGTTAAATCAAAGAGACAGAGGAAATGGAGAACATTGGTATGAGAAGTTTTTCGAAGTTATCGAAAGGTATGAGAAAGGTGCCTCAGTATATCAAAAAACATGGTGCACAAATAAAAGGCATAATGAATTGGCCAAGGAAATAAAACTCACATGTTTCTGTTCAGATGCATATTGAAGAATGGATAGAAATGTATACTACTGACAAATTTGACAAAGATGAATGTCGGTGATTTTGCAATGGGCTCTTTTAATTATTATTATTTTTAAGTTAGATTGTCAGTAGCTGCTGTACACAATTTCCATCAATTACCCATGAAAAACAGGCCAAAAACTGTCTACAAATAACTGATGTGATCACTGCATAAACTCTGTAGTAACCCCCAACATCTATCCACGAACAATAGCTCATAGCAATCACAGGGTACTGGTGTCAGCATAGGATGTTGATGTCAGCACATATATTGCACGAAAAAACACACCAAAACTGGGAAAAACCTCCTCTTGTTCAGCTGGAAATCTCCTACTTGATGATGTGCTCTGATACCAAGTTGGAACTGCAGTTTTTAATTAATTTAGGTTTTAATGGAAGGTCAGTTATAATTGTGGTAAATTGAGAAGAAAGGGGAAAGAGAGAAGGAAAAAGAAAATTTTGAGAGCGAGAGAGATGGTCGTCCCATTAGTAGGGATGGGCAGCCACTCTTACATATTTATATTAGTGCATCTCTTCAAACTTAAAGAAAAAAAAGTATAAATAAATAAATAAATAAAACCCTTTTTTAGAGTATTTGCAAAACAGTCGAGGACTTTTCTGTAATTTCAGGAAATTCTGTCACACAACACTCATCACCTTTTCCTAAGACTAGCTTCAAACCAAGTTCTCAACCATCAAGAAACTTTTATAGAGGAAACAAAGAGGAAGAATATACACCAAACGGGTAAGAACCATGAAGCAAATAAGCAAAACAAAACTTTTAATTGCCAATTGAACCTGCTCACTCATCAAATTAAGCTACTTGGCCTAGTCATATAAGTAGCATAGAACCGAGTTCTTGAGCATTAAGAAACTTTAGATGGATAACAAAGAGGAAAATATGTAACTCACAAAAGGGTATGAACAATAAAGCAAATGCCAACATAAATGAACTTTAAAGTAGTACATTATGGTATGTATCCAAACCTTTAATAGAGACAAAGGATTCAAGTTCTTTTTAGATATCGCACTGGACTTGTTGCATTCTTCATAGTCTAAAGCACTGAGTGCTAAGGATGCCACAGGAATGAAAACTCCACTAGAAGTAGAAAGTAGATTAAGCATTTGTATGCATTTGAGCCTTAAAGGCAAGTAACGAGGTCCAGGAAACAAGTGAGCTACTCCACATATGAGTTGAATAACCAAGTAAAGTAATGGCTGGAGATAATTATCCCTAACATTTGCAGAGATAAATTTGACCCAAAGATCAAGGCAGCTGGTGTACTGGAAATTGTATATCTTCTCTAGTGATTCCTGCATCCAGCAATAATAAAGGAAAGTAACGTCACATGGAAACCCCTGGAAGCATTAGTAATAGATAAAAACCACAAGCATCTATGCAAGAGAACCAAACTTATTTTTCTTCTTTTTCACCTTATTGGTAATTACATAGTTGATTCAGAGAAAATAAAAAACTCTACAGTCTCATGACCTTGACCACAGGACCATCTCCCGCAGAAGGAAAGGCCTAACCAACATTTACTGGAATTGTTGACAAAGGCAAGAACTTCATTTCATGAAATGATGTGGACAAATTGTTTAATGTGGAAGTCTTTCTACTTTATGATTTCAAAACATACAAACAAAAAATGTAATTGTAGACAATTTTTGTAAATACGCAAATAAACAAGGGGGTTTTGTATCAAACTTTGTGCCAACTATTTTATGAAAATTATCAAATATTGTCAATAGCTCATCACGAGACTTCATTAAATACACCCACGTGCACCTTGTTATTATCAATGAAAGAAACAAAATACCAATGGCTAGTAATTGAAATTAGGAAAGCATACCAAACATTAGAATGTATAAAGGAAAAAGGAACATCATTTTTGTCACCAACACTTGCTGGATAAAAGCTCTTACACTTTTTTGATAATTGACAAACCTCGCAATCAATTTGTTTTATACCACTTCTATTTTTTTTATCGGTAACATTAAATTTTATTTCAAAAAGAAAGAAGTACAACTCAACTTAAAAAGACAAAAAACGCCATCGATAGTGGAACTGGTACAAGAGAAATGAACCAGCCACACACTACAATATAGAGGCTCTTAAATTACAAGACCTATGTACTCCTTACTTAGCCAAACAGTTTGCCATCCCGTTTGCGGATCTAGTAATGTGTTGAAACGTAACCTACAAGTCAGAAATTAGATGACTAATTTCATTGAAGAGAAACTGCATTTTCCATGGTCCTCTCAAAGATTTCACCCAAGAAATAGCGTTAGCCGAATCACTTTCCACCTATGATACCCGGATAAGGCAGTTTGCCTATAATACCTGTACCGATACGGTACGATACGGATACGGGATAGGGCAAGATACAGTTGGAAACGTATCTCAACCATATCCCAAATTTAGGGGGACCCTCTCTCTGTTTGAACAAAAGGAAAACAAAAATAAAAAAAAGGGAGAAGAGGAGGGAGGGAAGGAGGAAGAAGATCCCTAACCTGCTTCGATTGGGGCTGTTGTTGATGCTTTGACTGGGCTGTTGTTAAGGCTGCAGCTTCGGCGTGTTGGATTGGACTGCTAGTGCTGCCGCCACCGCCGCCTCTAACTCCAAGTACTCCTCCTTCTCCTCTTCTTCTCCTTTTTTTTTTTTTTTTTTCATTTGGAGGTTGGAGGAGCCCAACGAAAAGGGCTTCGTTGTTTTTTTTTTTTTTTTTTCATCAAGAGAGTGGAGACGCCCAGCAAAAAGGGGAAAGTATCCCACCTTTTATAAAGGAGCATGGTACAGGCCACACAACTTTTCTTTTTCTTTTATTAACGTGGGCTATTGGGCCATTCAGTCAGCCCACTATTCTTCTCTATTCATTTCTTTTTTCTATGTTGAGCTATTGTCCAGTGAGGCCCACCTCAAAAAAATTTTAATCCATGCAATGGGCCTTGCAATGTTTGAGCCCTAAATCAAAATAAAAAAATATTTTACATTAAACAAATTCCTAATCAAATATTTATATATATATATATATCCGTATCCTAAGATTTTTAAGTTGGCGTATTGAATTTGGGTTTCCCGTGTTTGTGTTCATACCCATGTCAGTACCTGGGCATCATAGCTTTCCAATATAAGATAATGATGAAATAAGGTATGAAAATAACGAAGGGCTTCTAGGATTGCCAAAACTTCCGCTTCATTAGCGTCTTTGGTCCCCACATGTTTAGAGAACATAAGCAAATCTTCCCCCTTGAGATTTCTTAGAACACCTCCAATGCCAGCCAAACCCGGTTTTCCTCTTGCCGCTCCATCAACGTTGAATTTTAAGACTCCGTGTGGTGGAGAAAACCAAGATACTATCCTTTTCTTCTTTAAAACACATGTCCTCAGACAAGCTCCCCAATTTTGCAAAATGTCATCTTAATTTCTAAAATTTCTTTCGTAGCCGAAGGCCATTCAGTGATCCTCGATCGCACAGCTGAAATTAGCTCCTCCTGAGACGATTCTTTCCTATTGAAAATTCTATCATTCCTCTATTTCCAGATTGACCAAAGAATGGAAAAGGGAATAATCCTCCATAAAACTATACCATTTCCACCCAATAGGGCCCTCTTCCAATCTTCAAACACCATCGATAATGAACCTGGAAAACACCAACTCACTTCACATTGTATGAGAAAAAAACCCCAAATAGACGAAGCAATACCACAATGGATGAACAAGTGACCTATCAACTCCATCTCCCCCACAAAGGTAACACATATCAGAAAGAGTATCAGTCACCAGCCCCCTTCTCAGAACATCTACTATCAAGATTTTGCCCGCCAATTGCACAAGGAGATGATATTGGATGAAAAGGATCAATCTCCTTATAGAATGACCTCGAGGAGAACAAACCTTTAGAAAGAGGCTTCCAAATACAAAAGTCAACTACATCCCTACATAAGAAAACGCTAGAAAGAAGATTGGACAAAGACTCACTATTCTCCACCTCCGACCGACAAAGGGCCCTCCTAAAATTAATATTCTAAGACATCACATTTCCATCCCACACGTAACACACTCTAACCGAAGCCTCTTTTTTTGAAACAACCTTAATAAGACAAGTGTAAAGGGCTAACACAAAAACGGACAAGTTCCCCCTCCCCCACAAAAAAACCTGAACCTTTAACCATAGATGAAAATATCGGCCGATACGAAGCGTATCGGCCGATATATCGGCCGTATCGGCCAAGGCCGATACGATAATTTGAATTTATCGGCCGTATATACCGTATCGCACCCGTATCGGCCGATACGGGACCGTATCGGCCGATAATTTAGCGTATCGGCCGATACGGGACCGTATCGGCCGATACGGGCCGATACGGTATGTATCGGCCGATACACGTGGGGGGGGGGGGTTATAAAACCCCCCCTTTGGGACTTTTTAGGGTTTTTTACCCTTCCCTTTCTTCTCTTCCCCTCTATAGTTTCCATTTTCACTTCCTTGTGGTCCCAAATGTCTCCCAAATCCCTCTCTTCAAGATATTTTGCCACCAAATCACCAACAAACCATTATTGAAAGAGATCTAGAGATTCAAAAGTCAAAACAAGATTCTTCATTAAGGTATATGTGGTTTATTTTTTCAACTTTTGACATGATCATTTCATTTATCACTCTCTAACTACTATGAATCACAACATAATGGCATCATTGTGTTGTTTTATTGTAGATTCATGCTTCCTTTTGATCTTACATGCATATCTTTTGTTTTTTTTTATATATATTGTTATTTTTATTTTCGGATTTATGTTATTTAAAAAAAAAAAACATTATCACTTATGGAAAACTCATGAAACAACTTGAAAATAGCTTCATATTGTTAGATCTATGTTTCTCATAGATGAAATCAACACATTTTGAATTTTTATTGCTTTTTCTCTATTTTTTATTTTCGGATTTATTTATTTTTTGAAAAAAAAAAATGTGAATATTCATGGACAACCCATGAAACCACTTGGAAATTGCTTGTAAATGATAGATCTATGTTTCCCATAGATCAATCCATCACATTTTGAATTTTTATTGCTTTTTCTCTATTTTTTATTTTCGGATTTATTTATTTTTTGAAAAAAAAAATGTGAATATTCATGGACAACCCATGAAACCACTTGGAAATTGCTTGTAAATGATAGATCTATGTTTCCCATAGATCAATCCATCACATTTTGAATTTTTATTGCTTTTTCTCTATTTTTTATTTTCGGATTTATTTATTTTTTGAAAAAAAAAATGTGAATATTCATGGACAACCCATGAAACCACTTGGAAATTGCTTGTAAATGATAGATCTATGTTTCCCATAGATCAATCCATCACATTTTGAATTTTTATTTCTTTTTCTCTATTTTTTATTTTCAGATTTATTTATTTTTTGAAAAAAAAAATGTGAATATTCATGGACAACCCATGAAACCACTTGGAAATTGCTTGTAAATGATAGATCTATGTTTCCCATAGATCAATCCATCACATTTTGAATGTTTATTGATTTTTATTTATTTTTTTATTTTCGGATTTATTTATTTTTTAAAATAAAAATAATTTTTAATATTTGAATACCAATCAAATGTCTTGAAAATGGTTCCTATATTTGTGATATAAGTTTCCTCTAACATGTTTCTTTGTTTTTTTTAATTTTTAACATACTAGTATACTACTTGTTTATATTTATAGGCAGAGCCAGGTATTAAATTTCGGTCCATCTGTCTGCCATTTGATAAGTGAAAATGCCTCGTGATGTTGATCCCGCATGGAGCTTTGGTGAGGCAGTTGAGAATAATAGGTTGAAAATCAAATGCAAGTTCTGTGGAAGAGTGACCCATGGGGGCATTACAAGATTCAAACACCACTTGGGCCACATATCTGGCAATGTTGCTGGCTGTACCGAAGTACCGAGGGAAGTAAGGGAACAAATGAAAGCTTTGGTTGGCCAAAACAAAGCTAGAAAAGTAGAGATAAAAGAAAAGAGGCGGCAAGATGTTGATGCTGCCCGTTATGATGTATTTGGGGATGAATATTTTGATGAGGAGGAAGATGCACAGATGGAGGCTGCACGCCAAGAGTCTTTGATGAGTCAACAAGAAGAATATGAACGTCGTGCATTTGCTGGAAGCAAATATTATGATGCAGGGGGCTCATCATCTGCTGTGCCAAGCAGGGGCAAGGGCTTTGCGGGGTCCATACGTAGGGCATTTAGCACCCGGGAACGGGATGCTGATGTAGAAATTATCTCTACAAGAAGAGCAGTTCCTCCCCCTGTTGATCCTCTAGCACATAGAAAAGAGGGAGCTAAACAACCAAAAATATCAAGTGTTATGAAAGGGGTAATGAAGGCTGCAAGAGATAGATTGGCCAAAGCTACAGCAAAATGGCTAATTCACAAGAACATACCACCTACAGCAATAGATTCCCCATACTTCCAGACTATTCTTGATGTTGCCGCCGAAGCTGGGCGGGGTATACAGGCGCCCTCCGTATATGATGTGGGCACTAAATATCTTGAAGAAGAATTTAAAGAAATAAAGGCTTGGGTGGAAAAATTTAGACCCATGTGGCAACAAAATGGTGTTACCATCATGTGTGACGGGTGGACCAGCGGCACCCAAACACAATTAATAAACTTTTTGGTGTATTCAGTCGCTGGGACCGTCTTTGTGAAGTCCATTGATGCATCTGAACATAGACGGACAGCCGCATATATATATACTCTTATGGATAAAGTTGTAGAGAGTGTGGGAGAGGAGTATATTGTACAGATTGTTACAGATAATGGCGCCAATTTCAAGGCAGCAGGTTTGAAATTAATGGAGAAGAGGACCCATTTATTCTGGACCCCATGTGCAGCACACTGCGTAGATCTCATCTTGGAAGAGATTGGAAGGAAGACAAAAGTGTCTTCATTGATCAAGGCATGCAGAGGAATTACAAGATTTATATATGATCATTCATGGGTGTTAAGCTTGATGAAAAGATATACAAATAACCATGCCTTGCTGCGTCCAGGATTAACAAGGTTTGCAATCCATTTTCTGGCTATGGAAAACCTTGTAAAGTTTAGAACGGAGCTCATTCAGATGTTTGCATCAGAAGAATGGCTTCGTTCGAGATGGGGCAATGCAACCCATGGTCCGGAGTTTGAAGTCCCAAACCTGATGAGGGACAATAAATTTTGGAAGAAAGTGAAGAAGATATTAAAGGTTTTTGAGCCTTTAGTTAAAGTGTTGCGGCTTGTAGATGGTGATGACAAGCCGACAATGGGCTTTATATATGAAGCAATGGATCGGGCAAAGCAATCCATCATGGAAAATGTTAGATATCACGAAAAATATATGAAGATTATTGACGCCCGTTGGAACGATCAGTTGCACCATCCATTGCATGCCGCAGGTAATTAATATATATCTTTGAATTTGATACTTTTTTGTTTTCCTAACTAATGTATTTATTATCTTGCTTGCTCACAGTACATTCTACATATTTATAATGTAGGTTATTTTTTGAATCCCGAATTCTATTACCGCAATGTCGAACAACACACCGAAGCAATAGATACGGACTTGCGGGTAGGATTACGGGAGGTGTTGAAGAAATTGTTAGGTCGAGATGATCAAGTTGAGGCCATTCAAGAGGTGAGTGGGTGGTTACTTAAGAGAATTTAATTATGTTGTAGGGGTTTACTGACTTGTATCTAATTTTCACATTGTAGATATCTATCTATACACAAAGGAGAGGAACCTTTGCTGACCCTCTTGTGATACGATCGATTGGAAAGATGTCACCTGGTATGACTATGAACAAAAGACATATCCACATTGCAGATATCTTGTGATACGATCTAATTTTCTTTATTTATTTTTTGCATTTCAGCTGATTGGTGGATGAATTATGGGGAGAGTGCTCCACATCTAAGGAGTGCGGCTATTCGCATCCTTAGTCAAACTACAACATCTTCCAACTGTGAAAGAAATTGGAGCACTTTCTCTTTGATCCACACGAAGGTCAGGAATCGGCTTACCATGCAGAAACTCAACAAGCTTGTGTATTGTCATTACAATCTGAAGTTGAAACACAGAATTAGGGAGAGAAGGGTAAGGGATAGTCCTGATTATTGTCCCATTAATTTGGATCACATATTTAGAGAGGACGATCCCTTACTCCCATGGTTAGCCGAGATAGAGGATCCACTGCTAGATTCAGATCCGGGGTTTCAGGAAACGGTTCAAGAGTTGATAGGTGAGGACATGGGTGAGGCACCTGCAGCTACAGAAGGTCAGCCACCTCAGGGAGAAGGTACCAGTAGTAGGACTAGGAGGAGTGGGAAAGAACCTGCTTCTGAGAAAGCTAGTTCTACCACAGTCTCTTCAAGTAGCCATGGTGGAGGAGATGGAGGAGGAGACAGTGGGACAGGTGGTACTAGTGAATACTATCAACATGATGAAGACGATGACATTCCTGTAGAGGAAGTACATGAGTTACCTCCATCTGGAAGATTTGATCCAAGCCGTGGTTATCAACGGCGCCGAAGAGATTCACCACCTGGGGCTGGAGGTAGTACTCAGCAAGGAAATATGGGTGGAGATTTTGGAGGACAACAAGCGGCATCATGGACTGATTCATGGAACCCTAGTTACGGTGGACAAGGACCCTCACACTCACAGTATTTTGACTGTTTTTCCATATGGTCAAGTACAACAAGGAGAAGAACAGTCTTCAACTTCGGGGTCCTACTCATATGGTGACTATGGTGAAACACAATATGGTAGATATCCACCTGGACCACCTCCACCTCCTCCAAGTTCCTATGATGTGGGTGCGGCTGGCTTCTTTGGATTTGTGGATCCCAATACTCATCAATATCAAATTCAATATGGTGCCAATACAAATGATAACACTGATGGGAATGAGGATAACCATAGCCCCTTGAATCTTGGTAGACATTCCTTTTGGTGGTGATCAAGGTATTTCTAATTCCTATTTCTTTCACTAACTCTCTACTCTCTTTGTCATTTCTAAATTGGTGTGGAATGTTGATTGTTGATCACTTTATAGTTCATTCACTTGATTGAATTTAAACCTTGAATGCTGAAGGTAGTGAAGTATTGATATTTGATTGTTCAATGTTCAGTTGTTCACTAATGAGTAATGAGTATTGAGTAATGAGTAATGACCTAACTCTTAAGAATTTCTTATGCCTTTATTTCATGTTCTAATTTTTTTTAATGAGCTTTTCATTACTTTTTAAGTTAACATGACTAAGAAACATGAATACATGTGAAAAAACTAATCATTACTATTATTTTCTATTTATACAGCGATACAGGACCTCATATATTGAGGGCACCGATACGCCCCCTTTTCTTACTTACTTTTGCAAAAGAACCACATTTTCTTTCATTTTACAATTTTCTGGATTTTCTGGAATTTTTTCAGATTTTTTTGGCGATTTTTTAAAATCGCACCGCTACGCCGATACGTATCCCCGATACGCTACGTATCGCCCGCTTCGTATCGGTTTGGCGGCGGGCCGCTACGCCCGCCGATACCGATATTTTCATCTATGCCTTTAACAAAGACCACCCCCCTGACATTTGACAATTCCCCAAAACTAGAAATGAAAGCCCAAAAAGTAGACAACTTATGCTTAGGGACTCTTATTGGCACCCACCACCAAACATCCTCCCCATTCTTAGACACTACAACCCTCCTCCACAATGCCTCTTTATCTTCTCCAAATCTCCACCACCATTTAGCTAATAGAGACCAATATTTAAGTTCCAAATTTCCCTTTCACATTTCCTCCAGCATATATCACTTCTAATATCAAGAACTGGATAAAGACTCATGCTTTGAATTGGCACATGTCCTAAACGCCTATGCCATTTTATGACATCTTCGACACTAACTGATGATTGAAAAGCCGACATATGCTTCCACTCTAGATCAACATAATAGAGGCCATTATCATAACATCACAAAGATAATAAAAGATAGAAGTATTTTGGCCTTCCAAAGTGTGTCGAACCCTTGTGATCAACCCCCTTTATATATCTCTTGTATTTGCTTGTATAACATATCATATTGCTATTATATCCCTTAAATAGCAACGTCTAATCTGATCTACACAATATATGCAAGTGACTTAGTCACCAAGGCCCATATAAACAGACTCGACCTGCCCTTTGACCTAACCTGACCAAATCACATGCTTACATTAATAAAACAACCCCAACCCCCCACCCCCCCCAACAAAAAATAAATAAAAAAATAAATAAGAAAGAAAACACCGCCTCTCTCTCTCTCTCTCTCTCTCTCTCTCTCTCTCTCTCAAATTGATGTTGGAGAGTCAACCAACAACAATTTGTTAACAAAAAACTTGCGGAAGAGCTTTAGTAAGAACGTCGGTAACTAAGAGATTAGGAGCAACATGAGAAAGAGCAATCAACTTCTCGTCAAACGCCTCACCGAATGAAGGGACAGTCCACCTCAATATGTTTGGTGCGCTCATGATAAACAGGATTTTCTGCAATTCGGATGGCACTTGTTGATAAGTCCATAAAATTGCATATTGTCATCATTTCATATAGAATTTGGACTTAGTTAAGATTAAATCATTTGAAGTTCATAATTTCATGCATCAATGCTTTTAAAGTGGATTTCATGAGAATTAATTTAAACTGTGAAAATTGCATGTTTTATGAAATTATTCTTTTTAGATTTTCCTAGTATCCTCTTGAATAACTTCATTTTTACACATAAAGTCACGTAATTTCTTTGCACCATTGGATTGTACACAAAAGTCTGAGCTAGGTGGTGCATTTGCATGCATTCATACTTGTCAAAATGGGTCCCATGCATGATAGGATAGTTTTCTACGTAAACATTATTCTTTTTAATTATTTGTTTTCTTGTGTAGCAAGCTCAAGAAAAAGGGGACCCGCACATGAATAAGTTCAAGAGGAAGGAAAATAGAGGAGAAATAAAGAAAGAAGAAAAAGAAGATTTCACCACACCATGTGGGACCCACCTCGGGCATGAATCCCATGGTGGCAACCCAAGGAATTTGCAACAATTTTCTGTCCTACTTTTTACGAAATTCGAAAACTCAATTTTCAAAAGAGGAGTCCAAGTGAGGCAACAATTCAAGGGCACGTTTGGTAGTTTGAGAGGAATCCTTTTTGTGCTTGTGGCATTTGGAGTTTTGGGTCACTTCTAGCATTCTTCGGAGGGAGTGGTTTTGTGTGGAACATCTAATTTGATGAGATGGATGTCGTCAGGGTTTTGGAATTTGAGGGTTTTCAAATGGGATTTTGGGGTTTTCAAAATCACAATGTTTGAGCGTCACAAAGAGCTACCAATAAAATCTGTGAGCAACAAATCAGAAGCAAAGAGGGGTCGCGAAGATAATCTATGAGCAACAGTCCATAAGCAGTGCGAAGAGAATTTGTGAGCAACAAATCATAAGGGGAGAGAGGGAGAGAGAGAAGGAAGATTATGGAGAGAATGTAGCAAGAAGGAAGATGATGGGATGGTGAGGAAGACACCGGAACGTTGAGGAAGACGATGACAAGGATGTGGGATCAATTGGAACGTTGA
Source organism: Camphora micrantha (assembly GCA_003546025.1). NCBI lineage: Eukaryota > Viridiplantae > Streptophyta > Magnoliopsida > Laurales > Lauraceae > Camphora > Camphora micrantha. Next base: position 15,052,379 of record QPKB01000006.1, on the reverse strand, counting down.
GGAAGAGACGATGATGAGGATGTGGGACCAATTGAGTGATTGGAGTGAGCTGGAGATGAAACCGGGGGAAGGCCAATCGTCGCTAAAAAAATGGCCTTTTATACCTCCCCTTAAAAATTGAGGATTTACAAGATCCGATGGGTAGAGATCGGACCGATGAAATTCGAGCTATCATGGATCTTGAAAATCCTCAATAAGGAAACCTTGGCATTACCAAACATGGGTTTCAACTTTCAAGTGGAGACTTTCCAAGCATATAATGAGTCTATCCCTTACAAGACTTGGAGAGCAAGAAAGGAAAGAATTCAAATTTAAAATTTGAAATTCAAATTTTAAAAAGTTCAAAATTCAAAATTGAATTTCAAAAGGTAGGGTCTTTCCAAATTTGCAAGGATTCTAATCAAGGTTTGATCAAGAGAATATCGACGGACGAGATCATGTGGAGATTTTTGCAGAGATAGACGATGAGTCAAGATAAGAAAGTGCTTGAGCAATAAGAAACCCAAGTTGAAAAGGAATCTCTAAAATTTTCTATTTCCTCTCCTTTCCTCCAACTTTTTCTCCAATTTTCCTATTTTCTCTCCCTCTCTTTCCTTTTCCTTCCTTTTCTTTCTCACTAAGAAAGAAAGTTTCCTTTTCCACTTAAACTTGGAATGCAAGAAATTGTCCACACCCAGGGGGCAGCCCCACCTCCCCCCACCCCCCCCAACTTCTTTTCTTTTCCGTTTCCAATTGCAATAATTGGGAATTTTTTTATGAACGAGAAAATGTATGTGATGGAGGGCTAATTTTTAAATCTAAGGAGAAGTAGAAACTTATATCCTTCAATTAGTTCTCAGATAGACGTGATCAATAAAGGTTCAATTTTTCTAATTATGTTTTTATCTCTAGAGGAATTTACCTGAAAAATCACCTTAAATGGCCACTAAACAAGAAAAAAAGGACCCAGTAGTTCATATGATACGGAAGTGGTCCCCTATGACCACTTTTGTTTTTTTTATAAACCTTTCATTTTTTTTAAACCTTATAAAACCCCCGAAACCCTATTTTCCCTTTCTTCCTCCCCATCTTTTTCCCCTGTCTGGCGATTTTTTTGCCTTCTTCTTCCTCAACAGACTACAACGTGGTCCCAGAGCTCGTTTTCCAACCTCTTTTGGATTGAAGCATCATAAATTCGAGTATCTTATCACGTGGAGGTATTCTTCTTGTCAGCTTCCCATTGTTTGTTTCCCAAAATGATGATTTGTGTGGGTTTCTTCATCTTCTTTCCATTTTATTGAACCTCTTTCTAATATCGCATCCTAAAATTGTTCATAGTCATGCACTATACGTGCTTTTTGCAATGAATCAACCCATCAATTAGTCCTTCCGTTTTCCCTCTTCTTGACTGTGTAGATAACCATGATCGAACCATATCATTGCTTCTTTTCCATGGTGAATGATTAGAAGTAGATAATGATGTAGTTGAGCATACCATGAACAAAACGATTATTTTTTTTTGGCACTCTTAGTATTAGAAAGAGATGAAGAGACTCCTGATGATTGTTGTGGTGATTTTTCTGTTGTGTTTGGGGGTTCGTATGCAATTCGAGACCTGAGAACAAGGCCATGTGAGGAGGTTTATGTGGTGAGAGATGGAGAGACGCTTCAGAGCATAAGTGAGAGATGCAATGCTCCCTTCATATTGTTTGATAATCGAAATGTTATTGATACTGATGATGTTGGTCCTAGAACTGTTTTAATGGTCAAATCTTCTCAGTTTTAAAATTTTTCAATTTGGAAGTTTTTTTTTTTTTTAATCTATATGATGGTTGTTGAGTTGGAGTTGGAGGTCTTTGGGTTAGTTGTATGGAGTCAGAGAAGACTGGCTTGTTATATTTTGTGTATATTTGTGTATATCCCCATAAAAGCAATACATGTAGAAGAAAAGTATAATTTGGCCTTGATGAAATATTGATTCATAGAATCAAACTCTCTCAAAGGACACATTTAATACCCTTTTTCGTTATTCAATATTCTACTTATTTGATATACATCTTTCTATGTTCCTATTCAATATGGGGGGGTAGAGATTTGACAAACCCAGTCACTCGAATTCAGTGGCTATTTTAAATAGTCCAGAATTTCTGATTCTTTGAGGCCAGTCTTATAACCCATCTATAAGGTCCATCTATGAAATCTAACGGGCTTGAAACTACTACAATATCAGAACTGGGCCCTTTTACTCATAATTTGACTTCCTTTGGTTTTTCCTTTTTAATTGCTTGTTTTAGACCTGATCCACGATGGTGGCATTCTCAACTCTAGTTAGCGAGATTTGGATTGGTTCCATCACACAAGGGACAGTGGTTTTGAGTGCTTTGGACATGAGATGTGGTATCTAAATTAAATGGATACATCGTTAAATAAAAGGGACAGTGATGTTGAGTGCTTTGCACATGAGAGTTGAAGATAAATTGGATGCAATTCAAATGCTAAAAGATTTGTATGCACTGTTAGTTGATTGTAACACCTACATTATTAGTTTCTTGCATTTGTTTAGTTCTCCAAGTTATAATTTTAAGGAGTAGAATGTTCTCTTACAACATTGGTAGACATTTTTTGTAGATATCTAGAAGTAAGGATGGGGGAGCGGGAAATTCATTTGTTTGGATCATGTAGTGCGCGTGCACATCATTGTGAATCTAATGATTTTTTTTGCAATTGAAACGAGCGACGACGTCATCGCTCCACAGAATCTCAAAAACTTATTCCAATTGAAACAAGTAACAAGGTCGTTGCTCCACAGAATCTTAGAAACTTATTCCAGTTGAAACAAGCGACCACAGAATCTCAGACTTATTCCAATTGAAACAAGCGACAACGTCGACACTCGTTGAAAAGGGGCAAAAAAAAAAAAAAAAATTTGGCGAGAAGATCGGTTCTGTTTCATTAAAACTATGGGGGCCTTTTTGGTGCACACAACCTCTAAGGTGATTTTTCAGGTAAATTCGTCTTATCTCTATTATGTGTTTTTCCTTGATTTCTTTTTTTTTTTTAGATATATGAAATGCTTGGAAGCCTCTAATGATAAAGATACCCAGTTTGGAGCAAGGATAAGTTAATGATCTCTCACAAAACTGACTTTTGAAAATGTTATCTGTGCTCTTCTTGATGGGAAGAGAGATCTAAGCTATACGTATTTCTAATCATTACGAACAAATGGATCCGTGTTCTTAAGACGCAATCTTTTCATTGTTATTTCTTTAATTATTTCCAATTGGTTGTTTCAATTCTTTTTATTGTGGTAGCAGCATTCTTTTTAGATAAATTTAGAATTTTCAGATTAGGGTTTTTTTATTGGGGGTGTAAGTATTGTAATTAATTTTTATCCAAGAGACATTCAAAGTGTATAGTTCTTTAATTAGGCTAAAATTAGAGTTTAAGTAGGTTAGGTCAAGCGCAGATCTACTTTCCATCCCTGTGGATTGATCTCGGACTCACCGAGAATTACTACTTGAAGACAACCTTGCACTTGGGGTGCACATCACTTGTGTTATAAACATGGAGGGGTGTAGCTTGAGGTTGAGGATAACCAAGATCGGTAAGCAAACAACGAAACCAAACAACTTGAAAACAAGTTGTATACATTGAATGATATTCCGCTTCTGTGGAAGATTTGGAAACATGATCCCGTTTCTAGCACTTCCATGAAATGAGAGCATCACCAAGAAAAACACACAACCCTATTGTTGATCAGCGAGTGTTGGGAATAGGCTTTGAGTGATAAGTCAGATTTCACAAGAAAGATAATCCATCGTTAAGTGTTCCATGAAGATATTGAATAATCAGATTAACTGCAACAAAATGAAGATTTCTAAGACGATGCATGTATTGAATAATCCTCTTAACTGCAACAAAATGAAGATTTCTAAGACAATGCATGAACTAACTTACAGTATTGACAGTGTGAGAAATATCTGGCCGGCAGATTGTGAGATAGACAAGACTACCAACCAACCTCCAATAAGCAATAGGGTTATACAGGGGTCATCATCCTCCTTACTATATTTCACGTTACGCTCTAACAGGGTATCAACTGGAGTTGAATTTTGAAGATGAGCTCGATGGATCAGATCTTGGATGTATTTATGCTGATTGATGAATAATCCTTTTGGAAGTTTGTGCACCTCAGCCATAAGCTGAACACAATGTGCTGCTCAACAGAGCTCAAGATCCAACTTATGATTGTTGCATCATATATTACCCATTGACAAGACTTGTTGTGTCAGTAGGTTTGACTGTTGTGCTATCAATGTGACCCCAAAGGTTTTTTCCAATAAAAAAATATCATAAACTGAGGGACCATTCTGTAACACTAAAAATAAGCACTTATTTTCTCATTTAGAGCTTATTAACAATTTGGATTGTTCGATAAAAACTCTAATTACATTTTAAACTTAGAACTTATTTTTAGCAATAAGTGATTTTAAGCACTTAAAGATAAGCTGCTCGGAGCAGCTTTTTTCGAAGCTTCTTCTCCCAAAGGCAGTGGAAGCGGTAATTACGGGTATGTTCAACAAATATGTCCTCCAAAAACCACATATTTACCAAAATACCCTCACTATATTTGCTACGGTTTCCTGCTCGTCTCTTCTTCCCTACCTATCTCCCCCTCTCTACACGACCGATATCAAGGACGACAATGAGGACGATTCGAAGAGGCGAAGGAATTTCTCTGTATCTCATTTGGTACAATGAATCTCTCTCTCTCTCTCTCTCTCTCTCTCTCTCTCTCTCTCTCTCTCTCTCTCTCTCTCTCTCTCTCTCTCACACACACACACACACACATTTTGATCTGTGCATTCTGTTTGTTTTCCCAAATCTTTCTTTCTAGTTTCTATATCTATCTATATTTGGGTATTGGAAATAAGGGTTTCTGCATCTGGGTACTGGAAATCAGGAGATTTTGGCGGCTGCAATGGCGAGAGAGAGGATTCCTACCCATTTGCAAACGTCAATAGGGGTGAGGGTGAAGAGACTGAAGAAAGAGAAGGCAATTTCGAGGGAAGAGAAGGGGATTTCAAGGGATTTGGTTTGTGGGGTTCGAGGAGAAGGGGGAAAAAGAGTTGGAATATGAGCATTTGAGTGGAGGGCAAATATTGGTCATCGTTGTTCGTTGTTTTTGCCTAGGTATTTAAGGTGTTTGATGAAATGCATAAGAGAGATTGTTCCTGCATAATTTTTATCGGTAGTTTGTTCCTGCATTTTAACGAATTGAAAGAGTAAAACTGCCCAAAATAGGATGTCATAGAAATGTAAGAAATGCACACGGACCTGGCCAACTTGAAGATGTTTGGTTATTGAGCCTAATTCGTGGGGACAAAAACAATCTACAAGAAAAGGCTATTTCAAACACGGGATGACCCCAATTGCAATAAATTCTGCAACTCTTCTGGTTGGTGCTGATGGATATGATTGGATCCTTCCCCAACTGACTCTGAAGCTTCATTCAATAGATTATTGCCAGAGCAATTCCATTGGGTCGGGCCTCATGCTTTACTTTAAGTTATGGGACCCTCAGTACATAATAATGAGTTATAACATAATGAAAGGGGACCCACGAGGGTTGAAAGAGGGGGAGAAGTTGTGCGCATAAACCCCAAGGGGGGATTTGTGTCTAGCGCACACTTCCCAAAACCCTTTGGGGTATTTGCACAGGTATCATCAAGGGCCACTTGTTTCCATTAATTTTGTTAAGGGGCATTTCTTAGAAGCCCTAGCATACTTGTCATCTTTCCCTCTCTAAGCTTGTGTACCTTTTGAAGGAGCCCTAACTTGGAGTTTTTTTTGGAGATCAAATGAGAGAGAAGGAAAGAGGAAGGATTGGCTTTCAGATTGGATGTCCTTCAGCCTGCCACAAGTGATTAAAGCAACCAAGGCCTATTCTAGGTGAGTGGAATTCCCCATATAACTGTGTCCTTTGGGTGTGATCTGATGTAAGGAATTTAGTTGTTGAAATCACTGTTGGGGGAGATGAGAAAATGATATAAGAACTCTCAGAACTTTGCTGGTGGCTAAACCATCATAGTCGAACCCTACATCTTGAGATATAGGGTTGTCCGATTAGGGTTTGAGGTGATATAGGTTGGCCGAAACTGAAACAAGGCGGAAACAGGCTGGTTGAACCCTGGTTTGGAGCAGTAATGTGTTTCAGCAGTGTGGGTAAATTATTGAACTAGATGGTACCCAAAATCCCAACTGTTGGCTGTGTACCTGATTTCCATGACAATAGAATTATGGTAATACAATATGGGTCTGAAATCAGCATATTAAGGATAATAGGCCAATCTGATTTTTTAGCATTACCAATTTCAGAATCTCAAATGTGATGAATTGTATCTGAATTTATGTACCCTTGCAAATATGATTGAAGTATAATATACACATGTTCTCTTATGAAGGTTATCAAAACACACACACACATGTTATTGGTTGCACACTTTTGATGACTGTATCACATTTAAGCATAATTTACAATAATTAAGTGGAATTAGAATACGTTGTTATAGCTGTAATTACTACATCAATGGCCGGTACTGTAATCTGCAGCACAAACACAGAGGCGACCCATTTCGACATTGGTAAGGGTGACTGATAACCAGGGATGCGTGTCTTCAGATTGCAGACACCCAGCTACTGGTGGGTAGCTGATGTTAATAAACTCTATTACAAGTGTTATGTAAGGCTGTCTCCATTTCTTTTAGTTTTCATCATTATAAGTTGCTGTGGTGAATATTTGTTGCGAAAGGAAATCTGGTGGTGTTCGTAAATGGGTAGGTTGAGGAGATGAGGGGGTTGTGGTGGACGTCATTTGTGTTGTTGCCTATGGGAGGAAGGATGTCATTTGTTGTGTTGACTGAGGGATGTTGGACACAATTTGTTGTGTTCGGCTGTTCGCTTAACGGTGGTCAATGAGACAGCTGTGTTGTGGGAGCCTCCTTTGTTGTGATGGGGAAAATTCTTTTGTGATATTTGGTGTCTGTGTGGAGAACTTTGTTGTGGGCCTTACTGGCTATGTTGAGGGCTAGCTACTTGTCGCTACATGAGTCTTTATAAGAATGTCTTAAATCTGATTTTTTATTCTATTGCTTTCTCAGATATATCTGACGTTGTATGTGAATCCACCATGGTTCAAAATCATGGTTCACAGTCATCACATCACGGTCATCGGCATCCATCACGGAGAGAATCCAAAAAAAAAAAAAAAATCCAAAAAATCCAGAATATTATAAAATGATAGAAAACAATGTTTTTTTTACATTAGTGCACACTATAAAGCAAAATAACGGTCCCCTCAAGTTATGACATTCTGTGTCATGGTTGTATCACTGTATGTACTAAAATATGCTGAAATATCATAAATTTTACATAATGCAATCATAATTTGGGCAAACTAATAGCGTTAAACATTTAAAGTCTATAATCTAGCAATAATATTAATAGAGTTAGTGCATGTGCAGTACTCAACTTAATAACTTGGTCATTAAGGTGCGCCCACCTTCAAGTTTCAAGTGTAAAGTAACATTCACCACATCAAAATGAATTAACTTGCTAACTTAAAGTAGTGGAGTTTGGACAATTGTATATTACCTTGGCTTGTTTTTTGGATGAGACATGAATGCCCAAGAGGTGGGGCCTGAGCCTAATGCCAGAACGAGATCTAAACTAAATGTCATTAGATTTATGACAAATGAACCCAAAAGCAAATCTAACACACTTGACAAACTAATTTGATGAAATCTAAATGATTTCAAGAAAAGCCCCAAATTTTTAAAATAAAAAAAGCCTAGATCTACACTAAAAAAAAAAAACTAGATCTAAGAAAAACCAAGCGAACAACATCAAATAAAAGTATTTAACTCAATTGAAGTCTTAGATAGATGCATTTTATACAAACTTCCAAACAAAAAAATCGGATTTAAATAAAAAAAAATACCAAAAGTAATAAAATCTACAATATGGTACTCCAAAACTCTACATCTAACCAGCCTCAAGCATTTCTAAACTATCTTCAGGTCCAATCTCGGAAAAAACTCAAACGAATCACAAAAAAATATCACCCAATAATATCCCTTGACTTCCTTGTTCTTTCCCACGGAGAAATCCACCAAAATCTTGAGAAAGTCTTGAGTTTTGGAGCTTGGAGAGGTCACACACAGTTAAGAGGAAGGCTCAGGCTCGGTTTGGAGAAGAAACAAAGGAAAAAGGAGTGAAAACGCAGGTTTTTAAAAAAAAGTTATTCGTCGGCCAATATTTTGAAAATATCGGTAACAAGCGATATTTTGGCCATAATGCTAATGTTAGCGTTATGGGCAAAATATCGAAATGGTAACGGCAAATGCACAGTATGTAGTGATTTTGAACCATGGAATTCCTCTCACTCAGTATGTAGTGATCCCTGGTTTGCAAATGCAAGGTAACCAGATTGTAGAAGATTATGCGGGCTGCGATGATCAGGAGCTTAACTTTGACATCCGAAGCTGAGAGTGAATTCAACAATTTGTTTGAGGATTAGCCTCATTTGGTTCTTTTAAATCTGAATAATGAACGCTCATTTGTTACATATGAGTTTATGGATTTTATTTAGGATATGTAGTTGGATTGTTCTAATTTTTTTTTTTTCTTTGGGAAGTTTCATAACAGTTATCAAATAATCTAGTAAGTGCCTGGCTTTATCTTGTGACGTTTATTTGATTATGCTGGTATCTGATGTTCATTGATCATGGTCCAGAATCCGAATGGGCCCCAGATTTGGGACGTGACAACACGTATAAGACACGTGTCACAATTCTAGTTAAAAACAACATAAGATTCAAACTCATCTCCTCCATCCATTGAATCCCACACCCAAATTGAGAGAGACGGAAAGTAGAGAGGGAATATTAGAGAGAGAGATCTATAGAGAGAAAATTAGGGAGAAGCTTAGATTCGATTTCTACAAGCCCTAATTTAATTCCTAATCGTGTTTAAAGCTCGAAAGGTAGACAGTTATTGCATAGTGTGAGATTATCATATCAATGCCTCCCTAGTTGTGTTTAAACCTCTAATGGTAGATAGTTCTTGCATATTTTGAGATTATCATATCAATGTCTCCCTTATTTGAAGTATTGTAGTAATTTTCCTTAATTCTTATTACAATTGTGTAGATTAATGATCTTTAATGTTCTTGATTCTTCAATTGTGACACAACCTAGAAACAATAGGTGGAACTTGATGGAAAAATTGAATGGGTCCCTTGGTCGATCCTCCTCTCATTTAATATCGCTTTCAGCCTTTAATCAAGGCAATTACAATCTTTATACATGTAAGGTATACCAATTACAGTCCTATAGTTATGTTACAAAAAGATTTAGTCAACTAATATCTCCCATAATGGGTCAGTCATGAACTAGGCCTATTTGTACATGGGCCTTGTGCGCAGTCCCTGCACTCCTTAACACCAAAGAAGGATGGATCATGAAGGATGTGTGTAGATAGCAGGGTGATTAACAAGATGACCGGCAAGTTTCGGTTTCCTATACCGAGACTCAATGGCATGCTGGACATGATGGTTGGTCATCAAGTCTTTTCAAAGATCAATCATAAAAGTGGGTAGAAAACCACCTTCAAGACAAAGGATGGTTTGTATGAGTGGCTGGTCATGTCCTTTGGTTTGTCAAATGCACGCAGCACATTTATGAGGTTTATGACACAAGTGTTGAGGCCATTCATAGGCAAGTTCCTGGTCGTTTACTTTGATGACATTCTCATCTACAATAGTACTAGAGAGCAACACATAGGCTATTCGAGAGAGGTTTGCTTGACCGTGAGGGGAGAGAAATTGTACGCGAACCTCAAGAAATGCACCTTCTTGTCTTCGCAAGTTGTTTTCTTGAGGATTTGTCGTTTCCACGGAAGGGATGTCTCCGGACCTTGAAAAGGTCAAGGCAATTGTAGAATGGCAGGTTCCACTGAACATTCATGAGGAGCGCAGTTTCCATGGACTTGGCACCTTCTATAGGCGGTTCATCTGTGAGCACAGTGATGGCACCCTCCAACTTTTCAGGAAATTAAGACAAAAAATGACGGAAGCACCCATTATGCGACTTCCCGATTTTTCTTAAGTTTTTGAGGTGGCATGCGACGCGTTTGGCGTCGGCATCAGAGGAGTCCTAAGCAAGGAAGGATATCATGTCACCTTTTCAATGAAAAGCTGAATGCGGACCAACAGAAGTGCTCCGTGTATGAGAAGGAACTCTACGCGGTGGTGCAAGCACTCAAGCGTTGGAGACATCACTTGCTACCATGTGAGTTTGTCATGTACTCAAACCATGAGGCTCTGAAGTACATTCAATCCCAAGCCAAGATGAGATCCAAGCATGCGAAATGGATCGAGGAATTACAAGAGTTCTCATTCGTGCTTAAGCACAAGCCAAGGGTTGAGAACAAGGATACAGACGCCTTGAGCCGCAAGGTTGCGTTGCTACACTCCATTAGTGTTAGTGTGATCGGACTTGAGCGCTTACAGAAAGCATATCCTACATGTCCTGATTTTGAGGAAATCTATAAAATGCTTTCGAAAAATCCTTTTCACAGCACAAAAGGATTTTTGCTTAAAGATGGTTTCCTTTTCCAAAGGAAATAGGTTATAATTCTCCGGACATCACTTCGTAATTTTCTAGTCTGGGAAATGCATGCGGGAGGAATCGCATGCCATTTTGGTTGCGATAAAACCATTGCCCTCATGGACGATCGATTTTATTGGCCAACTCTCAAATGAGATGTTGCCAAAATTATAGGGCAATGCAGAACATGTCAACTTGCAAAGCAACACAAGCAAAATACGAGGTTGTATAAGCCGTTGCCAGGGCCACACGCACCGTGGCAAGATGTTAGTATGGACTTCATGTTGCACCTCCCAAAAACTCTGCAAAAAGACAATTCCATACTGGTCGTAGTGGACCGCTTTTCTAAGATTGCCCACTTCATTCCTTGTTCGAAGACCTCAAATGCAACTCATGTTGTGCGTCTTTTCTTTGATGAGGTTGTTCGACTTCATGGGCTTCCACCTATTATTGTGTCTTATCGGGATGTAAAATTCACGAGTTACTTTTGGAATACACTTTGGGTGATCATGGGAACTAAGCTTCGCTTTTCTTTGGCCTATCACCAATAAGTTGATGGTCAAACCGAGGTTGTGAATAGGGGCCTAGGAAACCTTCTTAGGTGCTTGGTAGGAGAGCACATCAAAGCATGGGGAACGATGTTTACTGACCGCTGAATTTGTATAAAATAGTTCGGTCAAAAGGTCCATTGGCATCAGTCCATTCGAAGCTGTGTTAGGATACAAACCTATGATGCCATTAGATCTCATTCTCATTACTTCATTGCATCGACCATCTGCATCAGCTGAATCATTTGCACAACACATGCACTGCATGATGAGATCAAAAGAAGGATTACTATGCACAATGAAACTTATAAAATGGCTGATGATTCGCATCGTCGCCATGTCGAATTAAGCATAGGTGACTATGTAATGGTTCATATAAGGCCAGAACGGTTCCGTAAAGGATCCGCCAAAAAGTTAAAGGCCCGCAATGCCGGACCCTCTAAGGTTGTGAAGAGAATGGGTTCCAATGGGTATGTGCTAGAATTGCCAACCAATTGGAAAATCAGTCCAGTCTTTAATGTGGAGGATCTCGTCCTCTTCCGGGGTCCCACAACTTTGTCCCATTACCCACAAGTTTATGAGCCTGTCAACCAATCTATGAATGACCCGGATACGCTTATGGAGATTGAGCCATATGAACCAACCCATTTTGAGCCTAACCTACCTTCTCCTACACCCGCTTTGGGCCAAAAGAAAGAGTTTGTGGAGGACACCCTTGATGATGCCTTGGTCTCCACCAGACATGGCGGATATCAGAAATAGCTTGCTAACTGGAAAGACAGGCCAGTGACAGACAGCACATGGATCCCTTGGGAGGAACTCCAGCGCTTGAATCCATACCTTTTAGTGCAGCACGACGACTTTATTTCTACAATGGCGAAATCTTCGCAGCCCAAGGGAGTTGATAGGGACAACAGGCCCAAAGCCATGTAAGTCTTTCAAAGGCAGAAAAAGAAGATGGTACACAAGGTCCCATTGTGGATGGATCAACCTTTTATAGGGTTAATCCATCGAAATCAATAGGATCCATCATTGGATCGAAGTTTGGAAGAAGATTCACCGTCAGATGTGATGAATGGCGGGCTAAAGACCTCATATGGCAATAAGGAGGACCCCACTCTAGGATGTGCTAAAAGGGAAGACATGTCGCTGAATCAAAATGTTTTATTGGAATATGGGGGACCCAAAAGGAATTAAAGTTGAAGAAAGATAAAGACGGACCAAGAGGGGGGGACAACATAAATCCCTTCCCTTGGGATTCGTGCGCAAGCACCTTGCGCATGAAACCTAAGGAGGGACGCATAGATCCCTCTCCCTTTTCTTGCTGTTTTTTTTTTTTATTTTCTTTTCTTTTTTCATTATTTTATCTTATTTGAAACTATAGTTAGATGTTTCAATCTCAACCATCCATTGTTAGGGTTGATCGTTTCTCTTCTTTTAGGACTATAACTCCATTGAAGGAGAACATTACTGCATATTGAATAACAAAACTCTTTCATTGAAGTCTTCTTGAGTAACCTCTTTCAAGATCTTCTTTCTTCCTCGCCCAAGATGGGGAGTTTGGGGTGAGGCCAAGGTTTTTGCACATCTAACACATGTATCTTCTACACTTTCACTTTCCCTTGATTAAATCTCAGCCCATTCGGCCTAATTTTTGCAACCAGCCATTAGCAAAACCTTATTTCAAACTCTAGATCCTACCTATACCATGCCGAATGCAAGGAAACCCAGAAAAAGCCCTAGATCTACCATCAAATCATAATAAAGTTATCAAAGTTCGAGAATGGGGATGGCCTAATCTATTATGCTGGTATGCACCCCAAGCAACCTAGAAATAAGCTACTAGTATGCACACAATTAAAACTCACAAGTGAACAAGATTACTACGTGGTGTAGTGAATTGTAAGTACGAGGTCGATCCCACGAAGACTTGTAATAAAATCATGTCAAAAGTAACTAAAAAATCAGAATATTAAAAGAAACAATTGAATGATGAAAGATTAAACTACTAAAAAGGGTAAATTAAACTATCAAAAATAACCAAAAGCTAAATGGAAAATAATCTAAAACACACAACTAGTATTAGAATTGAAAAACAGTAATAATGAATGAACTAGAGTTTCATCTACTCCCCTAACCAATCCTATGCATGTCCTTATTATCCTTTAATCAAAATTCAGAATTTATTAGTGACATCTATCAACCTAGACCATGGCATATGTATCTAGATTACTATTCCACTAAACCTAATTCATGAGTGGCATACTACATGAATTACTCATCATATTGTAAAAACTAAGCATGGCATATGTCCTAGTCAAAACAATCATAATGCATAAAAACAGTGGGAAAGATAAATGCATGAGTCTAAGCATGGCATATATTTAGAATATTCATGGGTATATGGGAAAGATAAATGCATGAGTCTAAGCATGGCATATATTTAGATTATTCATGGTACCCTAGATGCTTAACATCAACATCAATCAAAATTAAGTTAGCTTCTCTTAAAATCAATTGAACATGGCCTGGTTGGCATGGCATATACACAACTCATCAATTAATAACATGGTTTAGAATCTCAACTAATAAAACTGAAATCTGAATTAAAAGATGCCAAAAGAGACTGCATAGACTATGTAAGGGTTTCAATTACACCCTAGTCCTAAAAAGCTAAGCTACTCATGTCTATAATGAAAAATAAAATAGAAAATAGAGTCATAAGAAGAAAACTAGAAGATGATGGTGAAGTGGTGGCGGCCAGCAGCTAAATTGATTTTTCCTCACTCCAAAAGCTCCTCCAATGTTGCTCCAAAGATGCTCCAAAGGTGGCTGTACGGCAGCTAGGGTTTATGGATGATGGTGGCTGGTTTGTGGCTGATTTATGTGATGAAAAGGGTGCTGGACGTCCACTTCTTGTATCCCCTTTTATGCTTTTTGCAAAGGCTCTCTTTAGCAAGGAGTTTCCTAAATTTTAGGCTTTGTTTTCTTTTATGATTAGGTCTCTTGCTTTCTTTACAAGTATGTTTCCTAATTAGATGAGAATAGAAGTCTTTTTTATTGTTGTGCAAGACTTCCTAATTCCGGTCCCACTTTATGGCTTCTTGAAAATTCTTCACATGGGCCCATAAATCTGAGATTTAATTGCAAGAGATTAAATCTAAACTTTTAACAAAAAAGTGGCCCCTATATGGTGCGTGCAACACTAAATGTGGGGCTCCTTTTTGGACTTCTAACTTGGCTTGAACTCTTCCTTCAAACTTTCCTTATTTTTCTCTTTTTTCTTCTCCATTCTTGGGCTCCACTTGTACTTCAATAAGACTTCCTAAATTCTGAAATTCAACCCTTTGCAATGGATGTGGGCCCCCCTTTGGGCATGTAACCCTAGATTGGGTTTCTTCTTTTTACTTCTTTCTTTCACTTTTCTTCTTTGATTATGCTTTCTTTCTCCAATTCTTTCCTTCTTTGATTTGAATTGTAAGTTATCCAAAGAATTAGAAAGTAGTCTTTGAAATCTGAAATAGCTGGGATCAGACCCACCTTGGCCCTACTTGGTGATTCACGCCCGTCATGTCTCTTCATTAATTCTTCTCTTTTTGCTCCTTTTTACCTTTGCATAAAAATTAACAAAGACTATATAAAAACAAATAAAATAAACCTGAACCAGAACAAGATAAACCAAATATTAGGGCTCAAATTGTAAACAATTGAGCAGCTATCATATGCCATATTTGACTACGATATTATTTCAAACCCTATTATAAGTTTCTTGCCAATAAAAAAAAATTGACTATGATAACCGACGGATTTAATTTTTAGATTTTTTTGTATTCCCTTTAAGTTTCTTGCCAATAAAAACTTGACTAAGATAACCATTACATATCATTTTTCGAAATGCACAATATGCCTCCACTATAGATATTCTGAACTTGACTGTGACATATTGGACAGTGAAGAATACTAACTACTTAGCCCAAAATAAGAATTAGTGGAAAAATCATCATCAGCCTCATAACCCAACGATTGGGGGTTGACCTAATGCATTTTATTTATAAAAAAACTAACTATCTGGGATAAGTATAACTAAAAAGGCAAACCACAATGAGATGGGATAAGGATTCGATGATGATGATAATTAGTATACTTAGAGTTTAGAACCACTCACCTTCTTTGTTTTAAGAGCTTGCTGCAAAATCTTAGCCAATTGTTGGACTGAAACCAGCACCCTATGATACGCTTTTTGCAGATCAAGAGAATATAGTTCAACAACGGAGTTGCTAAGAAACTGTACATGTTTTGGATTTGTAGACTCAACAAACAGGCATTGTGCAATATAGGCTTTGTATGTTTTCTTCAAGCAGGTATCAAGGCACTTCAAATTTAATTGAACAGCTATGTCTAGTAATACTAAGAATGCTGATGAAGACACAGACCCCCCACCAGTTGCCCATAAATGAACTGCAACCTGTATACAAAGTCAGAAAGGTATTATGAGGCATAAGATATCAGAAAGCAAACAATAGTGCAACGCGACAGTTAACTTTTGATAATAAACTAAATAAAAATTTAAGTAATAGAAAACCGTGGAGACTCTCTTTTTTATAACTTTGGAGGCCCTATTTCTTTGGAGACCAGTTCAAACGATGGGGTTGTGCTCGAGGGAACACGCTAGTGCAGAGGATCAAGTTCATGAGGATGCACGCCATTGCAAGAGGGTGGTAGCCATTGCTTGAGAAGGGAAGAAAATAAGTTGGGTAGAAGTTGCACCGGAGGCAGTAGCAATTGAGAGAGGCAGGAGACATTTTTGGTCCCTCACTGTGGCGGAGGCAGGGCTAAAGCACCACAGAGAGACGCCCATCCTCATAGTGAGGCCATAAATGCCCTTGGGCCCTTGTGAATTTAAGAATCTAGATTGAATTTTGATGCAGGCCAGACCCATAACCCATGGGTCGACCTAGCCCATTGGGCTCAATCCACAGGACCAATAAGACCAATCAGTTAATTGTGGGAATTTATGTTATGTAGGAGTCTAATTAAGTAGTTTGATTTATTTGGAAGTCTTTAAGCTAGGAATATTTTATTAGGATTGTTATTACATGTGTTTCTATTTTATTTAAACATTGCTTAGAAAAGTCTTAGAGTCCAAGTAAGAGAGGAACAATTCTATTCCTCTATATATGGTTAAGTTCTGCTATTATCAATTAATCAAAGAAATCTAATTTTCTCTTCAGTTATGGAGTGTTTCACGATTTTGAGTGTGCCCTGATGCTGGAATCCACCCTTGGATTTGATCACCCTTGGATTTGATCAATCCTTTGGGACATTGATCTATTTGCGAATCCGGGGCTGCATCAATTGGTATTAGAGCCGAAATTTGATCCCCAAAAACACATCTGTCCTTTCCGGATCTATTCCTCGCCCATCTCAACCCATCAATTCCATCACCATCTTCTTCTCATATAACCCAATCGTCACCAGCCACAAACCCCCCAACCAAAAGCCTCAACCCACTGCAAATCAATTGAAACCCAAAACCCCCAAATTTTCCAAGCCCTAAAACCAACCCAGTCTCAGTCGAACACTATTCCCATCCCTACTTCTTCCACCCGAAAACCAATTGGGCCCCCCTCGGCTGACCTCTTCCTTTCTTCCTTTGTTGAAGTTCACCCCAGCAAGAGCCCTCTTCTTTTTATTTTCACTTGCTGCACAAGGTCCAAGGCATTTGAAAAGAAAAGAAATCTCCTCTCACACATGCCCTTTTCTTAAGTTTTGGGCCATACACCCGAACCAATTAAGATCCAGGTCCATATCGGGTCTGACCTGATCCAGTTGGAAGGCTAAGAGCCCAGATTCAAAACTTGGGATAGTTTGCTCCAATCAGACCCAAAGTGCAAACCAATCCACAAGTAGGGTCAAAGTAGTTTGCCATTGTATAGCCAGATTTAATTCTGCTAAAATTGAAGGCATGGAAACTCCAATCGACAATCTGGTCTTTCCCAACGTATTCTAGTCATCAATATCTACTAGATGGTAAGTCATTTTTGGGAAAGCACTATATTTTTCTTTCCTCGCATCAAAGCCATCATGAGAATTTTTGGAAACTCCAATCAAATTCAAAGAATTTCGTATCGGCTTAAATATGGAAGATTGGTATTTTGAGAATGAGTTCTACTTTGAACAATTTCTTAATTTGAAGCAAGAAGATGTGACAGTTGATGAATATACCTGCTTCGAGAG
This sequence comes from Camphora micrantha, assembly GCA_003546025.1. NCBI lineage: Eukaryota > Viridiplantae > Streptophyta > Magnoliopsida > Laurales > Lauraceae > Camphora > Camphora micrantha. Next base: position 15,034,948 of record QPKB01000006.1, on the reverse strand, counting down.
TTGCAAGACATATGTAAGTTGGAGGATGAGATACATGATTTGGTTCGTTATATCAGAGGCTTAAGACCGAACATCTTGGAGAATATGAATCACTGCAAAACTAGTGAAGCATATATAGCAGCCATCCGTGATGAACAAATGCTTAGACATGCGCCAATCTACGTCTCAAGAAGGAAAGTTTCAACAAAGGACAAGACCCCATGTTGTTGAAACTCATTTTGCTGGAGAAGATAATCTCATTCTTGTCATTATTCGACTTCTCACCACAAATGAAAAGGAATTTGGAGACATACTAAGAAATTCCAAACACAAGTAAGAGTTGAAGACAAGTCAGCTAATTTGGCTATAGATAATGGTAGTGCTATAAACTTTGTTGCACAAGAGGTTATTGCCAAGCTCCATTGACCAACTGAGAAGCTACTTAAATCCTTCCAAATCACATGGTCTAAGGATTATGTCATTCATATGACTCATAGATGTTTGGTATCCTTTAAGATTGGCAATTATGAGGATGAGATTTGATGTGATGTGATCCATATGAATATCGCTCATATTTTTTTTGGATGACCATGGCTTTTTAATCGGGAATTACACCATGACAAAGAGAAGAACATGTTTTTCCTTCCTGTGGAAAGGACGGCAGATTATGCTCTGTCCATTGCAATCGACAGCTCCATCCCCTTCAACTGAAGAACCAAAAGAAGAGCAACAAGAAGAAAAAGAAATCACTGACATTGAGAAGCAAGATCGAGGACTGAAGGATGTCACTGCAAATTCAGGCGAAACAGCAAGTGAAACTCCTGAGATGGATGAGACTTCAGCATAATTAGAAAGAAAAAAAGGCCCGAATTTTATTCTATGAATGACATCAATCAAAAGGAAGCAAAGGCAATTAAAGAACAAGAAAAGGCCAAGATTGAGGACATGAATCTCATGGGAAACAAGCATAGTCAATGACTGAAGGATGTCACTACAAATTCAGGCAAAACAACAAGTGAAACTCTTGAGATAGATGAAGCTTCAACAAAATTAGAAGGCCAAAAGTCCGAATTTTCTTCTATGAATTATATCAATGAAAAGGAAGCAAAGGCAGTTGAAGAACAAGAGAAAGCCAAGATTGAGGACATGGATCTCACGGGAAAAAAGCCTAATCAACAATTGGATATGATGCTAATTCCAAGAGCCTTATGGATCACCAAAGGAAAATCATAGTGTTCAAGTGGGCTTGAAGAGAGAACCAATAGTTAAAATCCCCCATATTGACTTCTTCTTTGAGGATCAATGCTGGATAGTCAAAGATGGTAATCTGTCAGTAGTAGGACAACAATTGACACGTCTAATGCTCAAATCACACATCCGAGATAATGCGGACATCAGAAGAAGAGCCACATCTGATTTACTTTTAGATAGAGGAAAAGATTGAGTAAAGCTTCCAAGTAATGTCAAGAAAATGAAGACCACATGAAAAATCCAAAGTTTGTGCGATTGATTTTTGAACCAGGGGGACACTTACCAAATTTGAGGTTGAGTTCTCTCTAGTATGATCAAGCTATGAACTCAACAGAGTCGAATTTTTCCAAGACAGAGAGAACTGATGCAGGCCAGACCCATTACCCATGGGTCGACCAAGCCCATTGGGCCCAAACCACATGCCCAATAAGACCAATCAATTAATTATGGGAATTTATGTTATTTAGGAGTCTTATTAAGTAGTTTAATTTATTTGGAAGTCTTTAAGTTAGGAATATTTGATTAGGATTGTTATTATATGTGTTTTCATTGTATTTAAACATTGTTTAGGAAAGTCTTAGAATCCAAGTAAGAGAGGAACGATTCTATTTCTCTATATAGAGTTGAGTCCTCATTGCAATTGCTTGTGCTATTATCAATTAATCAAAGAATTCTGAGTTTCTCTTCAGTTATGGAGTGTTTCATGATTTTGAGTGTGCCCTAGTGCTGGAATCCACCCTTGGATTCGATCAATCCTTCGAGAGATTGATCTATTCGCCGATCGCGGATCCGGGGCTGCATCAAATTTGAAACATATTGAAGTAGGTGGTCCCTCTATAATCAAATGCTCAAAAAACAATGTAGCATGCATTTGGTTTTTATTTTATTTTTTAAGAATATCTATTATCTACCCTCGTCTTTCATTTAAGTGTGGGCTCTTATGTGTTGTTTTTGCTGAAACTGTCGGGTGCGAATTTTCTCCTTTTTTTCAGTTCTTAAAATGAAAGGAGACAGGTACAAAAAGAATCTTTAGGGTTTTTTATAGATATCCTTGGTGGGCCTTTTTGTTTTAAAAGATTCCCCTTTTTCATGAAATGATGTTACCTGCATCGGGGGTTCTCGATATTAACGAGATCCAAATTGCTTTCAATTGAATTGGGACCTTCTAGTTTTAATTCTGGATCCAGAGGGGAATTGGATGAGCAGGTTGCTCAAGAATTGCAGAAATTCTGCACTTCCCGACTGAAGTTTATTTAGAAGGGAGTGGTACAATATTAATGAAGATTGAAGCACATTAATCTCCACTATACACTGATTACCCTGGTACAATATTAATGAGACAGGAAGCTTCAGATCATGGCTCACGTTTCTGACTAATTACCCATAGATTTTAGTTTCAACGGTTGAAATCAACTGAAAAAATGCAAAAGGGTAGTTTCTTTTTAGGGTTTAAATCTACTTATTTCCTAGAAAGTATTTTGTGCTCATTGCACCAATATATACAAGAGGCATTGTGAATTTGATGGAGCCCAAAACTCATGTGCCAAGATAAAGTCCATTGGGCCCATGCCCAAGGCCCACGATTGGCCCAACAAGCACAGCTTTACAGCATGAGGTCCAATTCTTCAGTTAGGCAATAAATCATGTCTTTTAATATCTTAGGATATAAAGTATCTTCCATAGTTTACCTTTCCTATTTTATTAAAGTATAGATTCAATGAATGTTTTGTGAAAGGAAAGGGAATCTATGTGCAAGGAAATTACCTTCTTTGGATTTCCAAGGGGCCTATCTAAGAGCCTCACATGTATTCTGAAAATCATTTATTTTAATAATATATTCTGAAAATAATTCATCAGTAATATTTCAGAATGTTCCCGCTTTGGGCAGAACCCTTGAGTGATTATGTTGGCTAGAAGGTGCCTAGGTTTGGGCAGATCCTTCCAACAAACCGGCTACATCATAATTAGTTACTCAAACTCAAGCCCATGAAGAAGTAGTAAATGCCTGATATAAGGCACTGTAATGAAGATTCTGTCTATATTTCTATTTCAATTGTTTGTTGATTAATATAACTACATGGCTAATAACATGTAGATGCACATTTGGAGAATCTGTGACACAGCTTTGACCATTGATGAATGCTAAGGCAAATTGTCTAATTCCTACAATTCTTCAAAATGCAGAGAAAATTGCTTATAAAAAGGATATTAGAGTGTTCAAGGTTAAGGGAAGAGGGTCAGAGGGGTATCATTAAATCTTAGGAACCAACTGGGGGATATTTTGGTGGTCTTTTGTATGTCTATCCATTATCCATCATTAGGTCCATGGAATTTATTTTTTATCACAACAGTGCATATTGTGGCAGCATCGGTATGTACTGTTTGACGGAGCTGTCACAACTAAACATATCTCCACAACCAAATAAGATGCATGATTAAGAAATATATAAGCATGTAGTGCTTAAAAATCAGTCATGCCCAGTCAAGAAATTGATGTCTTAGAAAGTCAGTAATATGTTATCCAAAACCTACAACAGGTATTTTGGTCACCTTTAAGAATCACAATAAATATACAATCCATAAGAAACGCTTCTATAGTTGGTAACCTCAAAAAATGTACAAGTATTGCAGTTAAATATATCATCTTCTAACTGAAAAGCAAAATTATCTCTCTCTCTCTCTTTAATCTTAAGATATGGAAGTACCTTGATAAGCCGTTGCAGTAATGTTGGGAAAGCAGCAAAGAAGATAATTGAAGTTCGAAGTCGAGATAAGGTGAACTCAAGTATCTGGTGGTCTGTCACTTGATCTAGAAGATACAATGTACTCCTCAGGTAAGACTTCAAAAGTGGCTTCATGGTTTTCCACTTATCCGAATTCTTTAGCTCCAAAACAATCTCATTCTTGTAACTGGAACTTGAAATTCCCAAAAGCTTTTGAAATATGCCACTTGCCTCTTGAATCACAAACATCAGAATCTTACAGAAAACTTCTCTCTTTTCGATTCTCCAGCATGAAATTTCATCTGGATCTTCATCAGTTCCATAATGGCAGGCAGCCCGGTATCCATTAAGTAGGGTAGGAAGTACAAGCATGCTCTGTTTCTCAATGACCAACTGACACCAAGCATCAACAGTAGAGAGAGTCAGGACTCTGCCTTCATGAAAATCTAAGCCATTGCCCAAGTTGGCTCCACAGTGATGCCTCGCCTCACCCTCTTCATCTGAACACTGCCATGTTACACGTTCTCGCAAGAATCAGACTTATTACTAGCAATGTAATACTTCTAAGTTCAATTTTACATGAACATAAAACCTAAGAATGATTTCTAAACAAGATTAACCTACAAAAAATATAAATGACAATTATCATTCAAAAAGTGTATATAAATGAGGATAATGATCATAAAGGGCAAAGGGAATACAGGTTCGAATTATGAAACAAAGAGAAGCTCGCCTAGGGATCATCAATCCGCTGTTTTTTTGTGCGCATGCTTAAAATAGATCAAGAAAAAAAACTTAATCTACGAGTTTTTTGCCTAAATAAAACAAAATTATCATAATTTGCAGATTATTCTGATTACAAAAATCCAAATTTTTATTATAAACAGTGGAATATCTGATCCATAAAGTGATGAGACAATGTGATGTCAAGTATCTGATCACCTATAATCCTTTTCTGATGTGGATGGCGAGGATGATCAGATGAATTGCATCATGCCCTAGGTTATGATCGTGAAGAGGGGACCCAGACCCATGTTTAGGTCCAGACCAGCAAATAAAGGCTCTAGCAGTTTATCAGACTCTTTCTGTCATTTATTTATTTAGTTGAGTTGCTATATTCAGATAGGTGTGTCATTTGTGTCTGTATTTGGTTCAGCAGTTTATCAGATTTAGTTATGCATTTCAGTGACATGCTATAAAAAAAACTACTAAAGAAAACCTGTGGAAGTTGTAACAGCATTAATGAGCATTTTAGAAATGTTCTCTCAAAAACTTGAGTTTCTGCAAGTCTGCAGAATTCCGAAACTGCTGGAACGGCAATGTTACTCTTGTTTTCCATCCAGTTACATTTTCCTGTGACAGGAATTTTTTACACTACATTTAGGTGACTGATATGACTAGACAGGAGGCCTTAAAACATAAAAATTATGATTTATGCATACTGTTAAACTGAAAATAGCGTAGGAAGGTTTTTCCATTTCAACTTGTCTACATCATTTTCTTGATGGAACATATTGTCCTACAGCTCACATATGAGCCAGGGATCATCACTTCCTCTGGCTCACTACAATGACATGAAGAGGCATCAAGATCATGAATATTATTGTTATAATGGAACAGGCACATAAGAACTTATAAATAAACTTACCACTTTGTTCCCAAAATGCTCAATGTCCATACTATGGACTTCCAAGAACTTCGAAAATTCTGGATCCTGTTGGCAGTTTGCACGTCAGTCTACAGTAAATAAATGAATATAAAGTAATTAAGAAGACACCATTCTTAATAAAAATATGGCAACGGAAAAGTAATACCCTACCAGAGAGAGAGAGAGAGAGAGAGAGAGAACTAAAAGTAAGTCCTACTACTTACGTTCTGTAACTTAATAAGATGTTATACATTATCACAAATGGCAAGAGTAAACATTGATCCAAGGTCACCTATCTCTAACTTCTAATGTTAATAGAAAATTATGTATATTCAGTAGGAAATGAGTTAGTACATAATGTTAATAGAAAATTATGACATTTGGTAAATGGCTTCAATCTTACATAAACACCTGTATACTATATATAATTATGTTCATATTGTTGGTATTCCAAAACTATGCTATATAGTTAGTTTCTACTTCTAACATTGTAAGATCTGGCGGGCCCGGGCCTGGTTGAAATCCGGTGCGCCCATCACCACACCAGCCAAAGAACACACGGGATATAAGGGACTCCACAAGTCCCACATCAGAAACATCTAACTCCAAAGTCTGGGCTTAAGTACCCATGGTTAACTCCACTTCAATAGCTAGCTTTTGCAGTGGGAAGACCTGTGGTGTTCAAATCATATTAGAGCAAAGGATGGCTCGGTTTCCAGTGGGGTAGAGTGTGAGATCCGGTAGGCTTGGGCCAAGGTGGAAGATCCAGTTGAAATCCGATGTGCCCCCACCAAAGAACACCCAGGATATAAGGGACTCCACAAGTCCCACATCGGAAACATCCAAGTCCGGAGAATGGGCTTAAGTACCCATGGTTACCACCACTTCAATAGATAACTTTTGGGGTAGGTTAGGCCCGTGGCATTACAGATGCTAGCAGAGCTACGGACAGCTCTGTTTCCAGTGGGGGAGAGTGTGAGATCCAGTGGTCCTACGCCAAGGTGGTAGATCCGATTGAAATTTGGTGAGCCAAGGTGGTAGATCCGATTGAAATCTGGTGTGCCCATCACCTGCCAAAGAACACCCGAGGAATAGGGGACTCCACAAGTCCCACATCGGAAACATCCAAGTCCAGAGCCTAGGCTTAAGTACCCATGGTTACCTCCATTTCAATAGCTAGCTTTTGCGGTGGGTAAGGCCCGTGGTACTACAAACATGATATTAGATATATAATTTCTAAAACAGAGTGATAGGCAACCAGAGAGAGACAGACGGAGAAACAATGAGGTGAATACAAGAAGAAAGAACTGACGAAAAAGAATATAAGGTTCCTCGCAATAGATCCACCACCATGTGTCAGTGCCAATGCACAATATGCAGATACTGGAGGAAAGAGAAAGAAAGGGTCGATTCTAGGTTTAGGTTCGGAGAATATTTCTATGCAAAACAATTACAATGAGGACTAACCTTTTTCTTCAGCCTTTCCAATTTTCTCTTTTGTTTGGTCAGCTCCAATAGAATTCCCTCATTCTGCCCCAATAAAGCACCACAATCACTCTTTTCTGCAGATGTTTCATCAATTTATGTTACAAAACAGTTAAAATATCAGGAGCGAGACAATGAAAAATATAGAGAAGAACAACATCCTAACCTTCTGAATTATTCTCATTTTCACTGTCAGCAACATAAGGACTGTTTGAATCCTGAGTATCAATTGCCAATATTATTTTAGCACAAGTCAGTTGAGGAAATTAGATAACTAATTTAATGTACTAAAGAAAGTACGATAAATTGAACCATCTTCCAGACCTCTGAAAGAAACCCATCACTGTCAGTGTCATCTTCAATTGAGTCGTGGTCATCATCACTGAATATAGCATCAAGGGAAACATCCTCTACAGCTCCATTTGAAGGAATACCTTCAAAATTCCTAAAAGCAATGGCAAGCATCAAGAATTATATAAACAGTAAAAAAAAAAACTAATACTAAAAATATGAAAAAGATACGAATAAATATATAAATGAGAGACTGAGTGTGGATGCATGGTTAGGTTGAAAGCATAGCCTGTTGACTCAAGACCAGACTCTGCAGGCCAATAGAGTCAACTTCATAACTCAGGGCGTCAAGTTAATCTTTTATTATGACTAAATAAAATGTAATATATATAAGCAAAAAGAAGTCCAATAATAGTGGGAAAATATGAAGAAAAACAATTCTAAGAAACTTTAGGTCATAGATTGATTACTTGGAGCAAACAATTTATAAAACACAAATCATCATTCCTGCACATACAGGGGACCAATTCCATAGTTTCAAATAATGACTTGATAAGCACATGTCAATTGCCAATAGCCGAAGAATCACACGGGTACATGGATCCTACCTAGGGCTTTTTTCCTCCTTTTTTTTAATCATTATCATCGTCGTCATCAAAGCCTTGTCCCAATTATATTGGACGGCCACATGAATTTTGTTTCTCCATTCCAATCTATCCTAAACTAAATCCTCGGATAGGTTGCACATCTTCAAATCTTATAGTTATTACTTCCATCAACGTCCTATTTGGCCAACCATTTCCCTTTGGTGGTCATCACCTAGCTAGAAAAACTTTCCCTCACTGGCACCATTGTTGGCCAACATTGTACATTCCAAACCATCTCAAACGGGCTGTTTTTTTTTTATTTTATCACCTATTGATGCTACCTCTAAATGCTATCAAAAGGGCTCATTTTTTTATTCTATCATTCCAATTTTTACCACAAATCTACCTCAACATTCTCATCTCTGTTATACTCATTTTGTGCATCATGTGTTGCTTCTTAATTGGTCAACATTTTGCTCCATAGGTCATAGCTATCTAATCATTGTCTTATAAACTTTTCCCTTTAATCTTGTTGGTATGAGTCAATTACAAAGCACTCAAGAAGCAAGTCTCTACTTCAACCATCCCACTTTTATTCTATATCCGGCATCTTCCTTAATCACTCCATCCTTACTAATTATCAAGCCAAGGTATCAAAATGAATTCCTTTGTAGCATCTCTTGAGCTTCATTTCTCATAGTAATTTCAAACTTTCAATCCTTTATACATGCCCACTGAAGTTGCAATCCATAATTTGTCTATGTATGCCTTACTTTTTTTTTATAACCCAAGGTATCTCCCGCCCAGCCCAGCCCAGCCCAGGAGCCTTTGGCCCTAAGCCCGAGGGACACTCGATTCTAACCAACCTTTAGTTCTGTACACCTTACTTTAAAGCCCTTGAATTTAAAAACCTCTCGCCATATCTCAAGTTATGCATTCACACCATCTCTCAATTCATCCACCAATACTATATCTGCAAGCAACACACACCAAGATCCCTCATCAAGAATATAAGAAAACTCATCCATAATCAATGTAAAGAGATATGGGCTCAAGGCTAATAACCCTAGAACCAAACCTATGGCCAATGGAAACTCACATGTCCCTCCCATTCAAAGCATTGCTATATAAAAAGGTAATCGATAGAGCAGATCTCCAATAATTTCATTAAAATGGTAATTGATAGAATAGATCTCCAAAAATGGTCTTACAAAGAAAATACCCTTTTGGCATTTCTTTCCTATGAAGTTACCAAACTCAAACAACACTCAGATCAAATCTTTACTACTGAGTGGTAAACACTCCTTTTTACATGAAAAAGGCTCAAATCACTTTCTTTCTTTCTTTTGAAATAGGAAAAGGTCAAGTCTCGTGGGCTTATTATTTTATTTTTATGATATGGATGATGGCACAGCCGAATGAGATGAGTTTATGAGTTTCCAAGTCACACAATTCTGCTGCTCAAATGACATTTGCAGCTGCTCATCTGACATTATACCTATGTCTCTCTGGTATCTTCCATTATACATTTTGCGATATGGATCAAGGCTTTGTTAAGTGAGATGAATTCACAAGTTGCCAAGTCACACAATTATGCTGCCAAGTGAAATGAGTTGGACCAAGTCTTGAAATCAGCATATTTTCCAGCTGGCTGGACTCAATAAGTTTTCCAAGCAGAGTCAACATAGCCAAGTTGACAGCTGAGTCGGCAAACTATGCTTGAAACTCCATAAATGGCTCACATCCTATTGTAAGGTGAAATCATTACATGCTTATGAAAATAGAAGAAAGATTTGAAAAACTGAATCTAAAATTATAACCACTGTTACTAAAATGCACGCAACGGAAACCTCCTCCAGTAATAAAATTAGATGAAGGGACCTTCTCCAAAAAACTTTTACATATAATGATGCCATGGAAATCAATGAATTTCAGATCCTTACGCTCCAGTAGCATGGTTTGTTGTAGCCTTTACATGCTCTTCATCACTGTCCCCTTCATTTCCTACAATAGCATATAAAATGCCATCAATCACAAAAACTCAAGAAGACTAGAAGTTGAAAGATTAAAGAATATAATAATGTCAAGCCTCTGAAGAATTCTATTGATGAATACTTGTTAAGAAGTTGGGATAGAAACCCTTACTCAAACTATTTTTTCGTTTGAAAGAATCTCGCATAGATTTAAACTTGCGTCTTTGCTTTAGCACAGATTGAAGATGCTTCTTGGAAAATTTCCTCGCTTTCTTCCCAAGTTTTCCCATTTCCAAAAAATAATCTAAGAAACAGAAACTTTGTATGTTTGATGCAGGAAAGTACCAAAAATAATAAACAAAATGTTCAAACGAGATTAACATTACACATAAAAAGAAGATTATGTAAATATCAAAGATAACAAATGAAAGCAGATTTCAACAATATACAGAATACAAAAAGAATACTTATGCAATTAATATTATCATCATCAAAGCCTCAGAACCCATGGCAAGGTTGTGATAAAAGTTTTATGCTAGTTATCGACCTACCTGCCACAACCCTCCCTCTTTATCCGGGCTTAAGACCAGCAGTTACAGCAGCGGGCAGAGAATCTGCCAAATGTGATTGGTCCTTGAACAGAAAGTTACAACTTGATTCAACAATATCATCTTATTCAACTAATAACTTAGCAGAAATATCTTACACTTCTATAAGTATACAACAATAAACCATCTTATGCAACTAATATCTTAACATACATATCTCTGCAAAAGAACAACTTAAAGTAACTGATTCAATACAATACGCGTAAATCTGTCAAATATGATGGGTCCTTGAATTAGCAGAAAAGGTAACAAGGTCCATTGGTTTCAGTCCACAGGCCCAAGTGATTGAGAGTTACTGTGGCAATTTCCTTTGATCCTTTTTTTTTCTATTTCCTTGTTCAATTAGGCAACTATTTCTCATTGTAATTGTATTGTTTGCTTAGAATTAGCTAGGTTTCCTATTTTATTTAGAAGTATTAGATGCTAAGAAACAATTTTTATACTCTATATATAGTTGAGTACTTCATTGTAGTTGATGATGCTTGAGTTTTTCAATTATGATGATGAGTTTTATGGTTGCGAGTACGCCATCCGATCAATCTCTCGGGAGATTGATAAATTCTGTGAACGCAAATTTGGGCTGCTCCAATTTTAGCAAAGCCGACTTCCGGTCGCCGGGAAGACCACTACCTTCTTCCCCTCCCCTCCCCTCCCATCGAAATCTCTCCCACATCACTCCCTAAATCCAGAAAATACTCTCCAAAATCCCTTCCAAAGCATTCAATCTTACCTTTAGCAGAGCAGAGTGGGTCGCACGGAGCAGCCGACGATGTTGAAGGTCTCGTTGAGGGAGACGGAACGACCACAGAGGAGCCGACGATGTTGCAGGCGTCGCAGCGACGAGGTTGGAGGTGTCTCCGATTGCAGATCAGAGAGAGCTTCGAAAAGTTTCTTTCAGAAATGGGATGAGGAAATGAGATAGGGTTTGGGATGGAGAAACCAAATGGGATTTGGCGGGCCTCGAATAAACTTTCTTTCAAGAAATTGCAGTTGGCACGTGTGAGCAGATGATGCCCTACACATGAGCTGAGGATGAAGATCTATCATCTGACGGACGGAGCTAAATAGATGGCCTGTTAGCCCATGGCATGTACCGAACGAATTGGATGATTCTAACCATCTAATTGCTGGGTCTTCCTGCTATTTGATTGTGTAGTTTCTTATCATAGTTTTTAATTTGTTCATATCTAGTTCGTTGATCAGATGAGCCAATTTTGATTGATGATTGAAAAATGACTGTGTCAATCATCCAATTTGATCCAAATGGAACAACAAAATATTTATTTATCAATCTGAAGTGAGTAATATTGTCCAATCAATTAGTGTGGGGTCCACAGTTGTACCAATCAGATCGATGTGCATGTAAGTACGAATTGGAGCAGGATGCATATTTGGACCATATCTATGTCCCTGTTTGGCAAATCTTATTTGTACGATATAGATCTGTTTCAAAAAGAGCAGTTTGAAATATGCATTTTAAAAATAGGTCATTTGGTAAGATAAAAAAATTGGTTGAGATAGATGTTTCAATAATCTAATGATTCTTATTCTTTTACTAATTTTTCTAGATCAAGATGGAATCTGGAGTTGAGTTTTGACCAAGTACCCATTTTTAATATTCAAAACAGGATCAACAGTTTTGATCATGATATGGGGTAAATGTTTAGAAATACACATCTATTGTTCTGTAGTTTTCGAAAAATATCTCAAGATTGGAGACATATCAACGGACCAGATTTGGGCACATATCAGCTATTAGACTTGGAAACCTTTCCAATGGTTTCGATGATAATTTAGTGGCCCACTGTTTGAGAAAAGAAGGAAAAAAGGGACATATGAACACGTGAGTTGCTCTTTTGAACCCAGAGCATATCCAACGGTTCTATTTTCTTTTTGTCATTTTCTCAAAATTTACTTTGAATCAATAGTTGAAATTTGGGGCCATACCGGTATTTAGTATCACAAGAAGGATCAACGGTTCTGATCATATTCTAGGGCCCCACAGTTGTCCATAGATGTACATCTATAGTTTTGTGGTTTTTTTTGCAGATATCTCTAGATTGGAGACAGATCAACGGTTCAAATTCTGGCCCATAGCCGTTCTTGTTATTATGAAGTGCTTCAACGATTTGGATTATCATTTAGAAACCCACAATTTTAAAATAACACAAAAACCCGGTGAACCCATGAAGAACATATATTTTTACTGTAGCAGTTGATATCTGCACGCTTCAGACTCACACGTCTGTTCCAAATCTGACAAAAACTATGGTTGTCCATAAAGAGGCATTACCTCTTTATGAGGTTTAAAGTAGAGTTTGATAATAGAGTTGCCAAACACACTTAGATAGAGTTTTTAATCAGTTTTAAGAGAAAAAAGAGGTAAAAAACAAAGATGCCAAACACTACCTATATCGATATCTATATATATATATATATATATATATATATATATATATATATATATATATATATATACCTCTTATATAAAGGAGAGTAACTTAACATGCTTGTTTCACTACACACCAGCCATATATAAAAGAGAGTAACTTGACATGCTTCTTTTACTACACACCTGGGCCACTTAGTATTTATATATATATATATATATATATATATATATATATGTATATACCTTTATCTAAAAGTGAAGAAGCGACACATCTAAAAGCGAAGAAGGGACACCTTCTTACCATCTACACTTGAAAACGCTACACACTATGGGTTTCCTTGGATGACTCATGGAAATATACATTTATCTAAAAGAGAAGAAGTGACACATGTTTACCATCTACAAATGAAAACGCTACACATTCTGGGTTTCCTTGGCGACACCTGCTTACCATCTACACATGAAAACGCTAAACACTCGAGGTTTCCTTGGATGACACATGGAAAAGTGAACAAAACTCCCACTTCCGTTCCTCCCTCCCTTTCTACTCAATGAGATTTCCTCTCCTTTTCTTCCCTCCGTTTCTCCTCAATCTGTCCTTTTTTCTGTTGCTTGAAGGTTTTAGGGTTTTGCCTCTCATCTTCTTCTCCAGCTTATCCAAGTAAATCTTTTTTCTAATTGGATTTTTTTTTAATAATGCTTTTCCTCTAGTTCCCTGATTTACGGTACTCGCTCTAAAATAAAATATCAGTTAGTTGTCTTTGTTTATGGGAATTACAATTTTCTATTGTCAGAGAGTTGGAGGGTTTTTTTTTTTTTTTTAATATGTTGTAAATTATATTCCTTCTTTGCATTCCATGGATTGGGGTTGATTTCCACATATGTATTGTTTACAAATTCGGGTTTACAACAATTATGGTTCTGGAATGTCACAAAGATGGAGCCTTTTGATTTCCTTTCTTCAATTTGTTTTAAATTTGAGTTTTGTTTTTCAGTCCAATTTACTGCAGTTGAAGAATGCCCATTTGGGTTTCATGTTGTCTTTTTTTCTCATTTAATTTTTTATGAGGATCGCTACATCTGTATGTTCTCATTTGATTTTTGTTGTTATAAATGAGGATCGCTACATCTATATGTGGAAAGTGATAAGTGGAAACATTGAAATTAACATTCTGCAACCCTTTTTAGGGTTTTTTTAGGGGGGTTTCTTTGTTAGAAAAATCTCAGAGAACAATGATGGGAATAGAAAGAAGAAACAACATCATTGGTGGGATATGAGAGACGAAATAAGGATTCAAACAAAACAAGTTTTTCCCATTCACATACTTATAAATCTTAGTTTATTCATTGAATATATTTTTGTTTCTACATATCTCATCTTGCAGTAAGTGGAAGAAGACCCAAAACAGTACTTGAAGGCATATGGTGAAAAATAAACCAAAATCTCAATCCATTGATATAATGACTGCTTTGAAACTATGTTTTACCTTTATCTAAAAGCGAAAAAGCGACACATGCTTACCATTTACACATTAAGACGCTACACACTCTGGGTTTCCTTTGATGACACATGGAAAGTGAACAAAACTCCCTTTTACGATCTTCCCTCCCTTTCTCCTCAATGAAATTTGCTCTCCTTTTCTTCCCTCCATTTCTCCTCATTCTGCCCTTTCTCTGCTGCTTGAAGGCTTTAGGGTTTTGCCTCTCATCTTCTACTCCAGCTTATCCAGGTAAATCCTTTCTCTAACTGGAATTCTTTTTTCTCCTTAATGAAATTTCCTCTCCTTTTCTTCCCTCCATTTATCCTTATTCTACCCTTTCTATGCTGCTTGAAGGTTTTAGGGTTTTGCCTCTCATCTTCTTCTCCAACTTACCCAGGTAAATCCTTTCTCTAATTTGATTTTTTTTTTTTATGATGCTTTTCCTCTGGTCCTGATTTCTGGTCCTCACTCTAAAACAAAATATCAGTTTGTTGTCTTTGTTTACAGGAATTACAATTTTCTATTGTCACAGAGTTGGAGTCTTTTTTTTTTTCTTGTTTCAATATGTTGTAAATTAGGTTCCTTCTTTGCATTCCATGGATTGGGGTTGATTTCCACAAATGTATTGTTTACAAATTCGGATTCACAACAATTATGGTTCTGGAATATCGTAAATATGGAGCCTTTTGATTTCCTTTCTTCAATTTGTTTTAAATTTGGGTTCTGGTTTTCAGTCCAATTTACTACAGTTGAATAATGCCCATTTGGGTTTCATGTTATCTTTTTGTTTTCTCATTTAATTTTTTATGAGGATCGATACATCTGTATGTTCTCATTTGATTTTTGTTGTTGTAAATGAGGATCGCTACATCAGTATGTGGAAAGCGATAAGTATAAACATTGAAATTAAGATTATGCACCCTTTTTTAGGTTTTTTTAGGGGGGTTTTCTTTGTTAGAAAAATCTCAGAGAACAATGATGGGAATAGAAAGAAGAAACAACATCATTCGTGGGATATGAGAGACAAAATAAGGATTCAAACAAAACAAGTTTTTCCCATTCACATACTTATAAATCTTAGTTCATTTATTGAATATATTTCTGTTTCTACGGATAGTATCTTGCAAAAAGAGAAAGAAGATCCAAAACAGTGCCTGAAGGCATAAGGGCAAAAAATAAACCAAAATCCCAGTCCACTGATATAATGACTGCTTTAAAACTATGTTTTACCTTTATCTAAAAGCGAAGAAGTGACACCTTGTTATCATCTACACATGAAAACGCTACAAACTTTGGGTTTTATTGGATGACACATGGAAAGTGAACAAAACTCGCTCTTCCGTTCTTCCCTCCCTTTCCCCTTAATGAAATTTCCTCTCATTTTCTTCCCTCAATTTCCCGTCATTCTGCCCTTTCTCTTCTGCTTAAAGGTTTTAGGATTTTGCTCTCTTCTTCTACTCCAGCTTATCCAGGTAAATCCTTTCTCTAACTAGAATTCTTTTTTCTCCTCAATGAAACTTCCTCTCATTTTCTTCCCTCCATTTCTCCTCATTCTGCCCTTTCTCTGCTACTTGAAGCTTTTAGGGTTTTGCCTCTCATCTTATTCTCCAGCTTATCCAGGTAAATCGTTTATCTAATTGGGTTTTTTTTTTTTTTTTTATGATGCTTTTCCTCTGGTCCCCTGATTTTTGGTGTTCGCTCTAAAAAAATATATCAGTTTGTTGCCTTTCTTTACAGGAATTACAGTTTTCTATGGTCACAGAGTTGGAGTCTTTTTTCTTTTTTCAATATGTTGTAAATTAGGTTCCTTCTTTGCATTCCATGGATTGGGGTTGATTTCCACATATGTATTGTTTACAAATTCGGATTTACAACAACTATGGTTCTGGAATGTCACAAAGATGGAGCCTTTTGATTTCCTTTCTTCAATTTGTTTAAATTTGTGTTCTGGTTTTCAGTCCAATTTACTGCAGTTGAAGAATGCCCATTTGGGTTTCTTGTTATCTTTTTTTTCTCATTTGATTTTTTTATGTGAATCGTTACATCTGTATGTTCTTATTTGATTTTTGTTGTTATAAATGAGGATCGCTACATCTGTATGTGGAAAGTGATAAGTGGAAACATTGAAATTAACATTCTGCATCCCTTTTTAGGTTTTTTTTAGGGGGGTTTCTTTGTTAGAAAAATCTCAGAGAACAATGATGGGAATAGAAAAAAGAAACATCATTGGTGGGATATGAGAGACAAAATAAGGATTCAAACAAAACAAGTTTTTTCCATTTGCATACTTCTAAATCTTAGTACATTCATTAAAAATATATATATTTTTTACAGATCGCATCTTGCAATAAGAGGAAGAAACCCCAAAATAGTGCATGATGGCATAAAGGGCGAAAAATAAATCAAAATCTCAGTCCACTGACATAATGACTGCTTTGAAACTATGTTTTAAAACCATAGTTCTGATACTAAGCTTCCTAGTAAAGATGTGACGGAAATAAATCCACCCTACCTGAGTTTGGGACTTTCACTTGTAACATTTTATTATCATTTCACCATTAACCTCTATAGAAGAACATATAGAAATTAAAAATGTTAGAAACAATTTACAGCCGAGTCATTAGAAGCAAGCTTCAAGGAATAGAAGATGACAACTTACAGGTTCATTAAATTTTGTAAACTAGTGTGTGTGTGTTGTGTGTGTGTGTTTTGAATGAAAATAAAGAGCTTCAAATCCGTTTTTCTGTAAGTTTGATGGGTATCTCCTATGGTGTTGCAATCTAGAATTTGAAAGTTCAGGCATATTAATAGTCAATGAGGTAACAACAGGAGTTTTCACACTTTCCACTTCAAAGTTGCAGTTTTTTCCCCAAGTACAATAACCATTAGGGGTTGTTTGTTTGTATTGATTGGTGCATATAAATTATGCACACAAGTAACAGTTGCATTTTACTAAATTTTTCTACTCAAAAGTTGTAGTTTTGTTTCCAAGTGCAGTGGCCATTAGGGTGTGTTTGTTTGCACTCATTGGTCTATGTAGATAATGAATAGAGGCAACAGTTAAATGTTACTAAATATGTCTAATAAAGGGCCAGGGACTAGAGAGAATATGGTTTGACCCGGAGACATAGAAAAAATTAGGAAGACTTGTACACATTGTAGTGTTGGTTGATGGTGAAAATACTGACATTTAAAGTAACAATGACATTTATATAAATGAAACTTACCGGGAGAGTGAGACACAATTAGGAACACTTATACACATTGTTGTAGAAGTTGATGGTGAAAATACTAACATTTAAAGTAGCAACGGCATTCATATAATTGAGTTGTTATATGAAATTCATAAATTTTTATTATAGATGTCATTGCTTTATTAGTGATTTCTAAATTATCATTTGCTCATTCTCTATGATCAAGATGTTCTTCCTATACTCTAAATTTTGATCCATAGTTGGCCGTGATGCACTTTCTCATCAATCTATTTAAAATAACCAAATTCCACTTACAAGTGCCTAAAAACATAGTTTAAAAACTACTATAATCTGAGCCCCGCTTGGGTTGGATGATTTTGATTTGGAATGAAAATAAGTATTGTGCTTTCTATTTAACCTGTAAATGAATTGGAAAACATATCTCAATGCAAAATTTTTGTTACCTAAAAATAATGAGTGGAGCAATGGCAATAGGCATGTAGCTTTGCTTGCCAATCCAAAAGCGTATCCCCATATCCCCTTAATATTTAATTTATATTCTAGTCTGACCTACTTAGCTACTCAAATGAAGTTGGCAAATATTTTCCCTTTACATATGAAAGCGGGCCTATTAGAGGTTATACAAAGGTTTAAATTAGCAGGAGTTAGATCCAATTTTCCTACTTTTGATGGGTTTCTTATCATCAAAAATACATTCCATTACATTTGGGAAAACTCTATGATCTTTACTTATGCCATACTCTACCATAAAAAATACATTCAATCACTTTCGGAGATATTATATGGTCATAAAAAAAAACCCCAATAATACAGTTTGAAACCCAATACCACCAAGAGGTTTAAGTGAACATAGGAAGTGACAACAACTTATTTTTAATCAAAAAGAAAGTTAAGGGCTCCTAATTGAGGCGAAAATCCAAACCATAATCCAGATAGTAGCCCCCAAACCAAATCCAAACAAAACCCACCAGGTCAATCCCAATTGCATAATAAATCTCATGAAATGGAGAAAGCTAAACAATGCAAGACCATATAAACCAACAAAAATTACAAAGCCATCATACCACAAGCTAAACTAAATCTAGACTCAAAATAAAATGTGGATTGTAGATTTCTTTGTAAATATTAAGATTAATCTAACATATAGTTTAATATAGCTATTTCCTACTAGCGACAATATATATTCCTGGTATGAAAATATCTTATTTCTATTTCAATATTCATATTTCATATTTGGAATTGTTTTATATTCTATGAACAAATTGTATTAATCAAGTATCTACCGATTGACAAATACTTAAATATTTTTAATTTATATATACATGTTATTCTGTTATTAGGTGTAATTAACTATGCATTTGCTAATTATTTGTTAAAGATTCTTATTGTATTTTTGTCATTATCTTTTAGCTAATTTAGAAATGTACTTATTTTTTCCTTTGCTTTTGCTGCAGCAAGCAACAACGAATTCATGCGAGACATAAACTCTATGTACTTCCAGCGAAAAAAAAATATAGTTGTGGTATGAAAAGATCTTATTTTCATTTCAATCTTAATATTTCTTAATTATATTTATTTTATATTTTGTGAAAAAATGTGATTGATGAAGCATCTGCTGATTGACAAGTATTTACGTATTTTTTATTTATACACATGCTATCCTGTCATTAGTTGTAACCAGCTACGCATTTGCTAATTAGTTGTTACAGATTGTTATTGTCTCTTTCTCATTATCTTTTAGATTTATATTGACTATATTACATGCATATTTCCTACTATGTATTTTTAACAAATTTTTTTTATTTTTTCCTCTATATGCCAAATGATATCATATGTTAGAAGAAATAATGCTTAAGAATTACTTTATTATTGAACCTTACTGTTTAGCAGATATAAAAATGGGCCAAAATAAAGATAGAAGAGAATATTTCAAAAGCTATTATAAAAACATTAGTAGCGATAAGAAAAAAGAACTCCGAAGAAAGAGAAGAGAGGCATACAAAAAGAAGAAATTAGCGAATGTTTTTGTTGCACATGCGCCATCTTCAACAAAGATTATTTTTGAAGAAGTTCATAACAATATGAAAATATACTTTCTACATTTTTTTGGAGTTAATAATAAAATTTTAAATAAAGAAAAAGCATGCTAATATTCTCTATTGAAATTGATGTAGGATCTACAACAAACGATCATGCTTGCATTAAATCCAGTCAACAAACAATTGAAGATGGTACATATAAAAATGAGTTCAAGCACGCACGTTCTCAAAAATATTATGCTGTATTGAGTGAAGAGAAGAAAGAAGTACTACGAAAAAACAATATAATTGCATACAAAAACAAGAAAATTATGCAATATGACTGGCAAAGAAGTAAGACCTTCAATCGATACCATTCCAGAACAACAAGGTAACTAATTAATGACTAATCCTTACTAAAAGAAATTTAACAATATGAAATAAATTTCATTATTTTTAATAAATCATTAACAACAACAATCATTTTTTGAATAAAAAATATATCAATTACTAAATTCTCTTATAAATGACTAACAATTTTCCTGTTTATATTGCACTCACTATCAGAGTGAATGAAGTTTAACAAATTCCATCATGAACATCAAATCAGGGGAAAGAACAAATTGAATTCTATAGTACCTGTGAAGTTGGTAAGACTTGAAACTTCTCTAAATAACTTTATATAAAATAATCATTAAATAAAAAAATCTAAGCCATTTGGTAATACTGTCAAAACTTAATCTAATATAGGTTCAACATCAAAGGCTGATCATCATTCTCCTTCATCAAAACGACATAACAAAGATTCTAAAGGTGATGAGACATTCCGATTGTTACTTGACCATCTTTGAAATTTGGTAATATCATTTATTATAAATAAAGTCACTACATCTGGTAATGTTGTCAAAACTTATTCCAATAGGGCCACTGTCAAATGTTGGTCATTGTTTAGCTTCATCAAAAAGACAAAATCAAGATCTCAAAGGTGAAAAAAAAATTACAGTTGTTACTCAATCCTCTTTGAAATTTGATAATAACATTAATTCTATTACAAAATTTACAATGGCAAAAACCATCCAATCATTTAGCACAAAAACACCTAGAAATAAAGAATAGGTACAACTATCCACAGTCCACCAATTTGCACTTTCATAATAATTAAAAATGTAGTTTATATTTGATAATTTTATTATTGTAGACAAATCCCATCTAGCTCCATATCCATTGATGTGTTTCTTCAAAAAATACCTTGAGAACCATATGTTCTTACATCTTGTTCAAGATGTGAACACTGCGATGCAAAGCAATTTTTACATGAGCCTGCAGGCTTTTGTTGTTCTTCTAGACAAATATCATTGGCCTCAAATGACGTCCCTGAAGAACTCCAAATACTCTTCACGTCCAAGTTGAAAGATACTGTTGAATTTAAAAAATATGTTCGTACATACAACAATACTTTTGCAATTACATAATTTGGTGTAAAATATGATAAAGAGCTTTGCAAAATAAAAATAAGTACATATACATTCAAGGTACATGGTCAAGTATACCACTATATCAATGACTTGATACCTGCAGATGGACATCCTTCCTGCTTGCAACTATATTTTTATGATACAAATTATGAAGTGGAGAACTGGATACAAGGATCACAAAAGAATAATTCGGACATCATTCAAACACTCATAAATATTTTGTCAATTTACTGACCCATATTGTTCATTCTTTCGGGGTCTTTGGCATGTACCTGCTCTGGAGAGCCTTCAAATTGTAATCAAGTGCAATGTCGGGTTAGATCAGAGAGTTTATATAATTTTCTATTAGAATCGCAAGTTGCGGGAATATGGAAAGAAAATGATGATTTTGGTATCATTGTTGAATGTCATATAATTGTTCAGAGTCATACATGCCATAATCACAAACTGCATTATTATTTTGGATGTTATGATCCATTGCAATACCCGTTGTTATTTCCTTACGGTGATACCGGATGGCATCAAGGCATTCAAAGATTGAATTCAATAATTGCGACAACATACTTCCATGGACAAATACCTTTTAATCCTTCCCAAATCCAATCAATAGATGAACTTCTTGAAAAAGAAAAAATAAAAAGGTATTGGTGACATTATTTATTCAAATAATATGACGAGTATTAAATATTAATCTCATTTGCATGCAGATTGCAGGTTTACCTCTTCCCTCTCTTTCTCGAGTATTCTTATTGCCGCCTTCACTTCTTTCCTCTGAAAAATGAGATTGGAATAACATCTTATGCCATTGCTACTTTGCCTCCCTCTTTACAACCAGTTTATCATTGCAATCATGGTTCTTCATGTTGCTTCTGGTTTTTATCCATGTCCTTTAGTCTTCTCTCATGAAATTAGCTCCATTCCTCAGTGATCTCATCAGCCTATTTGCAATGAGATTTCCGGAAAAGGTAGGGTTAGGGTTTTGTTATTATTAAAGAATGCATTTAAAATTTTCAAGGATTAGTGTTACGTGACTGCTGCTTCTTAGCAGTTTTGGGCAGACAATGGCTAGTTCGAGGGTAGCCAACCTCCTTAGACAGTGAAAAACACAAGGGAAAATACAACTATTTCATTCATTCAAATGCAAACCTTAAATACACCCCCATCACTTCCTAACGGATAACAACGCCACACTGACTCCTCCCACTACCACTAACTGCACAAACACAAACACTTACAACACACACCATAACTACATATCCTACCATAACCTAACCTCTATAACAAATAGAGCCAAAAAACGAAAAATGGTTAACATAACTTCAGCAAAAACAGAACGTGGATCATGCACATCCCTTGCCTGGGTTATGGGTACATAACATTCCCTCCCCCTTAGCACAGACCTTGTCCTCAAGGTTCAAATCTGGAAACCATGCCTGCAATTGACGGTAGGATTCCAATGTGGCATCGTCAGCTTCTAACTCTTGCCATTTGACCAAGACTTCGAGAACAGCTCTATGTTTTTTCTTTACTAGCCGACGGTCTAGAATAATCTCGGGTTCATGTTGAATAATTCCATCAACGTCCAGTTTTGGCGGAGCAGATTATGGCTGAACTTCCGCTCCTAATTTCCTTTTTAAACATGAGACGTGAAAAATGGGGTGTAGTTTTGCACCGTCAGGGAGCTGCAAACAATAAGCAACTTCCCCTATTTTCTGAAGCACTTGGAAAGGCCCATAATATCTTGGAGGTAATTTAAGATTGCTTCGCAATGTCATAGATTGTTGACGGTACGATTGTAGTCAGAGGAAGACCTAATCCCCAATTTTAAAGGAACGTTCTATACAATGGCGATCAACCATTTGCTTCATCCGATGTTGTGCCTGGTGAAGATGCTCTGAGTAGGTGCAAGATTTGCTCTCTACTTTTCAAAACTTGGTCCACTACTTGAACCTTAGTGGTGCCTTTAACATATGATAATAAACGAAGTGGAGGAACCCCGATATTACCTCAAAGGTAGTAAGACCTGTAGATGTGGGTATTAGTATTATACCAATCTTCTGCCAATGAGACCCATTTGGTCCATTCTTTGGGTCGGGTACTACAGAAGCTTCACAAATAATGTTCAAGACACTTATTGACAATTTTTGTTTGGCCATCCGTTTGTGGATGGTAGGCTGAACTAAGGCATAGAGTAGTACCTTGCAACTTGAAGAATTCCGCCCAAAATGCACTGGTGACAGTAGGGTCACGATCACTTGCTATAGATGTAGGCATGCCATGTAGCTTGAAGACGTGATCAAGGAAGAGTCTTGCAACCATAACAGCAGTATACGGTTGTGACAAGGGAATGAAGTGTGCATATTTGGACAATCTGTCCACAACAACCATTATTGCAGTTCTTCCATGAGAGGAAGGAAGCCCATCAATGAAATCCATGGATATTTCAGTCCATATACATACGGTTAGGAATCGAAAGAGGTTGAAGTAAACCAGCAGGTGAGGTGTTCTCTCCTTTATGACGTTTGCAATTGTCACACTCCCACACATATTTTCGGACATCACTTTTCATGCCTTGCCAATAAAAATAAGGTTTTAATCTGCTCAAAGACTTGTGGAATCCCGAATATCCACCCATTGGGCTATCATGGTATTGATGAACTATCTTATCTATAAGGGAAGAATTGGGACTAAGATAAAGTCATCCCTTATAAAATAAGAGTCCATCATGCTCCGTAAACCAAGTGGGGTCCAGTGACCCGGATTTGAGTCTGTTAATTTGTATGCCTCAATAGAAGTTAATTAATCTTAGTTACCCGAGCTCCTTGAATGCCCAACTTGTACTGTGATTAGAATTAGGCCTGTTATAGGTCTACTGCGATTAAGAAGTACTGTTTGGGTGTAACAGGGTTTTGGAGCTGATATTATAAATAGAGACTTAGAGTCTTTAGGATGTAAACCTCTTCTGATTGCATAGTGAATTCTCCCATCTTCCCGTGGACGTAGGCTAAAAATTGAACCAAGTAACTCTCTATGTTCTTTTGTGCGTGCTTGCTCTCTTCTCATAGGCCCTAGATCACAACAAACTTGTATCAAAGCGTTGCACGTGGTCTGAGGAGATTCGACGGATTGAATCTCAGAGGGTTGGAGTTGTGGCTGCTCGATCGACGAATTAGATCTCAAGATTGAGATAGTGTTTTCTGGATCTTGCAGAGGGATATCAATTGATCTCGGTGGGCCACACAAATCGTAGAGAAGGAGAAAGACAGTGAAACGATCTCTGTTGGTTTGTTTTGGTTCCGGAAGTTGATCGCCGGAATTGTAGAAGGAGACCGTGAGATCCCTGCTGTTGTCGTCGGCTGCACCATCACCGTCAGGGAAGAAGAAACCGTGGGTATATCTGGTTCATCATCGAAACAAAGAGAGAGTGCAGAGAAGGGGTCGGTGGGCCACACAAATTGGAGTAGGGTATCAAGACGATTCCGAGCCGAAACTTCTCGTCACCTGCGGACTGTTGCTGTTGGGTGTCGCTGTCACTGATCAGAGGAAGGAAACAAGGGCGATCGATTTGTAGAGGCTGGGCCCCACATCGCCTTGAAAAACACCGTCAGAGTCTTCTCTGCCGCCACGCGCGTTACCAGAGAAGGAGGGTCGCCGCTGCCATCGTCCTGTTGCCGAGGAAGGAAGAAGAATGGAAGGCTCTACAGGAGTTTCGGGTTGACCCGTTTCAAGAGCCCATCCGCTAGGCCAAGTTGGGTCAAGTCCAGATTGACTTAACCCGTGTTGCAGAAGCCCAGAAGCAAAGTAGAGGCAGAAAGGCGCTGACCTCAGCACTGACGTCAGTAGATCCGTAGGTTGTTTTGACCAGATCGAAGGCTGAATTTTTTTCACGATATCTTGGAGATCTGAAGTTTGATTGGAGATTCGTTTGAGCCTACGGACTCGTTGCGAGCAGATCTACATTGTTGCGGAAGAAGATTAGTTGTTCAACGGTCAATGAAGGAAATTGACTGATTGGAGCACATAAACATATTTCTGCAATATTTTAGCCATCTAGAGTCGGATTTCAGATCCGTTTCTTCCAGAGTGCTCATGGTGACCAAATCTATATAGGTACTATGAAAGATTCGTGGAATGGCTGTGAAATTTGAAATTGAGAAATTCAATGCAAACAACGATTTCAGTCTGTGGCATTTGAAGATACATGTCTTGCTGGTTTAGAATGAGTTGCATAAGGCTTTGAAAGGAAAGAATGTTTTGCCTGGAAAACTGTTAAATGAAGCGAAGAATGAGTTGTTGGGAAAGTCATACGGTGAGATTCTACTGTTTCTGAGCGATGGTGTACAGCGAAAGGTTACTTAGGAGAAAATTGCTGCTGGCATATGGTAGAAGTTAAAGAACTTGCACATCACGAAGTCTCTCACGAATCGCTTGTATCTGAAGAAGCGGTTGTTTCAACTGTTACGAATGCAGAAAGGTACGCCTGTTTCAACTCACCTTGATTCTTTCACAAAAGCTATCATGAATCTGAAAAATATCAATATTGAAATTGATGATGAGGACCAAGCTATCATGTTGTTATGCTCGTTACCACTCTCATATGAGCATTTTGTTGATACCATGATGTATGGTAGAGATACTCTGTCCAAAGAGGATGTAGAGGCAACCTTGAACTCCAAGGAGTTGATGAAAAAGGTTGCGGGCAACAATGATGGTTCGGGTGATGGTTTGGTAGTATGAGAAAGAACAAAAGACTTCAGTAGTAAGGGCAAACATAAATCCAACAAGAAAAACATTGAATGTTATTATTGCCATAAGAATGGGCACATTGAAAAAAACTGTCCCGAAAGGCAGAGGAAAGGGAAAGATATAATAGAAGATTCGTTATCTGATGATTCAGTTAGTGTTGCAGATGGACGATCAGATTATGTTTCCGACAATGCACTTTATGTGATTGAAAAGGGAATTCGTCGTCAGGTTGAATGGATTCTTGGTTCGGATTGTTCCTACCACATGTGTCCCAATGGGGACTGGATTGCCACTTATAGAGAAATCAACGGTGATAGTGCCTTGATGGGCAACAATGTTGCATGTAAGATGGTTGGAATTGGAACAGTGAAAATCAAGATGCATGATGGAATCGTCAAAACTTAGAACGTTGGCAGATGTTCGGCATATTCTTGATCTGAAAAAGAATCTTATTTCTCTTAGTGCCTTTGACTCCGATGGTTGTAAGTTCTCAGCTGAAGGTGGAGTTATGAAGGTTGTGAATGGTGCTCTGGTTCTTATGAAAGGCAATATAGTTGGAAATTTGTATGTTTTGTCTGGAAATACAGTTACAGGTGGAGTTGCGGTGTATTCCTCAGATGACCATGAATCTGTCGTAACGCGCTTATAGAACTTGCGCCTGGATCACATGACTGAGAAGGGATTGACAATACTGAGCAATCAGAATTTGCTATGTGGCACGAAGACATGCAAGTTGGATTTCTGTGAGAGATGCATCTTCGGAAAGCATCAAAAGGTCTGTTTCAAGATAGGTATTCATTGCACGAAAGGTATCCTTGACTATGTTTATTAAGATGTATGAGGGCCTTCTAAGGTTTACTCCAAGGGTGAGTCCCGGTTTATGCTAACTTTTATTAATGGTTATTTAAGAAAAGTCTTGGTTTATACTTTGAAGACGAATGATCAGACATTTGTTACATTCAAGAGATGGAAGAAAATGGTTAAGAAACAGACTGGCATGAAGGTGAAGAAGTTGAGGACAGGTAATGGCAAGGAGTATAGATCAATAGAGTTCGAGAACTATTGCAAAGATCATGGCATAGTTCGGCATTACACCGCTACAAAAACTCCGCAGCATAATGGAGTTGCAAAGAGGATGAACAAAACGAACTTGGAAAGAGCTCATTGTATGTTGATGGATGTTTAAATGGTGTTAAATTGGACTACTTGGGTTAGTGTGCGTGGATTTAAAATGCATTAATAGTGGAGTTGTTATTGGGCATTAAAATGGTGTCAAATTGAATGGATTTGGGACCCATTTACCCTTGGAACTTGGGCCTTGACCCCACTTGACCTATGAGTAAGAATTGGACCTCTAGTAAGGGGGTGTGTAGGCTAGCATGTCCTTGTGGGTTGTGAGGTAGTATATGTGAGACCTATATTGGGCTAAGTGGGTGGCGTAATGGAACCCCGAGGTGCCAACAACTTCAGAAGCACCAAATGATTATGAGAGCCATTTCGGACCAACGTAACCATCGTGTTAGACGGTATGGACCCTACATGTCATGAATGACCCTAGCCCTGGGTTAGTTATTGCCCACCCCCCCTGGCCCTTAACTATATGACTTGTATAGGCTATGGTTAGCTTGGGACCTCCCGAATATTACAAGATAGGAGCATATACCATTCCATTACTCTGTCTAATTCCCTCTATTAATATGCTCGCGGGGTGGGCTCCCTTGTGGTTCTATTGACAATGTGATGGGAGCGCCCTACGTAGGACTAACCGGATCCCTTGTTTAGGAGAGAGAGAGTGTGTATGTGTGGGTTTGTGTATGTATGTGTGGGTTTAGGTTTTGTGTGTGTATTTGTAGTTTTGGGTTTTGTGTGTGTATGTGTGGGTTTGGGTTTGTGTCTATATGTGTGGGTTTATATGTGTGTAGGTTTGAGTTTGTCTAAACATGTATGTTTGGGTTTGGGGGGGGGGGGGGGGGGTGGGGATGCGGGCGATGTTTGAACATGTGCGTTGACATATAGGTTTGTATGTGTGTATGTGTCTGCATTTGGTTTTGTACTTACCTTCTACAGATCGGGAGGTGGACGTACGCCACCATACCAGCTTGTCTGGGTTTGCCTGGGTTGCATTTGTTTGACTAGCTTGTCTGGATTTGACCAGGTTTGCTTAGGTTGCATAGTTTTGACCAGCCTGTCCGGGTACCGGGTTCGCCTGGGTGCATTCATTTTGATAGCATATGATGGTTTGATTATTTTGTTGGTTAGTTATGTTTCGTTTATCCATTATATTTGTACTTTCTAACATATTGGTTTTAGTTGGCACATGTTACACTGTTACTCATATCTATTTACTTGCCAGTACCTCTAATACTGCTACATTTGGTGCTTAGGTAGTGGGGCCCATTGTGTAGGTGGCTGTGGCGATCTTACGAGATTCACTAGTTGAGGGATTACCCCTAATGGAGTGAGGCAGCAGTGTAGTGTTGTTGGATTCGTACTATAGAGCCTCACTTTACATTCCAACTATGAGCATAGGTGCCTCTTGCACATGTCATTATGGTGTTTTAGACATTCGTTAAAACTCTAATTCATTTTGTAATTAAAATATAAGTAAATGCCTTTCTGTTACTTGAATAAGCTCCAATGTTATTGTATGTTGTATTGGTGACCATCTGTGCAGATTGTATGAATCACTGCTTATGTGTTTGTTTATGGTGACTGATCATCACTCATAACCTCACTATGGACTTCTATCCACCCGAAATTGGGGCCGCAAATGTATTTAAGGGAGAGATTTTAATTGGCCCCGATTCTCATGCCCTAATGATGCGGTTAGGATCCAATCGAATTTTTGAGGTGTGACAGACCTGAAACCCACTTTTAGAAATTACAACATCGTACAAACCTTTATAAATTAGAATATGGGGCCCGCATTCATGGGATTTACAATGTGGGTCCACTTTTATAAAGTGGTGTCATATTTTTATGATTATGGACACATGACCCACCTTTAGAAATTACAATGTTGTCCTCCTACCTTTAGAAATTAGAACATAGGGGCACATTCATAGGATTTACAAGTGGGCCCACCTTTATAGTAATTATAATGCAGTGTCATCTTTTTTATTGATTGTGAACATGTAACCTACCTTTAAAAATTCCAATGTGGTATCTACCTTTAGAAATTAGAACATGGGGCCATATTCATAGGATTCACAATGTGGGCATAAATTCATAGGATTTACAATCTGGCTCTTACTTTCCCGATTGTCACCATATGACCAATCTTTAGGAATTATAAAGTGGGGCCACCTCTTCACATGACCCACCTTTAGAAATTAAAAGATAATGCCCACCTTAAAAAATTAGAGTATGGGGACTTATAATATGGTCCCACCATTATAAGAATTATAATATAACTTACATTTTGTGATTGTGACCACGTGCCCTACCTTTTTATAGGAATTAGTGTGCTACTTTCTTTAAGATTTTGAACATGGGGCCTACCTTTTAAGATAAGTGAGAGGATTTGGAGCTTTTAAATGGTCTAAAGCAAGAGATAAATAAGTAGAAAACAATCATGCCAGCAAGTTGTTTATTAAAACATAAAGTTTTTTTTTCCAAACTTTATTATGCAGAGGGTTAAGATTTTGCAATTTCTTATAGCGATAACAAAATTTGGAATAGTTATTTACACTTACCAAACATGTTTTCCCTAGCCTCATCTCATGGGACCATTGGAACATTTGAATGCCACAATGCCAAACGCACCCATATTATCGTAGGTATTTTTTTTCTAGCTCACTATTTTCTCAAATCTTCAACATGGTTTCAACATTTTCTTTTATTAATAGCCAACAACTAAAATGTCACAAGCTAAGTTCTTTTCCCGTATTTTATCCAGTGGATTCTTTTATCCCAAGTAGTGATACTGCAACAAATGATAAAATGTGCAGTACAACAACACTGAATCACATAACTATTGTGGATGCGAGCTCCTAATTTTCATGGTTCAAAGATTATTGGCAGGCGAATTTCTTTCATTAAAAAAGTAGCCCTAGCCCTTATTTTAAACAAGAGCATTATTGTGACAACACACAATCACGGTGGGTGGATGTTGGCATCTTAGTATCACACACATGTCAAATGATTGATCCCTTTTCATTTGGCAACTTACTATTAAAATAAAAGTGATATAAATAATTAAATCAAGAGAAGAAAATATATGGGGGTTATGATGATATTTTGTCTTTAGTGGATTGGTAGATAATTTTTGACCTTTTGTATAAAAAGTAGGTGCTTTTTTGTCATTTAGTGGAGGAATGAGATTGCTTATTTAATTATTTTTTTTAAAGATGATAGAAACTTTGAAGATGTGTACTTTTGATGTGAACCCTTATCTGAAAATGGAGACTTTAGATTACTTTACTAACTTGTAAAATTGCCAAACGGGCCCTTAGGACATGTTTATGCAACTCATTTTTGCAATAAAAGATATTGTTTTTCTGCAAAAAATATTTTTTCATGCGTTTAGTGTAGCAAAAGTACGGGGAAATGCTTTTCCCGAATATCAACATTTTTCTTAAAAAGCCCAAAAATAAAGTTCCTTGACGTGGGTATGGAAGAAACCTTCTCCCCCTCATTTATTATTTCATTTCCTCATTCGTTTCTAACGTTTAAACCGACGTTTGGTAATTTTATTGTAAAATAGACTAGTGCAATAGCCTTGCGTTGGTAAAAAATTATTAAAATTTCTAAATAGAAATATTTCTAAATATTTAAATAAATTATAAATGAATATTAATATATAATTCATAATAAGATGGAAACTCATTAGAGAAATTTTAGGTAATTGAAAATATTTAGGGAAAGATCAAGTAAATTGTAGAGATTTTAAGACCTTGATTTGATTATATTTGTGCTTAGCCATAAATTGAGTGTCATTTTAGAATTAAATGTGGATTTTGAAATTAATAGGCTTCCACAATAGGCCCCAACAGATTAATTAATCATACCAAATATCCAAAGAAAAATAAGGAGAAAAAATCCATAATGGGCCCCACAAATTAATTTTACTAAATATTGAAAGGAAAATAATGAGAAAAAAAAAGCAGAATACAACCTTTGAAAGTGGCTCCCGTTCTAGTATAAAAAAAGCTTTTCTTGTGTTGGTATAAGAAAAAGTGGTCCCCCATAATTGTGAGTTGGGAAAGAAAGAAGACTTGGATTTCATAATTGGACTCGTAGATTTATTTGGTTAAATTAGTAAATATAAATGGTAATAAAAAAATCGTGATAAAGGTGGAGACTCGTGAGTGAAAATTCATTTGGTTAAATGAGTAAATATAAATGATTATATATTAAGTGTGGATTTTAAAATTAAATGGATTCCACAGTGGTCCCCACAGATTAACCATACTAAATACTAAATCAAAAAATAGGAAAAAAATAGCAAAATATTGCCTACAAAAGTGCCCCAAATTTCAGCAACTTGCATCTCACATGAGGGTCCTACAAATTGATATGCAATAACATTTAATATATAT
The DNA here is from genome assembly GCA_003546025.1 of Camphora micrantha. Classification (NCBI taxonomy): domain Eukaryota; kingdom Viridiplantae; phylum Streptophyta; class Magnoliopsida; order Laurales; family Lauraceae; genus Camphora; species Camphora micrantha. The sequence continues at coordinate 15,003,536 of QPKB01000006.1, read as the reverse complement.
ATATATATGTTCACCAATCACTAAAATCATAGCCAAAGAGCCTTTATTCTTTTTTTTTTTTTGTCAGTTTAATAATATGTGGGGCCCATTGAAGGTAACTAAAGAGAAGTTATTATTGTATGCTATGTTTTAGGTAAGGGATACGTATATTATTTCAAGAATATCTTAGAATTGGATTGAGATATTTTAGGTGATGGAGTATTGGAGAATTTAAGTTGGTTTGGTAAGATTAGATTAGAAGGATAATTCCGGAATGTAATATTATAAAAAGTTTGAGGATGCGTTACGTGCCACTCCCTCATGAAGAGCCGGAAGAGGGCTGCTGTCTTTTATTATATAAAGTGAGGTGAAACATCAAATTAAAATATAAAGGGGTTTACGATGGTCTTTTGTTTTTAGTAGATTCATAAGAAATCTCTTAACTTTTTGTGTAAAAGGTGAATTAACATTTTGTCTTTTAGTAGTGTGAAGAGTTGATTTTTGAGAGAATTTTGAATTTGTGTCGACTGGAAAAATGGAGGTTTGGTTGTGCCTTTATTTTACAAGTAAATTGAAAAACATGCCCTAACCTCTTCTCTTCTTCCCGACGAGAGCAAGCCCCATCTTCCACAACCTTCGGTAGGTACTCTCTTTTCCCCATCCTCTATCGCTCTGTATCTCTCTCCTTCTATCTCTAACCCCACAGCTGTATGTTTTGAATCCCCCAGCCACCACCCTCCTGTTAGCCACCATCTCCCATTAACTGTGACAACAACCACCGTCTCTCCTACCCCGTGACGACGACGCCCAACTATCTTGCAGCCACCCTCCCCCTGGAAAAGGAATTCTTCCAGGAAGATTTCTATACGTGCCTAATAATTACGGACTTGATTTAGTGGGGTTTGCCACAAAACTCTTGGAAAAGAAGAAGACTTCAATGGCCTGAAAGAGGAGATAGATGGGTTAGAGGCCTTGGCTGCAGTAAGCCGAAGGCACTCCGACGCATAAGTTAGTGCAATCACTGAACAAAGGGAGAACAAATGGGGGAGGAGAGAGAACTGAGGATGTGCTGTCTCTTGCATACCTTTGCTTGCTTTACCTTCTTCATATATATAGGGGTTGGCCTCCTCAGACCCTTCCTTAGTGGGGGTTGGTGGGAGTACGGTCCCATCAGACCATACTCTTTCTCTTTAGTGGAGGTAAGTAGAGGCACTGTTCCATCAGACCATACCTTAACCTTTTGCATGATTGCTGATGTGACGGTCGGATATATCCAGCACCCATCTTATCTGTCAGTGTGTAGCCGCAATCCCATTAATGTTGATTGACACAGTACCCACTTCGGTTGATCGAGTTGCCCGAGGTACCGATGGCTAATTGTGAACTCAACTCGGCACTATTGTCGAACTGCGTACGCTTGGTAGTCTCACCGAGCTGCCCAAGAAGAGAGAGAGAGGGAGGGGGGTCGCTGGTACTTTTACCGAGGTTGACCGAGCTCAGAAGTTGACATTAAGGCGAGCCTGACCTGTGTATTAGGGCTTATCTCAGTGTTATGAAATGCCCCCACACAATTTCGAAGCGAAGAATCTAAACTATTCATCCAAAACCCTAAGGGCCTGTTTGGATAGGTAAAAAATAGAGTAGAGTGAAGTTAAATGAGCCCTAACAGTCTAAAATTTAAACTCTACCCTGTTTGGATAAACCTGACCCGATAGATGAAGTAATGTTGTGAGCAGATGTACTCAATTTCACTTCAACTCTAAATACTTTAATGTTCTTGAGTAAAAGTGAATTCTACTCCAAACCTTAACTTCAAAATAAGCATAAAAATGGAGTGAAGTGAAGTAGTCTACTTTAACTTCAACCTACTTTTCTTTACTTTACTCCACATGTGGAATCTACTTCATTTTACTTCACTCCCCATTTATCCAAACAAATCCTAAACCTAAAAGATGCAGAGGTGGAATCCTTGAGATGAGAGAGGAAGGAGTTTGCTAGGGTTATGTTTATTCAAAATTGAGAAACGATCTTGCTATGAAACATCTCTCTCTTGTTCTCTCTCTCTCTCTCTCTCTCTCTCTCGTTCTTTTTTTTTCCTGAGAGAATGACGAAAACAGGGTTTTTGACGAGTTGCTGACCACAAAACTCCTCCAATGGGGCCCAGTTGGGCCCAGAATGAATCAATAATAAAATCGCAGCCTTAGATTTCAAGGCCATAAAGAGATTGATTGTTTGGATTTTAATCCTACGGTGGAAATGATAGGATAAAAGGTTGGGTCTGTAGGATGGGTTCAATTCAAGAAAATTTTCACATTATTGGATGGATTTGGAGCTAAGGCCCTGGATCTTAACCTGATGGGCCACATATCTGATGGCAACATCTTCATCAGATCAACGGCCCATCATCTATCATGACCATGATCAGGATCATGAGGTGTTCTAAAAATATATAAAGAAAACATCAGGGGTGTGTATGCATATACAAAAAGGGGAAAAACCTACTCTTCCTTGCCTTCATCAGATCAACGGCCCATCATCTATCATGACCATGATCAGGATCATGAGGTGTTCTAAAAATATATAAAGAAAACATCAGGGGTGTGTATGCATATACAAAAAGGGGAAAAACCTACTCTTCCTTGCTAACATACCTGCAAAGCCCAAACTCAAGCCCTTTCCTCAGTACTCACTCTCTTATCTGTTCCAAAGCGCTTGGTCTCTGTTGGAGGTATCAGATTCTCTACATCTCGTGTTTTGAAAATTTTTTCCCTTTTACATAGTTGCTATCGTTTGTAGCGGAGCTCGAAATCGGAAATATCACCTTTGTGGTACCATACTTTTTTTTCCCTTCATTTCTGACCCGAAATCGTTCCTAGAGATGCTGAGCTCAAAAAACCTGGAACAATCTATCATGATTTTGAACTTTTCTCTTGAAGATATTCAAACCCATTTCGATTTGGGGTTTCCCCCCCTCAAATGTCTTGCATCAGTGGGTTCTCTCTCTCATTCATTTTGGGTATGTTAAATCAGAGAAGTCTGATATAATATGAACTACTTTTCCTTCAGATAATTTTTTGAAGAGCTATTTTTCATGGTTGTTGGTTTTCTTAGAGTTCCTCTGAATGGTAGAATGAGTTGAAAAATGCGTTGTCCTGTTCTTGGTCTGCTTTCCTTTTTTATTATGCAATGTTAGATTAATTGAAATTGTATTCGCTTCAATGTTATATTATTAATAGAGAACTAGAGCGTATGATTCTTTGTTTGCTGCAGGGGGATTGTTTTTTTTTTTTTTTTTTTTTAATTTATTTATTAGAATTAGTTAACTGAATTTTTGTTGATGATCGCTTGATGTTTGATAGAATTCCTGACTAGAATTACCCAAAAGCTGGAAAAGGGTTCGCATTCATCTAACTTGTGAGCCATTTTGTGGGACCCGCCTGGCTTGTGGCAGGGTTCAGTTGGGACTGAGAGCTCTTAATGTGGATTACGGTGTGGCCATTGTCAGTATGATTCAATGAACCATCTGTGTAAGGGCCTCCAAACAAAAATGATTCTATAGGTGCCTAAAGTCATTAACGTTGGGGCCCTTAGATGGTTAACAGCATTAATTGTGCTGAAGTTGTATGTAGCCCTAATCAATAATAATAGCTCCCAATCTCAACTGGACTCTGCGTGGCATGCATCATGGTTGGCCCGCAGAAAGGCTGGCGAATCTGAGGGAGGGACCCGTCTCTTATTTCTTCTTCTTCTTTTCCTTTTCAGTTTCCCTTATCTCTTTTTTTCTTTCCTTTTTTCCCATTCTTTTTCAGTTTTTTCCTCTTTTTTGTTTTTGTCTTTATTCTTCCTCATTATTTTTTTCTTTTTGTTCTTTCTTTCTTTCTTTCTTTCTTTTTCTCTCCTTTTATTGCCCTTGTGTATTATGTTTGATCAATCACATGCATACTTTTTTTTTTTTTCCGGTAACTGTAAAATCAAATTAAGTGTTAGAAGCTTATAATTTGCTGAAACCCGTTCTAAATTAGAAGTGATTGATTCAGTTGAATAATGGTTGGTAAAATTATAAATAAAATCTCAAATTTCAATACTTTTAGTCATTCATAACATTTGCTTTGTTTATCCATAATCCCCTCAAGCTGGAAAATGTGTTAAAAAATATATATTTTTCTACATTTCATGTACTTTTCTACATTTCATTCATAAAGTATTTTTCTCATTGTATAAATAATATTTTTATATTTTCATTTATATGCACCTTTTTCTTTGTTTGGGTTGTGACAAAATTTTATGTTGGGCTGTCAACCAACCCAATGCAACTCTTATCCTTTACGGGCTTGGGACCGACAGTAAAATATCGAGCGAAAAGGAAAAATCTGTATATGTTCTTCATCGATCTAGAAAAAGCTTACGACAAGGTAGCTAGAGATTTAATTGGGTGACTTTTAAATAAAATGAATGTTCCGGGAGGTTATATAGCAATTATTAAAGACATGCATGAATGAGCAGTAATGAGGTTAAGAACTATCCGTGGAGAGATAGGTAGTTACCATAGGTTTGCATGAGGGGTCAACCCTAACCCATTATCTCTTTGCACTGATTATAGATGAGTTAGCTGCTCAAATTCAAGAGGAGGTATCTTGGTGTATGTTGTTTGCAAATGATATAGTGTTGGTGGATGTATTAAGAGATTGTGTGAATGTAAAACTCGAGAGATAGGGGGAAGTTTTAGAATCTAAAAGCTTTAAAAACAAGCTGTACAAAGACAGAATATATGGATTGCAACTTCAGTGGGTATATGCAAAGAGCTGAAACTTCTGTGAGAATTGAAGCTCAAGGGATACGACAAAGAGTTTCATTCCATTACCTTGGCTCGATAATTAGTGAGGATGGGGAGATTGGCGAAGACAAGGATAAAAAAGCTGCTGATACGTAGTGTATTGGGCATAGCGGCCTGAACATAAAATAGTGCCACTCACAACCACATTGATGTGTATCAGCAACTATTTACCCGTAGCGGCCGATACACACCGGTACATTACGGATTGGCCGTTACTGGCAATGAAAGGTTAAAAAAAAGGAAAATACTGTCCGCCTCCCCGCCCCCCTCCCCTTTTGTTTGATTGGTAGAATAAGAACTAGACGAAAAGGAGAAAGAAGGAAGGAAAAAAATAGCAGTTGCAAAATGTACTTGGAAGCAGTAGCAACAACACCACCACCACCACGGCAGCGCCAGCGGTGCAGCATAACCACGTAGTATCGCACCAGGCAGCACCACAACATTGCGCGTCTCCTCTTTTCTTCTTCTTCTTGCACTTTTCCTTTCCCTCTTCTGAATCTTTCTCCATCCTTCCGTTTCGGGAAAAGAAATTGGGCTGCAAATGCCTTCTTTCTATCCCTCCTTTATTTCATTAGGATGATAACTATGGGCCCCATATTGGGCCCACCTTATGAAAGGCATAAAAAAGTTAAATGGGCCCCACAGTGGGGCCACCTTATGAAAGGTATAAATAAAAATTTAATGGGTCCCTCAGAAAAAATAGAAGCTAAAGCACTTGCTGTTATTACCATTGGTAGGCTCCACAATGAGTTCCAAATATTAAAATTAAAAAAATCATGGCTTAGCCAAATATTACTTAAATTGAAATTAGGGGCTTAGCTAAATTTCACTCTAATTGGAAATAGAGCCCTGTCAAATTTCACTCTAATTGAAAACAGGGCCATAGCCAACTTTCACACTAATTGAATTTTACACTGATTGAGGATAGGCTCCGGCAAAGTTTTAGTCTAATAGGAAATAGGGCTCAACCCAAGTTCATTCTAATAAGAAATAGGAACCTAACCAAGTTACACTCTAATAGGAAATAATGGCCCAACCTAATTTTACTCTAATTGGAAATAGGACCCTAATCAAAATTTTCTTTTAACAAAAAATTTTAAACTATATTTTTATATTTCAAAATACAACTTAGAAATGTGATATTCTAAGCAATGTCGGTGATGATATTTTGATGATACTGTTTGATTACAAACATTTTATTAGTTTTTAACTTATAATAGCTAACAAACATTAATACATATGAAAAATTGATTAATATTATTATTTTATAATCATATAGCGACACGGGACTCAATGCAATGAAGGGACCGCAATGCCCCCTATATTAGTTACCGTTAAAAAAAAACATTAAATTCTAGCATTTTCCGATATTCTGGATTTTTTGGAAAATTTTTGGTTTTTTTTTTTTACAACCTTTTCGAATTACACCGCTAAATTGTCATGCATCGCCGCTACTTCTGTTTTCATTCTTGGATGAAGATGTCGAATATAGGATAAAACCAGGATGGTTGAAATGGAGACTTACTTCTGGAGTGGACCGACGATGCTAACAAGATTGAAGGGAAAATTTTATAGTACGGCGATTAGACCAGCTATGACCTGAAGAGCAAAATGTTAGCCAATCAAGAAGCAACATATGTACCAAATGGATGTAGCAGGGATGAGAATGTTGAGGTGGATGTGTTGTAAAAGTAGGAAGGATAAAATTAGAAATGGGCGCTCTCGAGAGCAGTTGGCGGTAGCATCAATAGGGAATAAAATTAGAGAAACTCGTTTGAGATGGTTTGGGCATGTCCAATGCAGGCCGGCAATGGAGCAGTTAAAGAATAGTTTGGTTGTGCAGGCTGATGGCCCACCAAGAGGAATGGGTAGGCCGAAGAGGACGTGGATAGAGATAGTAAAAATAGATCTGAAGAAATGCAACTTATCTAATGATTTTTCTCAGGATAGATCGGAATGGTTCAACAAAATTCATGTAGCCGACCCCGACATAGTTGGGACAAAGCTTTGATGATGATGTACCCTTTTTTTGTTTCTTCCAAAATGTTTTATTAAAGTTCTAAATCAGCCGAAGCCTTTCATTTTGGAGTTTGAACTAAAACAGAGACCACAAGTATGCTATCATATCAATACTCTATTTGTTTCTTTTTGGTAATGTAATCAGGGAAAAGTCAGTTTGTGCGGGTGCATACATTGGATGATGTTAATTATTAGATAATGTTAATGTAGGATTGATGGCTGGAGTAAATTGGTCTAACCATTAATTTTGAATGACCTCAAATTGATGGCCATCATTATCCAATTTGGGCAATTATTTGCCATCTATAACACAAGTTGTATCCTTATACCCCTTTCGACTGAGCATGTGGCTGTCTTAGGTGGCCTCAAAAATTGTTTGATTTTTTTTGAAGAGGGAGGTCGAGCATTATTCATCGGCATGTATTTTTTTCTATTGTTGCAGGATTTGACAACAACAAGAAATGAAACTTTCTCCGATCATGTTAAGGTCTGGGAATGGCTTATGGAAGCAATGCCATTTTGCTCAGTTGGTTAGACCCTTTGCTACTAACTCAGGCTCAGGTTAGTATCTTATTTGTGTATGTTGCAAATTTCGTGGGTTTCATATTGTAGTGCCCTTGTCCTTGTGGTCTACTCTAGCAGCATTTTGTTTGGGGAAGAACGTTTTTTCTAATTTTATTGTATATATTTTGCTTTAGGACAGTCCAACATGAGATTGCTTCATTTTGATGATACAGGATGTGGTTGGAGTTCAGACTATCCTAAAATAATAATAATGCAAGGATTCGGAATATCCCGAGAGACTATTCTAACATTTTCACAGTATTTTATTTTTTATTTTTATTTTTTTATGGGGACAAAAAAAGTGACTTGAACCCACAAACCTCAAGGTTGCAATAGTGAGCACCTTCCATTGTGTGAGGGGCTCTTGTCTAACATTATCACAGTAGTGGCTGTCCGAAAGAAAAGATCTTCTCATTTCAAATGCACTTTGCTGTAGTAGCTTAGAATTGTGCATTTACCGTTAGAAACTTCCGCAATGTAAGTGAACTTTTATCTTGATGTGATTTCATTAACTAACTAAAGAGAGCAGCGACATGTTATATTATAATTATAATAATGCCATTTTTTAAAACATGTATATGCATGTTGGACCCACCACCTATTTTTTTCTTCCTTTTGACATGAATGAGCAGCCTATGCCCTCATTCGTTACTTGTATTATCGAGGGAAAGGGTCATGGCCCCACTCATCATCTATCTTCTCTTTCTGAGGTTGCTACATTTCTGTCTACCACAACATCAACTGACAATAAACAAGCAGATAGTGCATCCTCAACATATTTTATTGAATCCATATCTACTCTAATCAGCGGTCTACATCAGTCATTGCCATCCATCTGAGAATACCACTGGTCTGAGAAGTGAGAAGAAAGATCTCTTGAGATCTTCTTCTGTTCAGTTTCTAAAGAAGTGAAGAACCATATCATTGGAGTCATCTGCCTTCAGTTTCTTGACATGGTCATTCTTTTCATGTTGTTGAAATCATTTATTCTAGCAACTGTTACTGCAGTTCCAGATTTGCTAGTCGCACATGTCTGCAATTCAACCCATGTAGCCTAGAAGGGTCCCGCTGCTTGTAGCCAGCCTTGTCTGCCCCTGAGTTCTGTCCTGTCTGTGTGGGTCTCCTAAGTGACTGAACCTGGGAATCTGCATAGTCCTACTGTCTAGCTTGAGAATCTTTTCGTCTGGATTGTGGCTGACTTCTACAGTCCTACTAAGTTCGCTGTCACCTTTGATCCACATCTCTAAGATTATTTCCAGCAGCTTTTGTTCTGATTTCTCTTTTATAGCTTGCTTCGTCATAGTTTGGAGGGAATTTTTTGGACTGTTTTGTGATCCTAACCATTGATATCCTAATAGGAATATTATAAATGCTGATAAAAATTTTAAAATATTCTTTTAACTTAGCAGCAGTCTATCTTTGATTGTGGAAAAGCAGTGTTCGTTATAAAAAAAAATGGAAAAGCAGTGTTGCTCTGGAAAGGAATTTCGGCATTTTGTCGTGTCAAAGTAAGTTTCAACTATTGTAAAGAATCATGGCTTGTTAGATTACTAATCATTGCATCTTTTTTTGGCAGAATAAAATTTACTGTTACAGTTTTTTAAAAAAATTACTGCAATGAATTAGGTCTTATTCTACCAAAAATGTAGAAGACAAACACAATCTGCCCTCATATCATGCTTGCAATTTGTGCCTTCTAATAGTTCACCTCAATCTCTGCATTTTCTTCTGGTGTAATCTGCCCTGAGAATGTTAAACGAAGGAAAAATGTTACAAACAGCCATCTTGTCTATAAGACTCTTTGAAAAAAATAAAAGAAAAATGATTTAGTGATTTGTTGTATAGATTCAGAGGCAGCCAATCACATGTCAAGTGATCCACATAATTTCTCCTCTCTACACGAATATCTAGGATCATCTCAAGTTCAAAATAGAAAATAGGGACAAACTTGACTTGACAAAGTTACTCTTCAAGTGACAACTAGAAGGCTGATTAGAAAGAGGCAAGGGAATGGTAAACCTTTTTTCTCTACACCCAAAAACGATCTGGTAGTCATAACTGTTATTTCTCTGTTCATTCCTAAACCAATGGGTGGTTAGTGGATCAGAACCTAGGACATTCTAATGATCTAAGAAATTATTGTCCATGTTGAAATCTGGAAATGTTCAACCATTAGTTGTCTTTATCCAATGTGACCATTTGTTGTGGCAATTGTTGATGGGAAAGAGCAAGACTTTACCGTTTCCACTACATATTTATTCATCTTCTATTAGTTTTGCGTTGGAGCATATTGATGTTTGAGGTTCTGCACCATTGGCATCCCAATTTGTTTATAAGTTCCTTGTTCCTTACCTTGCTGATTACAACCAATTTATGTTTTTGTAGTAGGTGATGTTAAACCAATTTATGCAGGTCTGTTTCCTACATACCAAGTATGATGTATGAATGCATTTGAACAATTTTGGGCTATGGTTGAGAACTAATTTTTTACCAAAATAAAGATCTTATGTTTTGATTTAGAGGGAGAGTATCATCATCAAAGCCTTGTCCTAACTATATTGGGGTTAGCTACATAATTCTGTTCACCATTCCAGTCTATCTCGGGCCAAATCCTCGGATAGGTCATAGGTTGCACTTCCTACTTCCATCTATGTTCTCTTTCCCATTCTGGGGTAGAGTATATGTCTCACAAATTTCATGACCTTCTTTAGGAAAATAATGTTGAAGGTCATACCTTAAAAACCTCAACAACATGACATTGTAGAATGTAACAGTTACATTTTGGAAACTATTCGTACCATACATTTCGACTCTTTAGTTCCTCAAAATTTCTCAGTTGAAGCAATAACCAATAAGTACTATTGTCTTCTTTCAAATCACAGCCACAGGAGAGAGAACTATGATCCATCTGATAAAAATCCTGAAAGAAAGATGCAACCAAGAATTTTCCATCCATGGTCCTTTCCCAAAGCCTCCTGTCACAACCTTCAATAGGAATAGACTTGCCTAAGTAGAGAGAGCAAGTTCCAAAATCGGCTCTCCTCTGTTTCCGAGATATTTCTTCTGATGATTGGGCTCCACACCACCTGGCTTCCCACCTTGGTGGCACAGCTTCTTTCAGTAGCTTGTTTGTCCCTGGCACAACAAATAAAAAGATATGAGAATTAGGTGACTAAAGGACTATTTGCTCATGACTCTTGTATCTAATTTTTTCCTTAAAATCATTCCTCACAGACAAGAAACCTTTCCACAAAACCGACTCCCATTAAAAAAAGTATTGTTGTCTTCTTGATTAATCGACAAACATCCACCAAGTTAGACAGTGACTCGATATTTCCAACTCTATAAAATACATGAGCTTCTTCACACCGTCAGAAGTATTTTCTTTGTTCATCTCCCAACTCCTGAGAGAGATGAACTTTCTCCTTGAGTTGTACCTTGTGCATTCTTTAAAACATTAACCAGATCTCTCAGAATGTCTTCTTAAAACAATTCTACTTGTTCGGTGTATGGGCGCCAACAATCTACCACTGGGAGATGGCTTCAAACAGCGTCAGCCCCAGCTCGAGATGCGCTTGACCTGCCGCCACTTAAAACGATCTTAAAACCATTGATTCTACCCTTCCTATCACCTGCGGGTTTTGGGATAAGTGGTAGCTCAGTGGGGTGCTAACACTACTACCAATCAATACCTTTGGAAATTCTTCTATATCCCTCTTATCTAATTTTTTCGTGGTCTCATCCATCCTCAGCCCGCTTTAAAGACGGAGTAGTATGTAAGTGCATGACTACGTATCCTGAACAATCTTCATGCATCTTCATAGTGTTTTGAAAGAAAGAATCTTCTTCTCTCTTTCTGGTGGCTTACACTCTGCTCATCCTAATTTAGTTTTCTGGTTGCTCATGTCTTTATGATCTTAAATAGGCTCCAAAGGTTTGAGAAGTTTTGTACTACCAATATGGGGTGGCTTTTAAGTAGTTACTTACGACCACTTTTGTTTCTTTGCGAAAGCATCTTGGTGTTTACCAATCTTCTAGCTCATGTCAACAATATTCTTATCTCAAGGAGTGAGTGACCTTGGCGGCATTTTCCTAATTCAACTCTTGATGACTTCATTTCATATGAATGATCTTGGCTCAGTAAATTTTTTTTGGTCTCAAGTGCATGAATCTAACAAATGGGTATTTATCAACCAACATTAATTCACCGAAGCTCTAGTCTTTGTCTCTCATCTCTCTGACACCCATCCCATCGATACATTGTCGGAATTTAAGAGCGAGTTGATGCCTATCCTCCTTCTAACCCCACTCTTTATTAGAAGCTTGTAGGTAGTCTTATCTCACTTTGACACATCCCAGTATCTCTCATACTGTACATTACCTCAAAGGAACTTCAGATAGTGGCTTGCGCTTCCTTGATGACTTCTATCTCATCTATAGATCAGATCTCAGTTGGCCATGGAAGCCCATTTCAAATCATGCCAAACCATGGGTAAGGGATGATGGTTTGGCTACTATAAAATAAGGGCTAGAACAAAAAAATGGTTCCAGTAGGCAATAGGATCGTCTTAACTCTTTAGTGTATATTTTTTTACTTGTTTCTTTTCTTGGAATTCTGATGCAATCTTAGGGTTAGGATGCAAGTGCCAGGGCACAATCAGGTTCCGAAGAACAATTACTCGAAGAAGAAACAATCTCCAATGAAAAAATCCACACAGGGAATTTTATTAATCAATTCTAATCTCTGAGATCATTTATCTCTACAATGCTATATTTATAATAAAAGAAACTTAAGTCCTAAGAAATCAATCCTAATCAAACTAGGAAACAAATAATAATTCTATCTAAATTAGAAACTATTCCTAAACACAACTTCTTAAATAAAAATTAGAAATTAATAACAATTGATAAATCAAAATGGTACGGGTCCCACATGTGGACCACGCCTCTTGTTGCAATAACGTGGAATTGCTGCTGCATCAAATTTTGCACACAAAAACTACAGTGGATGGCTGAACCAGATTTAGACTTGGCTTTGGTGCACCAGAATTTCCGGCAACAGTCCATTTTTCTTTTTTGGAAAAAAAAAAAAATAGCGTATGTTCATATCTTGTTTTCTTGTCAATGAATGGTATTGGTTTTAACATGATTGGGTAACTAGAATCACTTGTATAAATGCAGTTAATTGGTATTGGCCTTTACATTTTGTAAGAATGTTTAAGTTACGGGTCGACATTTCTATTGAGTGGCTAAATTCATGGGAAATTTTAGATCAATCTACTAACTTCAGTTTGTACCGGACCAACCCAATTTGCATCAACGGGTTTGAAGCCCTTTGCCTCCCCTTCCGTTCACATTAAGTGTGTGATTGGGATAACTAGATGCTAGTTTCCATCCACACAGTAAGCTTGGTGTGGACAACTAGTAGAATCTTTTTGCATAGGTCAGATAGTCATAAGTAGGTAGTAATAGTGCCAATATTTCAGTTTGAATTGCTTAAATAAATCATCTATGGATTTGGTTTGGATGTAGTTTCTCTTGGTACATAGGTTGGGAAATTTATCATCATCTATTTTGTGCCTTTGATATTGAAACAGGTAATGTTGTTGATGACAACAGAAGTGCAAATAATTTTGAATCTGCAGACGATTTTGAGCGGCGGATATTTAGTGGTTTTATAGAAAACAGTCCAAGTAATGATTCATTTTATCAAAAGCTTGATAGGCTCGAAAAAGCTCGTGGAAGAACTGGTTCTGGATATACAAACAATGACATGAATAATTCTCAGTTTATGGATGGTTTAGATGAGAGTTTCAGTACATTGTCGGACGGGATGGATGGGAAGTTGAAGAAAGCTGCTACATATTTTACTCACAGTGATGAGATTAGAGATGAAGACTATGCATTCAGACCAGATGTGAGCTTCAAGCCTGGGATGACATATGAACCTAAGGTATGCAAACAACCCCATAGTTGCGCCTACCTGATTGCATGGTTTTCAGCTAATGGAGCATTTATTTTCATTAAGCCCTACTTTTAAATGGTGCATTTTTCAAATTTATAGAGAAACAAATGACCTACATGCTCACAAGCCCAAGCACAAGGCTCATAGGATCAGGCCCAAGACTAACAGGATCAGCAAAAGAAAATGGAGTAAATCATAAAGTACCAAGGATAGAGATCCAAAGGGCAACCTGGCCTCATTACTTAATGGTAGCAATGACAATTTTAAAGGTCTTGGGTATTAAAGCAAAGCGTTATTAAAGGTCTCGTGTGTTAAAACAAAAATTTGAAAGCTTATAGAGCATCGGTGGCTAGAATATCTAGTACTTTTAAGTTCAAATACATCCTTGGGAGTAGATAGAGATGGGAGACAAGGTGCCAACAATAGAATGACTAACTCGCCTTCTCGGACAGAAGCAAAAGAAAATAAGATGGATGAGGACATAGAGTTCAATTGCTTCCTGACTAGACTGAGGAATTAAAATAAAAATGAAAGCTCTGATGGTAAAGTCTTTATCTTTTTCTATTGTAAGAACCAACCAACAAACTTAGGGTAGATGATAATGACCTGACTGACCATACAGAGTCAAATGCAAACTCAATTGATAAACTCCCTGGCAACAGTGATAACTCTTCTAAACAAATGTCTTAGACATCCACAAAACAAGTGATAGTGACATGAATAAAATGAAGTCTGAGTGCTTGAAGAATAGAGACTTGAGAAATGGGAGAAGTTTTACTAAAAATGAGTTTTCCACTTCTTTCAAAGACCCACCCCTTAGGTGAAGAAAAAATTGCTTCCTCTGAGGGCATTTGCATTGATAGGAATTTTCTCCCTCTGGATATACACTTTTATCTTCTTCCTAAGGTGTTGATACTTGGAGGAAGCGAAAAACTACTCTTTCTGGCTAAAACTTCTACCATCTTACAGTCTTTTTCTTCTTGTTGCAGCACTTGAGTTCAGTTGATTTACCTGTCTATCAATTGTTTTCTGGATATCCAATAGTCCAAGCCATTTGGCGCAGCCCCGGATCTTGATCGGAAGTGTAGACCAATCTCCAAGAGATTGATCGAATCCAAGAGGATTCCAGCCCTAAGGCACAGCACAAACCATAACATGAGAGTGAAACTCAAGTTAACTTGAATTAATTGAATAAAGCATAACCTTAAAATGAGGGGCTTCTCTGTATATAGAGTAACATTGTTCTAAATAATCAAGACATTCTAAAATAAGAATCTATCTAATCTTAATCAAAATAGGATTTAGGAAGCAAAAATATTTTAATTAACTCTACTAATTTAGAGACTATCTTAACTAATGATAGGGATCTCAAAATCAAAGATCATGTGGACCCATCAAGTGGGTCCATCAGGGCCTGCGGATCCTGGTCTTGAATCGGACTGCATCACCATTTTCTCATAAGCTTTGTCACTGCTGTCAAAGAATTTATTTGTTGACTTTTCCCTTTAGGTTCCTGTTGTTAGCACTTTATCATTTGCTCTATTTTCTTTTGTTGTCTCTGCAATTGAAATAGATGAAGACTCCATCAGAGCTATCTTTTGTTGTTTTTGTTCTGTATATCTCGTGCAGCAACTAAACTATCTTCATCCATCTAGTCCTCATTTGCCTTTTCCGAGGGCTAGTGACTTATTTGCCAGTACATTGTCTTTATCTCTATCTTCTTGTTCTTTTGAGGATGTAATTGAATGGTGCTGGACGGATACTGCTGCTCCTACTAATACTCTTTGAGCTTTTACTTGTTTTAATTCCCCAACTTCTTTGAGAACTTTTCGTTTCATGTCATTCTTCTCTTGGATATGTTAGAACAAATTCTCATCTTCATCATCAGCAGCAAGTTACTCCCCAACCAGTAGTGTTTGAAGAAGAGAGAGTATATATGAAACAGATTTCTTTTCTGCTGTTTTGCGCGACACAAAGTCTTGTGTTAGAGATTCACCTTATTTTGAGAATGAAATGAAATTCAAAATGTTATTGAAGTTCTTAGGGGACTTAAAACAGAAACAGAGAGTAGCAGTGATTGCTGTATCTATTACTTCCCATTCACATACATTGTTAGAAGAAGAAGATAGTGACGGTGACAAGGTGCCAGCAATGGAGTTACCACTGGTGCAACCAGAAAATATTCCATGTGCAGAAAGTATAAATTTTCTAAAAATACTGTTTCCTGAAATTTGTAGAGGGGCCATGGCCACCCCCACCCCCCGATTCCTCCCCTGGGAGTTACTGGCTAAATACCCACCCTTCTTGGTCAGAAGCAAAGGAGAATAATATAGATGAGAACATAGAATTCAGCTGCTCACTGAGGGATATTTAGGAACTGAAACAGCAAAAGAGAGCTCTGAATGATGACAAAAGAAAATAGAGTAGATGATATAGTCTTGATAATAAAAAGGTAAACCTGATTGAGAACCCCTGATACCAGTGCAAATCTTCTAAAGAAATGGCGTCAATATCTATAAAACAAGTTGCAGGGACGGATGAAACAACTAAAGGCAATTGCTTGGAGAAGAAGAGTAAGACTAAAACAAGAAAAGTTTCAGCTAGTTTCAAAGACCCAACCCTCCGGAGAAGATAAAACCGCATCTTTAGAGGGAGACACTTGGAATGTGAGCTCTTCTTTTCCGAAAATTAAAAGAAAAAGAGTGGAATTAGATGAAAAGAGGGAAGCTAATCATATCTTATGAATGAAACTATCCATGTATAATCTAAGGATTACATCATACAATCTGATCCTATGAAACCGATGAACATATTTTATTATTATCGATAACCAAAAGATTCCATTAAAAAGAGAAACCAATACAGCGCTACACAATCA
Source organism: Camphora micrantha (assembly GCA_003546025.1). Classification (NCBI taxonomy): domain Eukaryota; kingdom Viridiplantae; phylum Streptophyta; class Magnoliopsida; order Laurales; family Lauraceae; genus Camphora; species Camphora micrantha. Next base: position 14,987,297 of record QPKB01000006.1, on the reverse strand, counting down.
GCTGCAAAAGAAGCTATTCTACAACAGCATGACACCAAAGCAACGAACAACATTACAAGAGAAAACTATGGAGGGGACAGATCTGTGAACTCCTTGTTTATCCAAGGAATCTGCAAATGCCTTAGTCGACTGCCCAACATGAAAACTACTTCGATTTGCAAGCATAAGGATATTACTTAATTAAATAAAACTGAAATCTCCAAGAGCTTGTATGGGGGAATAAAACCCACTGATAGATAGATAAATATAAATTACCGGTATGGTGGGCATGGGCCTTGGGCCTTGAGTCAATGGCCTGTGGGCCTTGTAGGCTATTGTAGCTCTATACCTTTTTTATTCTACAGTCTTATGTAAACATTAAGTACTTAAGGATTAATGATCAGTCTTACTTGAACACTCCTTTACTTTTATCATTTCATGTTGGCTAATCCCTTCAATTTTTTTGGCATTTATGTCACAACAAAAAAGCTTTTAAGCATTGATACGAATAGCTCATGGGATTGATACTTATTTTGGATTGCTGAAAGAAAATTTCATGTAGACCCCATGCCAACTGTCCCTTTTTTTCTCTTTTTTGATGAGACCCTTGTTAACTGTCTTGTCAAATGTAATTAGCAATTGAAGTTTCTTTTCCTTTCTAACATCTGTGGCCATTCTTTTGTGAACTTCATCCTTTTGTTTTTGATGCAATAATGTATTAGTATATTGAAAGCAAAAATGCTATATGGTATATGATATATACTGCTAAAAGCTGGACAAGGCCCTGCACAAAGGCCGCAACTTGGATACTTCTAAAGGACACTAAAATCAGCCCAGGCCCACCAAGGCAAAAAAAAAAGGAAGTCCAAAACGACCCCAAAGAATGCTAGATTTGAAGAGGATCTCAGGTGGTGCGGTTTTGCCTTGTTTATTTGACTTGAGTGTTCACCTCCACATTGGCACTCCTTAAAATTGGATGAAAATTTTCAACCAATGGTGACCCCTTATTACATATATCTCTTCAACAGGATCCACAAAATGCAAAGAACTGTGATCAACCTTTAGCCCATCAGATGGCACGAAAAAGTATGTACCTCCATAATCAGGTTCCATGGGTTCATCTTCAGAGCCTCTTGCGGCCCCACTGGGATTACCATAGTCTCCACCTTATTCATGAATGAAAAACCCTTTGGGATCGGGAAATTGAAATAGTTGACTTGGATAAGTAGCTGGGTAGCCCCCTCACCCCTGCCCAACTCGGGTCATTGAAATTCAATTTAAGACCTCTTTTAGGACACTGGACACCATTTGAGAAGGGTAACTTACCTACAGACCAGCGTCAATCACTTCTAGCCTTGAACTACATCCTTTATGCTTACTTTGTTAATGAAGCCCTTGCTAAACCTCACATCCCAATGTGGAACCTAATTGTATAGTATAGAGCTTTGATACACGAATAGCTCTTTCTAAGCTCACAGCTGAACCTGGCCTGGCGTTGTATGGTATAGATCTTAGATGCAGGTATAGCTCCTTCTGAAGTCCACATCCCACGCTGGTCCCACATTGTATGGTATAGACTATAAGGGTTATTGAAATAACCTAAGAGAGATGGAGAAGAGAAAGAAAGAAGTTTTGGAAGAATTGATCATCCAAGAGAGGATCGACCATGCTGTTTTATAATCTCATTGTTCCTAATCATAAGCTGTAATTACAATCAGAATTAATGAAAGAATAAATCCTAATATTCTATACAAGGAAATAAGAGGAGAAGATCTGCTGAAAATCTGCTGTATAGTGTTTGACCAAGTCTCACACGTGGGATATTATACAAGACAATACACGGGCCTAGTTGAGTTGGGCCTAGGCCTTATATTGATGAGTTATTTTCCACACTCCCCCTCAAATTGATGTGGGAAGACACAAAACATCAATTTGCTAGTAAGATAATTATGACGAGTTTTGGGAAGTGCTTTTGTGAATATATCCACCAATTGATGATGACTAGAGACATGATGCAATGTTATCTTCTCTGTAACAACATGCTGACGGATGAAGTGACAATCAATCTCAATATGCTTCGTCCTTTCATGAAAACCGGATTGTTTGCGATTCTGGTGACATTGTTGATGTCCCCATAAAAAGGTGTAGAAGTACCAACAAGGACACTCAATTCACAAAGAAGACGGCGTAGCCAAGATGATTTCAACACTAGCGGATGACATTGCCCAATATTCTGCCTCCGCATAAGATTTTGAAACGGTTGTTTGCGTCTTGCACTTTCAAGAAATGAGAGATTCCCCAAGAAAAATACACCAGCCAGTGGTAGATCTCTGAGTATCTAGGCTGCCAACCCAGTCAGCATCCACATAAGCTGATAAGTGCAGATAAGCACCAGAATGGTAAAAGATACCACGGTGAAGAGTGCGTTTGACATAGTGGAGGATTCGCAAAGCAGTAGTAAGGTAAGGCTTGTGGGGATTGCTAACAAATTGGCTAACAGTATGAACCGCATGAGAAATATCCGGCCCGGTCATAGTTAAGTAGAGCAAACTACCAACGATCTGCTGGAAAACGGAAGGATCATCCAAAGGTGGGCCGTCATTCGTATTGATTTTGCTATTTAATTCCATAGGCGTATGAAAAATGTTAGCATCATCAAGCCTAGCCGAAGTGATCAAATCTGTAGCATACTTATGTTGATGAAACCTAATGCCGGATTTGTTATGCAAAAACTCAAGCCCCATGAAGTAAGTGAGAGGACCAAGATCCTTCATTCTGAAATGGAGAGTGAGATGGTGTTTGAGACCAGTAATGCCTGCAACATCACTGGCACTGATAATCATATCATCAACATAAAATAAAAGAAATGTGTAGCCCTTCGGTGTCCATCTAAGAAATAGGGAACTATTAGACTGACTGATTAAATCCAGCTTGAAGGATTGTTGCCCGAAATTTATCAAACCAAGCCCGGGGAGCCTTGTTAAGCCCAGAAAGAGATTTCTGCAATTACAAACATGCTTTGGAGGACAGGCATAACCCGGAGGTGGCTTTAAATAAACAGTTTCTCACAATTTCCAATGGAGAAACACATTTTTGACATCCATTTGCCAAAGAGGCCAGTTGCGGTTTGCAGCTACACAACGAAGGGTGCGAATGGTGGTCATTTTAGCCACTGGTGCAAAGGTCTCCTTGTAGTCAATCCCATATTCTTTCTTATAACCTTGCACAACCAGTCTGGCTTTGTCGCGATTAAGACTCCCATCATAGTGAACTTTTACGGAACAGATCCATTTACTGCAAATAACAGATTCTCCTTCAGGAGCCGATACCAATCTCCATGTTTTGTTTGCCTCAAGAGCGAGCAACTCCTTATTCATAACATCCTGCCAGCATGCGATCTTCGAGGCCTATGAATATGAGGTGGGTATAGGAGCATTATTCTAAGAAGTAAGAAGAGCATGACATCCATAGCAGTCAGGGGCAACTGAAGGGTGACTAGAACGTCACAGATGGATTATACTTTTAAAAGAGTCATTAATACTTGAAGATGTAGTAGGCGGCACTGGGAGATGATCAGGTGAAGGAGGCACCACGGGAGGAACTGTGTTACGCCGGACATAGACTTTGGTAATAATTGATGAAGAAGTAGACTTAGGGAATTGTGACAAACATGACACATCAATAGGATGACTATCCAAACGCAAGGAAAAGAAGGGAACATGTTCTAAGAAGATGACATTACGAGTTATTCGCATGTGTTTTTCGGACTTATCATAACACAAAACCCCTTGTGTTCATTACTTTAGCCAAGAAAGATGCATTTGACAGCATGTGGTGATAACTTAGTGCGCTTGGTGGGTGGTAGGTGAATAAAACATAAGCAACCAAAAACATGTAAGTGAGAATGCGAAGGGGCATGACCAAAGAGAACTTCATTAGAAGTAGTATTTTCTAGAACTGAACTAGGAAGACGATTGATAAGATACACAGCAGTCTGTGCAGCATCACACCAAAAGTTGGGAGGAACTAAGGATTCAATTAGGAATGTACGAACCATGGTTTAAAAAATCGTCTGAGTCCGAGTTGACTTGGACTTGGCACATACCGAGTCGAGTCCGTTGGACTCGAACTCGAATGAGTGGGACATGGGTGAGTCCCACGAGTCAACTCGGTAAGAAAAAAGAAAAAGAAAAAGAAGGGGACAATAGGAGAGGACGGGACTGGACATAAATAAAAAAAAAAAAATGCACAGCTGGTACTTTGTAATTCTATTGCTGCTGTAAGGTCACTGTTGCCGTCTTCTCCCAAAAAAACAGAAAAGTAAACATCACTGTTGCTGCTGCTGGCTGCTGTTGCAGTGTTGCAGACTTGCAGTGCTGTGAGGGCGGCTGTTGCAGGCTGTTGCTGCTGCTGGCTGTTTGCTGATGGTGCTTGCAGGTGCCTGGTACCCTTATTCTTCTTTTCTTCTTTACACTACACTCACAGTCTTAGCCCATCCAACCCACTTTTGTTTCTTTTTTTTTTTTTTTTGACCCACACAACTGTCTCTCTCTATATATATATTTTTTTCGGGCATTCCAGTGGATTGGACCTGACTCGGACTCAGCCATGGCCGAGTTGGGTCCTGAGTCCGTTTTTTTTTTAACCATGGTATAAATAGTTTCAAGAATGCATTTGTTCTTTCTTTCCGCAACCCCATTTTGCTGAGGAGTATGCGGACATGATTTTTGGTGAATAATGCCTTTATCAGAAAGGAAGGCAGAGAATTCATGAGATATGTATTCTCCACCTGAGTCTGACCTAAGAATTTTGATTACTTTCTTAAATTGGGTTTGAACCAAGTTGTAAAACTTTTGGACAATAGAAAACACTTCAGATTTAAAGTGCATTAAATAAATCCAAGTATAATGAGAATGATCATCAATAAAGGTCACATAGTACTTAAACCTTGCCCTACTTAAGTTAGGTGCAATTCCCCAAACATCAATGTGAATAATGTCAAATGATGCCAAATGCATGAGAATGATGAATAGGAAAAGGCAAAATATGACTCTTACTTAAGTAACATGTTTCACACTTTTATTGAAGTAAAGATGACATTATTTTATTATCAATAGTAGATTCTAAACAACCAATCTTAAACAAAGGAAATAAATGAGCATCGTTCACATGACCAAGACGTCCATGCCACACCGTCCATGTTTTATTGAAATTATTAGAAGAAGCAAATAAGGAATGATGCACAATGTCTAGCAGAAACAGACGACCGTGTTTACTCCCCATCGCGATCACATTCCCAGTTTGTCGCCTCTGTATAACACAACCAGAGGAAGAAAAGTTGACACTATATCCATCATCAATAAGTTGTCCTACAGAAAGTAAATTGGATGAAAGTTTTAGAACAAAGTAGACATTGAGAAGGATGATGGACTGACAAGAGGCACTAGATAAAGTGATGGTACCCACCCCAGAAATGAGTAATTGATCTCCATTTGCTGTGGTTATTTTTTCTTTTCCAAGGTAAGGGTGAGAGTTTGTAAAGCTATGTTCTACAGATGTTATGTTTGTTGAGGCTCCTGAATCTAAAAACCATGTGGATGTGGTGATAGAGGACGAAAGAGAGGATGAAGAATGAAAGGCAGGAAATGCTATAGGAGAATGAGTTTGATACCGACCACCATTAAAGCCTATAGATGCATATGCTGAGGTAACTATGTTTTGAATCAGCTCTTGAATCTAGGCAGGTATCATGGATATAGCCCCGGTAGAAGTACTTCCCATATTAGATGAAGGTGCTTGAGCTTGAAATGCATCTGGAACATTCTGTCTTGGCAGATTGGAAGAAGTTTTCTTTTGTTTATGTCTCATTTCTTCAATGTAAGCTGTGATAGTTATCAATAAGATGACCAGAGCGTTTGCAATATCTGCAAACCAATTTCTTGCGATAGTTTTTGGTAATATGACCGAAGCCTTTGCATTCATAACATTGAGTATGCTTCTGATTTGGGGTTGCTAGAAGAGCAGAATCAGTAGGAAGAGGCGCAATGAAGGCCTTTGGTTCTTCAAGAATGGCATGCTGGGAGGTGTGTCAAAGTTCTTCTCGAAGCACTTCTTTGGAAGCAAGATCAAGATTGGTAGAGACCTCTCGACTCATGAGAGCAGAACAAAGGGATTCAAACTCAGGTATTAGATTCATAAGAAACTGGCTAATGTGAGTTTCCTCTTGTAATTTAAGAGCTTCAGACAGAAATCCAGAAGAGACGGTTTGAATCAACAGAGTCCCGTTTAAGAAGCTTGCTGATAACCTCTCATTACTAACATCAGGGCCAAATGTTTGCATTAATTACAAAAACTGTCATCATACCAAAGCATGCCTGGAAGTTGCTTTGAAAATAAAGAAAGCACAAAAGTCACACTTAATTACAATTCTGCCATCAATCCCAAAAGGTGTGAAAAGAGTAAAAGTTGGTGGCCTGAATCACTTCTTTGTTTTTTTTGGTATGGTCTGTGCTCATAAAAAGTACATATCAATCAACCAAATCATGGCCGATAATTCTGAGGTTTCATCTAATCTAGAACTGACTATAATGGTTGAAGGATTGACCGAGATGATTGCAGCAATGAGGACATCAACTGAGATGATGACTACAATGCACACATCACTCTTGGAATTTCAGAATGAGCTTACGATCATAAATCAACTACTATCTACACCCGCGGTCCAACCATAGAATGGAACCAATGTAGTTGCACGCCTACTATGCCAACATTGTGCCTGTGATGTTCAACCTTTGACGGGACTGATCCGGAAATTTGGACCAACGAAGTTGTAAACTTCATGAACTTTCATCCTGTTCCAGGAGAACAGTGCTTCACGGTTGCATCATTCTATCTGGAAAAAGAAGCAAAATGATGGTGCAAGTGGCTCCAGACTTAGATGAATCCCATCACATGACAATCTTTTCCTGCTTTGGACCGATAGCATTCGAAGATCAGTTTATGCAACTGATGCACCTTAGGCAAACAAACTCTCTTCGAGAATATCAGGCAGAATTTGAGCGTATTTCTAGCATGATCACTGATATTCCACAAGAGCATTCGTTGGGGACTCAAGGCTGAATTGCGCATTGACGTTCAAAGTCAACGACCAACAAGCCTGTTTGAAGCCATATCTTTAACTTCTCTTTGACGACAGCTGTTGTTTGAGGCAGTTTACGAAACAGTTGTCATCTGAAAAACGCATCACTACTTCCAATTATTCTGCATTCAATATAAGTATATCCGTTGTTCCTGCTCCACCTACTAAGCCTACCCATCATCCTGGATTGAAGCATTTGACTCAAGAATATATGAATGAACAACGTTTAAAGGGCTTTTGTTTTCACTGTGATGAAAAGTTCGTTCCAGGTCACCAATGCAAAACAAAAATCAATTCTTCTATTTTGAGGGAGGGACAAATGAGGAACTGTAAATTGTGCCCGAAGAAGCTAAAAAAAATAGAGGATGAACTGACAAATAATGAAACCAACACTGAGATGCTAATCTCCTTCAATGCCTTGATAGGAACTAATTCACCGCAAGTTATGTCAATTTGAGGCGTGCTTAAACAACATCTAGTGATCATATTGATCGACTCAGGCAATGCCCACAATTTTTTGAGGGCCCAACTTGCAACACGATTTGACATTCCAATCCGAACTATTGACGAGCTTTATGCCACAGTTGCCAATGGTGAAACACTGCTTAGCCATGGTGCGTGCCCTGATATTTCCTTTTCCATCCAGCAGACTCAATTGGCTGCAGATTTCTATCTCAGATTTTGGAGGATGTGACATGATCCCTGGTGCCTAATGGCTATAAACCTTAGGACCTATCTTATGGGACTTTTCTAAGAAGTCGATGCAATTCAAGATCAATGGCCAGTAGATCACTATTAATGGAATGATTTCTTCCAAAGTGTCTAAGACAACGAGCTACAAAGCATCATGTGCATTTTTATATATGTTTGCTAAGGAGGACCCTCCGAAGTTTAAGAAGGACGAAGTGACACTATTGTAGCAAATGGACCACTTTCATTCAGGATTTGACCCCAGCGGCCTTAGTTCTTCAAGCTTGAGGACAAGGTTGCTTTCAAGCAGGGCGGATTGTAATGATCCTCCCATATGTATATTTAGATTCCTATTTTGATGCACCTTCTATATTTCATTAGATCAGGACTACTTTATTTTTCCCTAACATCTCTCCACTAGTTCTAGTATGATTAGGACTCTATATTTTTGTCAGTTGTAACCCTATAAAAGGGTCATTAGAGATTGTAGTAGGCATTCAGAAATTATCAATAGAAATTCTATTTTTGAGGTGTTCAGCCTCTCGAACGATCCGAAGGAGGTGTCGGGTTCCCTCGAATGATCCAAATTATCTTTTCATTTTTTTTTTAATTTTGTGATGGGACCGATACAATTAGCCTCTAGGCGATGGCTATTCCCGCTCATACGAATTGCTTGAATTGTAAGATTCAACACAACAAGTATCGAGGGATACATACGAATCATTTTACTTGGAATTCAATATAAATCATAAGATTCAGGATACAAATCATAGGATTTTGACAACAATGCCTATATCTAAGAATATGGAATCGAGAGGATCCACAATACCTAATCATTGCCACAGGCAATCCCTATGCTCCATACAGGTGGCACACATTTAGATCATTCTAACCACCAAAAAGAGCATAGATTCAGGTCATTTTGAAGAGGTAGTGTCACATAAATAAAGACGGATTGTCCACCTTGCATGTGTTTTTGCATCGTCAGTTTTAATCACTGTTGTCTTACCATTTGTTGCTGCCTCCTTTTTTTTTTCGCATTCAAGTGTTTGAGGAAATTTCGTGCATGTCTGCCTCCTTGCAATTTGTCTATGCTGTTATCAAACTGTCTGTGTTAACAATGAAAAGATTCTATATTGTAATTACTCTTGTTCACTCCTTTTCTTTTCCCCTTGTTAAACCATGTATTATTTTTGCTCTGTAGGATCTTGACCTTACAAAGCCTGGGATACGCAAAACTTTCAAAAAGCACGAGTTTGACGTGACAACTGAAGACGTTCTAAGAAAAGCTGATTTTCGGGTAAGCATGTACTCATATTGAACACTTGTTAATTCTCTATTACTGACATGATGATGCCTTTTTATACTTGGGTTTGGGCCCTGAGAACCACACCAAATGAACTCTGATTGGGCTGATCTTTGAGTCGCCCCCTATCCACACTAGGGCTATCCAGCTCCCAGGTGGGCCGCACAGGCTGTGGCCAACTGTCGTGCAGTAGAAATGCACTTCTGTTTGTGTGATCAAGTTGGCACATTGCATAATGGTACTTGGTTCCAGCCCTTGTGAAAACTCTACGTGTCAAAGCTGAAACATCCATTTGTGTTTTATTCAGTCTATTTCTATGGAATGTGTTTTCATCCCTATTGCACCTTCAAGAAATTGAATGAATATTACCAAAATACCTGATAAATCTCTGGGAATCAAATGGCATGCCTTTTGCAAATCCTTGATCTCAAATTGTATGAATGCTGATGTCAGCCACTCGCTGTCCACGTTGTCTCCTTCAAATCCAGCCCCCTCCACCCCCAACACAATGATTTTCCATGCAAATGAGTGGTGATTTTGGCACCACAAATTCTATATGTGCACTTTCTTCTTGAAGAATTTTGCAAACAACCTAATTTTATTATTATACTCAATGAAAGAACTTGGATATATGGAAAACAGCCCATGAAAAACATTCAAGAGTTATATTAAAAAAAAAAAAGAATAATTCAAGAGTTTAGTTTATCATATTAGAAGTACAGAGATGAGAGATCAATTTATCATACATACCGAGCAAGAAAAAAAAAAAAAAAAAAAAAAAAAACCTGGTCATACTTGTGCCGGGCATGGGGAATCCTACTGACCACTTGTTTATTCTCAGTCTTTTTGCTTGTTCACTACCTGTGGGCAGTTTTTCTGGATCTGTTCCTTGATGCTTGGTTTTTGCCTTCTTAATGAAGGATACGGATAGGGAATGGTAAATTCGTTTCAATCATAGTCACCTATCATGTCATTTCGGGCTTTCAATAGACTTGCATTAAAAAAGAAGAAAAGCACACATCCCAATGATTTGGCATCACCTATGTAAGCCCCACAAATCCTTATGTGCAATTTGGAAACAATGCAATCCTGTGGGCAGTTTTTCTGGATCTGTTCGTTGATGCTTGGTTTATGCCTTCTTAATGAAGGATACGGATAGCGAATGGTAAATTCGTTTCAGAGTCACCTATGATGTCATTTGGGGCTTTCAATAGACTTGCATTAAAAAAGAAGAAAAAGAAGAAAAGCACCCATCCCAATGATTTGGCATCACCTATGTAAGCCCCACAAATCCTTATGTGCAGTTTGGAAACAATGCAAACCTATTTTTGTTATGTTTATCAACATAAGAACTTTCATAGATGGAAAACAACCCATGAACTTTCGATCTGTTGCATCCTATAAGAAAAGAGATGAACTCATCATATTGCAATGCAAATGAAGAATCCATGGATCACTTGTTTATTCACTATCCCTTCGTGTGCTATCTATGGCATGCTTTCTAGGATCTCTTCCTCGATGCTTGGTAGATGCAGATGCATTCTTTCTTTTATAGAATGTAGTACCTTGTATATAATATAACTGTATATACATTCTTCAGTGGTTACTTGGTAGTCCCGCAGGACACCAAATGTAAATTAATATGGTACAAGGGAGAATGGTGGGTTGGGGACATTTTACTCCCTTCTCTCTCTAAACACATCTTCACTTCCTTTCTCTTCATCTTTCTTTTATCTTACACCCTTGAAATGAACTATGATACCCGGATACGGCATTTCACTAATGGTACCGGTACTGATACGGTCTGATATGGATCCGGGTACGGGATACGGCAAGATTCACTTAGGATATGGTGCAAAATTTAAGGATACGGCTCTCTCGTTTTATTTTAAAAAAAAAAAAAAAACTAAAAAAACCCAACCCTTTTCCACCTTTCATGCAATCAAGAGAAAGAAAGGGTCTTATAGAAAAACAAAGGGGGTTGTAAAGGGAAGGAGGAGTAAAAGAAAGAAAAAGAGAAGAAGAAGAAGAGACAGATCTACCCGTGCCCGGGAGTCGCTATTGTCGCCGCCTCTGTTGCTGTTGCTCGTCTGTTGCCAGCTACTGCTCCCGCTTGCCATTGCCAGCACCGCTAATGTCCGTTGCCGCTGTTCCCCTGATCCGCTCCATTTCCTCTCCTCCTTTCTTCCTCTTTCTTTCATTCTTTCCCTTTTCCCTTTTCCCTTTTCGTTGGAACTTAAAAGAGAGAAAGAGACTCTTGGCAAAAACAGGTGGCTATTAAAAGGGACGCGTTCGATTGGGTCTTGTGTTGTGGCGGGATTCAGAAAAAATAAAGGGCAGTGGCGGGATTGGGTCTGGGCTATCCTTGGGGCAGATTTTGTTAAATGGGCTGGGCCCTAAGCCTGGGGCAGATTTCATAAAATTAGACTAGTGCTTGGAGCAAATTTTATAAAAAGGCAAGGCTTGGTGCAAACTTTATTTTTAAAATTTCCTAACTATGTTTATTTTTAATTTTTTCTATATATATTATTTTTAATGAATATAAGCGATGCCGTACCTGTATCCATATCTTAACTTTTTGAAGTTGGCCTGTCGAATCCCCGTTCCCCGTGCCCGTGTCCATACCCGTGTTCGTTTTTGGGCATTATAGGAAATCAATATAATGTTATGATTCACGTTACATGTGTTTACAACTGAATTCTTTATGAAGTAGGGCCAACTATTGTGGAAAATCTGCCCCTAGTAGTCTTCTAAGGAGTGCAGAAAGAAAGAGATGAACTTTCGATTGGAATGTTCATTGCAGAGTATTGCTTTGAGAGAGCAAACTTTTTCCTGCATAAATGGATCTGAAGGTTGAGGAATACCATGCTGTACATGTACTTCTGATTTTGGTAGAAATTGAAGTTCTTCAGTCGATAGACAAATCTCACTCATTCCACCAAGGTTGTCTCCACTGTCGCACAGAAGTAAAATAAAAAGGAAAACCTTAAAATATCTGCATGCAAGTCAGAGCGTGTTGTTGTATGAGGGTTCTTGAATAATGTTATTGGAATTTGGACAGGCTTCTAGTTCAAACCTAGAGCACTGCAATTTAGTCATTGTATTCAATGAAATTTTACGATCTGGTTGGTGGAGTAGAGCATTTCACTTAAATATGTGCCTGTAGATGCAAATTTGAGTGTGATGACATCGCTATGACAATTCTTATACTCATTGTGCAACGTGCTCTTTTCCTTTCCATTTTTCTTGGTTCAAAATACCGTTGTTATCCTTCAAAAAAGCAGGGACATCGTGTGGGAAGCCAGAAACCCATATGCTAGTGCCAACAAAAAAGAACCTGTCCATTCGATAAGTACTTTGGTCTGAGCTGCATGATCTTGGAGAAGGATTTTCCTGTGTTCTTGAATTTTTTTATCTGCTTTGCATGTGTCAGGATGTAATGTCAATTCAAGATGTCCAATTTGGCAATTCCAAAACATATGATTCATGGGTTCAGCATGATATTTTATAGAAACTCAGGTAAATAGATATTTTGAAATAAGAAAATGTGTAAAAATGACATCATCATTAATAATGCATAAATCTAGACAATATGTATGAAACATTTCATTGTTTCCATTAAATTCTAAAAAGAAAAAAAAAAAGCATAATGGGTTTTTTCAACTGCACAACTGCAAATTAATATTTGAATTCATATTAGAAGAATCCATCAAGAATACTGCACGGTGAATCCTCACAGCACAGGTCTATCTGAATTATCCAGCATTCCATCTGACTCATGGATATAAACCCCAATGAGAGCATCTTGAAACATTCTTGAAGATCCTGAAGCTATTTAATAATGTCATCTTGACTCTTGACATTCACGAGGATTAATCAAATGCAGCCAATCTGCACCACTGTGTGCAGCCTGTATGGGGCCCACATGCAGCCATCATCGTTCAAGAGGATGTGGTGATGCTGAGTGCATACCTTTGGTCTTATGTGGTTTAAATTTCCCTCTGATTGGATTTTTGTAGCCATGTGATTAGGGCTTCCAAATTGGAAAATGTAGGCCCGTCAGTTTTTACTTGTGCTTGAATCAATAATCATGATGACCCCATATCAGGTGAGATTTCAACCCATATGTAACAGATAACTCTTCATATCTCCTGCTTACTGACTGATGGCCCCAGGTGGGTCCTGTAATATGCACCTTTGATCATTCTTCTTATCACCAATATGTAAGACAAATGAGAACATTTATGTTTTCAACACTTTTAGACTATCTTCCATTTGTATGATTTTGAAAGTGCTTTTTAACTGTGGTAATCCCTGATTGACTTTCTCCCTCATCTTACTCAGAAGTTGCCTTTTGCAGAATGTGAGATTTCTTGCCAATTTCATTACAGAAGCTGGAATTATCATCAAAAGAAGCAAGGTGAGCACCATGCTGTTCCCGATGAATAACTAGCAAGAGGAATATTTGATCCTCATGTACCATGTGTGTACAAGTCAAGACAATGCTCTCGAGATCAGATTCTTGATCCGACTTGTGACATTCTGAAACACACACTGCAGTAGCTGCCAGATGACTGCCTCAACCAATCTGGGTATTGGGTTGTGTGTTCTGTTCTCAGAATCTCAGATGGTCCCATAAAGTTGCTGGTTTGGATCTGGATCATGGGACCCAAAATCTTGTTCATATATACCCTTCAAGTGTTGGATCATATTATTTATCAACTAAAAATAAATGGCCGTGAAAGGTATTGTTGAAGTTCAATTAAATCACTGATGCTCTATTGTGCAGACTAAAATCAGCGCCAAAGCTCAGAGGAAGGTGGCTCGGGAAATCAAGACTGCCCGAGCATTTGGCCTGATGCCTTTCACTACAATGGGGACAAAAGCATTTGTCTTTGGGAACAGCATGGAAGATCCTGAAGAGGATTATAGGTTAGATGATTACCGTGCTCGGAGGCCTGTTTACACTGAAGAGAAGGAAGAGAACCCCATCGACCCCATCAACCCCATCGAAGCATAAAAGCTTGCTCATGTCAGCAGCATGTTGCATGCCTGAGTAGGTGGTCAATTGAGCCACTCAGATGAGCATCAATACAGAAAATTGATGCAGCGGAGTAGCCAAAAGATGACACCTATGTCAGAGAGCTGCTGTTGTTCTAGGATGTCACCTTTGGAGTACAATGGTGAGTGCATTTGATACTTCAGATTGTTATCAGCTTGAACATGTTGGTAGAATGGATAGTTAGCTAGTAGTTATGCTCGGATGGTTACCCAAAAGTATATGTTGGGATTATCATATAATCACCACCACCATCATTTTGGTAAAAGAAAATTAAAATAGTTGTTTTCTATTACTTTTCTTTAATTTTTATTATCCTTCTTAATGGTATTAAGTTGAAATTCTTTCCTTAAGCGTGCATTTATATTCCCTTAATGTTCAATCATTTTGAATATAACATAGAATGGGCTGATATTTTCTTTCTTGTTCCTGGATTAGAAAAGGTTGATTTGTCCACAAATACATCAGTCTCCTAATTTTGTAGACCCAAACAACCTCTAGGTGGTTGTGCAAGTTGTGCTGGCCAGTAACCCCACGGATCCTTTTCTGGATTTAAGGGTGCGGCATTTAGCATCTAGGTTTAATTTTGCTTGAAGGTTGTCAAGTATAGAGGAGAATTTTCAAGTGAAACAGCAACCCATTATCATCCTCAGAACCTTATCCTGATAATCCAAGATTGGCAAGTTCGTTTTAAGGGGCTTCGTTTGAACTCTGAACAGGTTGTGATGAGAATATCGTCTCCTGAGAACCAAAAAAAAAGAAAAAGAAAAGAAAAAGGCATGAGAAGATTATATAATATGCTTAATGGGATCAATTCATACAACTTGAGGAATTGATTTTGTCCATTTCTGATGATCGACCTTGCTCATCTAAAATGACCCTATGTTTTATGTAGTTTAAATTGGTACTCGTCTAGCTGAAAAGTAGCATGTGTTTGGTTTAAGAAACGTTTGGCATATTGCCATTACTTATTTGAGATAATTAGTGAAAGGTCCCTAAAGTCGAATCTATCCAGCCTCCAGTCCAGGCAAATTCTGTTTAAGGGCTCTGGTCCACTCAGCTGGACTATTTGCAGCCAGAGGTCCCTACATCCACACGATTACATATTTTAGGACAAATTTGCCCTTTCAACCGTTTTAGGCATAAATTTTGAAATTTCAAATTTCAAATATTCCCTCCTTCCTCCTTCCTAAATCCTCTCGATTGACTTGACAAATCGGATCAAGGATTGATCTGGATTTCTGCACTTCGTCTTCATTGCAGAAAGGAGCAGGAGATTGGTTCCGATCTCGGGTGGGCCACACGATCAAATTGCTTGCTGATCCAAGAAGCAGAATTGTCTGCACTTCGTCTTTGTTGCAGAAAGGAGCTGGAGATTGGCTCCGATCTCGGGTGGGCCACACGATCAGATTGCTTAATGATCCAAGAAGAAGCAGAAAGCAGACGATTTGGTTGTCTCCGAATCGGTTCGGTTCTTGGTTGCAAACCGAAATTGAAGCAGCAAACAGATCATAGAAGATCGTCCGGTTGTTTGGTCTTCGTTGCAGAAGTTTCGGATTATGGGGTGATCGTCGATTAGAGACAGAGATACAGAAGATCCAGATTGTGGTGGTTCTGGTTGGAGAAGACGAGGAGCGATTGGCAACGAGGCTGCCGTTCTGGTCCTAGTTGTAGAACAAAATCGAGAAACGAAGAATGTTCTTTGCCAGTCGCTTGAGAACCCATCGCAGAGATCGGAGGATCCGAAATCGCAGTGATTCATCTTCGGAGCTCTCACCCGTCGCTTGAGAAACGAATTGGAGGACCTCTCGGACCAGGGCTACCCATCGCCAAAGGGAGTAGGGTGAGAAGGAAGAACCCAGGCCTGTCTCGGAATAGAGGCAAGAAAGAAGAAGAAACGCCTTGATTGAAACCATGCCAGTTTTGGGTTCGGGTAGGTTCTAGGTCAGGTTTGACCCGCTCAGCAGCAGAAACCTAGTAGCATTCAACTAGCATGACGACCGGAATCCACTATCGCCGTAGACCTTACCGGAGAAGAAAGGCAGCGAAACCTGGTGATTTATCTGAGTTTTTGTGAAATTTATCTGAGTTTTGTGAAATTTATCTGAGCTTTTGTCAAATTTATCTGAGTTTTTGTGAAATTTATCCGTCTTCTGTCATATTTCTCTACGTTTTTGAAAAATTTATCTGAGTTTTTTTTTTTTTTTAATTTATCTGAGTTTTTTAGCAAATGTATTTACGTTTTTTGAAATCTAATTGCCTTCTTTTAATTTTATTTGCGTCTTTTGAAATTTATTTGTGTCTTTTCAAATTTATTTGCGTTTTTTGAAATAAATTTAACTGAGTTTTGGCAAAAATACTTGAGTTTTTGGCAAATTTTTCAGAAATTTGGAAAATGACTTATCTTAGTTTTGGCAAATGTGTTTGTGTTTTTGAATTTTATTTGCGCCTTTTGAAATTCATTTGTGTATTTTGAAATTTATTTGTCTTTTTTGAATTTTCTTTGGGTCTTTTGAGATTTATTTGAGTCTTTTGAAATTTATTTACATTTTCTGAAATTTATTTTGATCTTTTGACACTTATTTGCATCTTTTTAAATTTATCTGTGTTCTTTGGAAATTTATTGCTTTTTTTTTAAATTATTGCGTTTTTTGAAATTATTGCATTTTTTTAAATTTATTTGCGTTATTTTGAAATTTACTTGTGTGTTTTTAGAATTTATTTGAAATTCTCATTAATGGGATTCCATTAATCGTGGGCAATTAAATAGTAGTTGGCCATTATTAATGGGATATCCCACCAATCATGGGATATGATTTAAATAAAGGGCAAATCAGACATTTTAGGTATGAGAATGTGTGCGAGGGACCTTTGGCTGCATGACTTATTTTTGTGGACTGTTTGCATTAAAGTCACACTTTGAGGGACCTCCGACCAAAGCCCCCTACTTATTTATATATGAATGGACTAGAAAAATGTGGGGGTGAAGGTGAATGGCCATCATTGAATGTTTCCACATTGGACCGGATTAGTGTACATATGGGGGAAGTTGGAGAACTATTTTTAATCAAGAGAGGACAATCAATCATCACTTCACTCCTTTATCTTAATACTACTTTCGTGTGTATATCATCCTTAAATGACAAACATTAGCTAAAGTCTAATGGTTGTTTGAGTTCTTTATCGTAATTTATCCTCATAAAGTTTAATTGAAGAATCCTTCAAGCTGAGTGATAGGGAGAAGGGGATGACGACGACGATGGTGATGATGATGATGATGGGAAGAAAGCAGATAAATAGATTTTTCATGGGATGATTTTTACATATTATTCCTTCTTACATTTCATTTTTCCAATTTCACGATCGAAATGCAAATAATGTCACAAAAGCCGTTTGACTTTGGTTGACATTTTTTTTATTACTTTGTTTTTTGTCTCAAATCCCATGATATCATGGGAACAGTATATCATAGAAACTGATAAATCACATAATATCATGGGATTGTCCCATAATGTCATGGCTTTTATGCGGCATCTTAAGAGAATTTTTTCTTGAATGATAGATATTGAAAATGGTGGTAAAATGTGTATTTACTTATATAAGACACAGACACTTTCTACTTCCATCAGATGATTTCGGATGGAGCATTTGACTGACACCCATTGTATGAGGGATTTTTTTTTTTTCTTCTTCTTTCTGTTGGTAAGACTCTCATTTTCATTGGATAACATAGTGTGACCCATCAGGCTGATGTTGTCACTAACACCAAATGGATGGTTAAGATTATGATTGCGTTCCATCACAGGGATATTCCAGTGGGTCTTAGGGTTGACGATCTGCAATGGCCTGCTACGTGTGATGGGTTTCGATTCACAAGCAAAGTCTTAATTATTTTTGTGGAAGTTGAATTACCACTTTCCAGGTGGGCCCCTTTCAGTTACTGCAAACTCCCTTTAGAACCCACTGTTCCAAATGGACCCCAAAGTCCAATGACCACCCCCACAACCATTTCACCACCCCAAATCACCCCCTGTTCCATGATTTGTGGGGTCTCAAGTGGGCCCACTAGGTGGCTCGTACAATAAGACTGTAATTGAAGCTTGTACAGGAGTAAGACTGTAAGAGTTGGATAGATTGAACTTCCCGTAAGGGGGTTTAGGGGCATCTTCCCCATGGTCTGGAGGGGGAGATTGTTAACCAAGTGGGTCTAGACCAAGTGTGTTCTGTGTCATGGGTATTTTGGTAATTGTTTATAGGCTTTCTTCGGAGCTAAGTAAGGGTTTCTTTTAGGTCAATAAAGTGAGGATTATAGACATTGATGTAATATGTACCCTAAACCTAAGGCAGAAGCACATAATGGAGAACCCAAAGGAAAGTCGAGTTTCTTTCCTGTGGACATAGGCGAGTTTGCCGAACAATGTAAATCCCCATGTGTGATTTTGTCTCTTCTTGTGTTGCTTGATTGATCGTCAATTGTGGTGATTCACGCTTCTGCACACATGTGCACAACACTTAAAAGAGTGGGGGAAATGGGCTTATATGGAGGTGATTTGTATTCTCTTTGGTAGCAACCAAACATTAGATAAAGAAAGCAACCAACTACAAAACCCGTGATAAACTAGTGGTAAAATGTATGTCTCAGGCCTTCATAAACCATGTTCCATATCACCACAAGATGCATTCATGTTAACCCAACTGCCAACACACATAGGCCTTTATTAATTCATTAAACCTTAGTTGCTACAACATGAGGCGCCTCGTTTTGAGTTTCTAATAGCTTAGCAATTGTAGTAACAGATACAATGATAGTTCTCTTGCACAGTTGCAAGACACACCCCATTCCCATTCTTCACTTGGAAGCACTGCTGCCTGCATGAGAAGAGGTTGCAGCGATTGGGGTCCACCACCATTGCACACCTCCCGCTGCCTTCAACTACCGCTCTCTCCACTGCGAGGCCCAAAAGTTGACAAATAAAGAGCTTTACATATGTTAATTAGCACTGATCATTGCTAGACATGAAAAGCACTTAGATTTGAGATAATTTATTGCTAATCATGGTTAGCCAAAGCTATCATCATGCTGCAATGCCCGGTCTTAATGAATATGATAATGGCCTTGGTAGTTTAGTAGAGTTACTAAGGTGCCCTTTAAATGATCAAAGTTCTCTTATCACCTCTCTTATAATAAAGAGAAGTATTATACTTACTTAGTGGGTGTAAGTACATAAACCCCTTTGAGAAAAGAAAATAAAGGTGGGATAGTTGAGACTAGTATTTGAAGCTATTGTTTTGGAAGAATTTGGATCACCCATATTTGATCAAAATGCTCTTATCACCTCCCTCATTAAGAAAACTTTTATTTCCCTTCTATAATTAGTTGGCAGGTGCAAATACATAAACCCCTTTGGGAAATGTAAGAAAGTAAAGGTGGGGTTAATGGCTTAGACAGTTGAGATTAGTATCTGGAACTGTCTTGGAAAAAAATTTGATCACCCATTTTTCCCATTATCAATCTAATAGTTAGGTTCATATCAGTAGGAAGGAGGCATATCTTTTCTTTTGGCCAAACACTCTTCTTCTGCATTGACAGTTTTGTATATGAGGGAGATCTGTACATCCTACCATTCCCATTGTATTATTTTGTTTTAGGTGCCAGTGCTTTGTCTTAAGACGTACCAATTGGCATGTTTTCAGTTTCTTCTATACTGTCTGACACTTTCATTTTAATGAATAGTACCATTCAAAAGAAAAAGGTTGGGTTCATATGATTATCTTGATCTTTTTCAAGGTAGCCTTTGAAGAGTTTCGTCGGATTGAATACACCTTAGAACAATTGATAGAACAGTACAAATCATAGCATTGTAACTTAAGCCTCTGTCACATAGTCCTCAAGGTCTGTACTCTGAGTAGTGAATAGAGAACAACTTGATACTTGGTATTGTCCTCAAGGTCTAAGCTTTGAGTTGTGAAAAGAGCACAACTTGGTTCTTGTATGGATGACTAAACTATATTAGTCCAAGATATTAAATTGCCACTAGTTGGTGGTACAACCTATTCTCTATTGTTTGTTCCATGCGAATTGCGAAAACAGAATTTACCCTTCTAGTTTTCTGGAATTTCGCCCTTCAGAGCCGGTTGGTTTGCATAGAGTACATAGGAATTGATGGCACGAGTGGTAAAAAAAAATGAAGATCCAAGATGAATATACAAAAATGACCGTCAAACAACCTCCCCTTCTAATGGAAAGTTAATCAAGGGAAGACAGAAATGGATACCCGGCCATCACCCGAGTTATTCAAATCCTAGAAAAGTCTTTGTCCCATCTCTCATGTTATACACACCTCACCTCTATCCTTTTTTTTTTTTTCCTGTTATTTCAGGTTTTTTTTTTTTTTTTTCCTGTTAGTTGGGTGAGTGGTAGAAATGTTGTGAGATGATTTACCTGCACAAGGATTGATCCCCAGGCAGGCGTGTGAGATGGGATACCTTTACCACTGAGCTCTCCTGAGTTTCTCCACCTCTTTATCCTTAAGTGGAGCTCATTTAAACATGAATTTCTTTGTATTCAATTCCTATGTAATTATTGCAAACAAGAAGACCTGGGTCCCACCAAACTCATGGTAGAGTGGTGTTGGCACCATGATTTGACATACATGTCCAGGGATCGATCTTTGGGTCCTCAAAAGTTAAAAGTATCACATCCAACCACCAGTCCCAGAAAAAGGGGGCTCCCAGGTCCCCCATCTATGTAGGAAAAATAAGAGAGAGAGAGAGACCCATAAGGAACTTTTGAGGACCCAACATGGGTTGTCTGAACATTCTTGGTTTCGTTTTAATAACTTTTTAAGAGGCTAAATGGTCTCTTTCTAATGATTGTAAAATTCTTATGCATTGTAATACTGAAATGCTCGCACTTGAGTAGAAAATCTGCAACCTTATAGCATTTATAACTTTGTAATCAAATTTGCCCCACCCATCATATCACAAACATATGTTCTGGATTCTTTGATCACAAAAGTGAAAGTTTAAACCGTTGATCGTTAAAATGTCCTTGTCAAGTTACTAACTTCGAACTCTTCTAAGATAATGGTCTGTTCATGCACGAAAAGCTTTCCCCAGAACTTGGTATCTCCAATGATTTCATTTTCTATGGAAATGAAACTGAAACTGAGGACTTCATTTTCTACAGTTTCAATATCTATTTTCTGGCATGGCAAAACATTTTCCATGGTGAAATATGTTTCTTCCTCATGTAGGACTGCAGAAAGAGGCTATCTATCCCTGCAGTCTGGAACTGATTTCCTCAAAAAAATTGCTCAAAATGCTTTCACCTTAGAAAATGAAACTACAGAATTGTTGACGGAGAGCAATGGTAAATCAGTCTCCCTCAGAAACCACTTTCATTTTCAGTGAAAAACTTTCTGCACAAATGCACTGCAAGTACACTAATCTTTCTCTAGTTGTTGCAACCTATTTCTAAAATTTTAAGTTTCAAATTTCTCCACCTCTTCATACAAACTTCTTCCCAGATCTTGTATACTTCCAACCATACTTGGGTCGATTATTCCAAAACGAACTAGTCATAAAATGGAATTTTACACTTATTAAAGTGTTCTTCTCGTTTACTTGTAATCCTTCAGAAATCATCTGACCATTGGCTGGGAAAACCCAACCAATGTGATTCTGGGAACCAGTCTCATCCAATGAAGGGTTCAGCAGATCAGTCCAATCTCATACTTGTAAAACATGTACAGATACATTATTTCCATGTGTTTGTGTGCATTACATTGATGAAATTAAAAAATAAAAATAAATCACATTTAGTGTGCACTTGTGTTGCGAGACGATTCCGTGGTCTGATTTTCCATCTAGCTTACCGTTTCTTATTTTATTTGACTCATTTTTCTCGCTAAAAAGGGGGAAAAAAGAACTGATTTTCCTCGATATTGAGGGTCACGATTTCCTATGGAAGTGGTAAGAATATATGATTCTTCTGTTCCGTGCAAGCAGAAACCCATGGAGCCGAATCTTCTTGATGCACAAACAAGTCCTTATAATGTAAGTGTTGATATCACAAGAGCAATTAATAAAGTTTATAGTCTATCTATAATCTACTAAAGCTCCATACCTGAGGAGAAGATGAGCATGAATAGGAAGCTATAGTGCAGGCAGCAAGGCTTCATCCTAACTTCACTTACCTGAAAGCTAATAACTTGAGTGATATGTCTTAGAATCTGATTCTAGTAGCAGTTTGTGCTACAGAGATTCATGCACAAGGGGGCCTTTTGTAGGCATTTAAACACACAGCAACAAAGTTCAACAAGTAGTATTTATTAAGTCTCTGAGTGGAAGCATGCACAAAAAGAAAAAGAACCAAAATGAATAAACTTACATTCCACTTGCATTTTGCATGTTTTGGATCTAAAAAGACAAAACAAGTGCCACTTTGTTGAGCAATGGGTATGTTCAGCCGGTACTGGTATTGACATCAGTTTGGCCCTTTTGATAAGTTCAATCATATGATCCTCCACACAAGGATATGCTCAAATTGCTTGGACATGTAAAGATGGGAACCTATGCATCATGTCTAGGTAAATATCTTGTGGGCCCCATTGCAGATGGACTGTGCCCCAAGACCTCTCCCTGATTAGATAATCTTTCATCTTTCATCTTTCATCTGTAACATATTCAATATGTGGCCAAATGATGGATAGCTGGGCCTATGCTTGTCTGGGTCAATTTCTATCCAATGAATGAAGACATGGGCCTAGGACGACCCAACTCATGTTCATACAAGTTTTCAATCCCAAGGCTAAGGCTTATGGTGCATGATGGACTGCACCAAAAAGTTTGGGCAGATTATTTCGCAGTCCAACCAACCATAATGAGCCCAAGAAGACCAACCTTTAGATCCCAAATATTGGGGTGATCCAATGATCCTGGCAGTCAATTTCTATGAGCTTTGACTATAGGATGTATACCATTGTCCTTTAGCTATCCATATACATACAAGTCACTGATGGGATGGTTGACAGCTGCTGATGGCATATGCATGTGTTCCCCACCAAATCAACGGTCACTAATGATGCAGAAACATGTCATGTGGCATTCCTCTTTCCAAACATAAGAAATTAGTAGAAAAGGGCAAGAAACAAATATTAGCATGGGCCCCAGGGACATGCACATCTGGATGTTTCAATTCTTCATCCTAAACAATAAAAATATAAGAACCGTGTGCACTTCAGAGAAAAGTATTTCCAAGCCCATACTCTGTGCCCTAAAAAAAGTGGGCCCCGCACCAAAGAATGGAAGTGATGTTGATGATCAAATATGTCAAGAACACGAAAATAGGCATCACTGCCATTCAGAAATCCCAATAGCTAAATTCAGATTCTATTTATTGCAAGTAGGCTAAAAACTCACCCTAATCAGCATTAGGGCCACCATCAGACTGATCACATGTCAAACCAGTCTAGATCCTTTGTTGCTGTAGGAGCGCCCGGGTGTTCAAAATCTTGGACCCCATGTATTTTTGTGCTTGACTACTTCACTCAAATAGATTTTGGGCCTACTGTCAGATTTGATCAACTGTCAATATGTGATTAGCTTTTTTTGGTTTTTTTTTTTCATATAATCACACTCCTATATAGATTTGTTCAACAGTCAATTGAGGATCCCACAAAATTTCAATGGATGGACAATCACCATTGTTGTCCTATTGTGGTCATCATCAAAGCCTTATTCCATCAATCCAGTGTCAGTTTAAAGATTTCCACCATTAAAAAACCTGGCAATTTGTGACAGGTTCTTATAGCCGGACTCCCAATCTCATGCCAACCCTCCCTGACATCACAAAACTAAACACATCACATGGCAGAGGAATCACGACAGAACTAACAATCTGATTGCTTAACAATGTACATTTTAGCCACTGACCGACTCAAAATGGAGAAATACTTACAATTGTATGTCTAAAAATTTCTGATGTGATTCTTCAAACCTGCCCCTGAGCACCAGATGGACAATCCGGAAAACCAAAAGGTGAAGCCGCTGTACTTTTCTATACCAAACTAAAAACAACAAACTTTTATAGCATCATTCTAAGGTGGTAACATTATATGTTTTTCTTATGAATTCCCACCAATAAAATGTCAAGCTTCAAAGATTCAAGCCCAAAGACTGATATCTGAGCTGCGAGTCAAATAGACAAACCGTATGGGGTGTTAAGCATCTGTAAATCATGGCAGGTATACACTTAAATTGTTACCCACACTTAAATTGCTAGTGTGGTTAGGAAGTCCAGTAATGAGCTAGAGATCTTTGCTTGGAAGTGTTTGGGGCCTTACCTGATACACAGTGCTAGTGGGTGGTGTTGTGTATCCGAGATTTTACCAATGATCAACTATAAGGGGGTCGGCGGGTTCCTAGTCATAAAAAAAATTAAAAAATTCATGACATTGATGAAACAATAACTCTACTTTTCTTGATTATGGTATCTGATAAAATAAAATAA
The DNA here is from genome assembly GCA_003546025.1 of Camphora micrantha. Lineage (NCBI taxonomy): Eukaryota > Viridiplantae > Streptophyta > Magnoliopsida > Laurales > Lauraceae > Camphora > Camphora micrantha. Next base: position 14,962,612 of record QPKB01000006.1, on the reverse strand, counting down.
TAATAATAATAATAATAAAAAAAAAAAACAGATGAATATCAACTGGTTTTGCAATTTTTACTAAAGTTAACATACTACAATTTATATTTTAGCTTCTGCAGCCGCAACTATTTTTCTTTGTTTTTTCTGTGGCCGAAACACATTCTCCATAAGTTCCTTCCTCTTTTAATACTACTGGAAAATGAACTTGCCTGTGTCCACCTGATGATCAATCTAGACCTGTATTCCAGTCAGGTTTTAATTTTTAAAAGAAGAGTGTACACAAGCAAGTTCATCATAGACTTTGTGGTCTGATTAGAGACGCACACACTCCCTGTTTTCAAACTGGAAAATAAATTTAAAAGCACCTGACAAGTAAGGTTTCAGTTAGAATTCATTTTTGCTGAAGAGAGTATCAGTGCTCACATAACCATACCGGATTCATTTTGCTGAAAAGAGTGTCAAGGCTCACCCGTGGCGGATCCAGGATTTTCACTTGAGTGGGGCTGGCAATGGTCAAATAAATTTTTTTTTTTTCACATTACCGAAATCAATTGTGTTTAGTGTTCATCACAGCAAGAGCATAATCAATTAATACCTTGGGTAAAGCAATGTGCAATCAAGTAAATTTTGTATTTGTGTCCATTCCTGTGATATGAAAGTAATCCGAAGGGCCAGTTCGTTTGCATGGAGAAATAGAATGAAATAGAATTAAGGTTTCAATTTAAACAGGAGATTTGTACAAAAAACAATAATGGGTTCTCTCATCCTGGATCTTCATTTCGTTTATTTGTTCAAATTAAATCCAAAACTACTTCCTAAAACTCATTCTAAAACTTTTTCCTAAAACCCCAATACAAATTACAACTAAAAACTATCAAATATTATATTAAAACCAAATAAAATTAGTTAACAATCAATAACATGCATAAGTAGCTAAAATCGATAATGACTGATTGGATACACCTCTCTCCCTCATCTCTAATCTGAATATTTGTGTAATTTTTGTTGTTGAAATCAAATCCAACTCCATTAAAAAAAAAAAAAAAAAACCATTTCAGTAATGGAGATTTTTAGGAAAATCCTCCATTTTATGACAATCTTTCATAATCAAGAGAACCCATTTCAAACATGAGGAGTCTTAGAAGATGGTAGATTTGTAGAAATCCCTTATTTCTAAGGTCACTATTTCTAAAAAAAAAACTTTTGCAGACCCAAAACCTACTAAAACATCCTCATACAACACCTAAAAATTGTTTAAAACCGATACGCAAAAAGGGAGAGAGACCGCCATGCGCATGATTTTGGGATTTTTTTAAAGAGAGAGAGAGAGAGAGAGAGAGAGAGAGAGAGTATTTAGTTCCATAGGGGCTGATGGGCTTTGCACCTGGGGGGCTGGTCCAAGCAGCCCATATAACCTTAATGGGTCTTCTTCCATATTTGTGGGGGCTCAAGCCCCCATGCAAGTATACATGGGTCTGCCCTTGGGGCTCACATAACGATACCCCCATCAGTAGTAAACACTTGCATGACACCCAATAGAAGTTCAGGTTGCGACTAGGTGGGTCGGATGGTGCAAAAGAAATGCACCAATTAGATTAATAAATAGTTTTTGAACTGAAGATAGCAGTAAACCCATGTTTTCAAAACTCACAAGTTCACAAAAAGGAAGAATGCTGATTTCAAGACCTCATGAAAATATCATTGTGCTACTGACCTTTGGGCTTTGGGTGTGTTCATATCATAATTATTCTGTTTTTGGCAAAGCAAAAATTAACATGAGACATAACCAATATTGATACTGACACCAACCCATTTAAATATTAAATAGGGGACACCAAAAGGACTTTTGTTTTCCAGGATTTGATCTTCAAGATTTCTCATCAATAATTTCTGAGCACTATGCTCAGGCAGATCCAGCATATGCTACATACACCCTTCTCCAGGTTAGTTCCCCATGAAGCTATTCTTCCCCAATCGGCCCATGAAGCTATTTTCAGATCCTCAAGACCAAGATCTTCCGATTCAGGCCACTAAAGAATAAGAATCAACTGCCATCCAGTCCGTTTAACTGACTGCTAATATTGACTATCTTGGTATGGGAAACCCAACTCGCAGGGGCGGAACCAGAAATTTTTTTATTTGTTGGAGGGGCCATAATAAGGGTTAAAAAACTTACTAAGATATTTATTAAAGTTGGAGACTTTGAAGGACTTAAACTTTATGGTTCATGAGATAAAGTTAACCTCTAAATTTTAAACATTCTTTTCTTAAAAAAATGCATTGATTGTAGATAGATTAACCATGGTTGGAGAAAAATAAAAGAATTAACAAAAATCAAATATACATAAATAATAATAATAATAATAATAATAACTGCTATAAATGAAAAGAGAAATTCAGTTGTCACATACGTATGCTAGAAATTCATGGCCTACCAATCAACTTCAAGGTGAAACTTTTAAGGGTAGCAAGAATTCCTTATTTAAAAATATTCCAAGTCATTTAAAACTTGGACTCATGAGAAATTCATGAAGATGCTTAGTGGGGGGCCACTTTTGAAAGTTCTTAAATATCCCAAAATAGTTCAGATTTCACAAATTTCACACAAATAGAATTTTGTGCCACTTTCATATTGATCACTTACAAAAGACCCTGAATAAAATATTAAGAAAATTTTGAATAATTAAGTGTTCAATTTGATTGTCGACCATCTTCTATTAGATGAAAATTTGGGAGAGCTTATATAAAGAGAAGCCATTATATATATATATAAGCGAAGTGGATTTGATTTCCAATTTCGCTATCAATTTCATATTTGACTTTGACTGTCTTATAATTTTTGACCTCCTTCTAATGCCTGACATGGTAAAAATTAATTTGGTTTATGCTAAGACTCGAACTTAGGATAATAAGGATTTCAAAGGAGCAACCCAACCACTACACCACAAAGCATCTTTTTTTTAATAGTTATCAACAAAACTAAAAATTAGTTAATGAGAAAGGGACCTGGCCCCACTTTGGAATATTGACCGTGAGTTGAAATTTATCTACGAGGTATTTATAAAAACAAATATATTTTTAGAATATTGACCCCTATAAATACTGTTGTTATTATTTTCATACTTATCCATTGTATTTTAAGCATAGATGATCAAACTTTTGAAATAGCTATTTTATATGATTTTCTATATAGTCATTAATTTTATATGACAACTATTTTACAATAAAACTAAACTCAAATGAATATATAATATATGAAATTGATCAACAAAAGTAATAAGTTTCATAATTAATAAGAAAATGACAATATTATTGAAAAAAGAAAAACTTCCAACAACAGCGTGGAGCTAAAGAGGAGGCGGGAAACTTTTCATGTAACTGATATGCTACCATGCACGCTTGCCGATGGAGAAAGGGTGGAGTCTGTTTTTTTTTTTTTTTTTGTGTGTGTGTGTGTGTGGGGGGGGGGGGGCTTTAACTTTTATAAATCGTGATGTAAATGGAGTGGAATACTACGATAGATTCCATCTATTAAAAATTACAATCATTTAGGCAAACATCCTTGCGATTTATGGGATACCTCAAATTCTCACCTCATTCTGGGTTATTTCCACGGTCAAATTGTTTTTCTGATAAAAAAATACAAAATATTGGAGTTTTCCAAATAAAGTTTTTATTTTTTTGTTTTTTTTGTTATTTGGATTTTTCATCAGGCCTTTTGTCTATTAAGAAACTCTTAATTTCAGCCTATTTCTATCAAGGCAATAGCATTAGAGTGTTAATGGGTCACAGTGTCTATAAGTGCCACTAATCTAAGGAGTTTCAAGTATTTTTGTTTCTTCTGATTATATGATTTTTTTTTTCTTGTTTAGAATGTGAAATGTCGATTTCTGGGTTGTCTGGTTTATTTAATCCTTAGTCTTTTTTATTTAATACACTTTCTGTTCTGGGTTATCTCCTTTCTTTTTTATCTATTGATTTTGATTGTACACATTTTTTAAGAATGCGGAACTAATGGTAAAAAGAATCTCCAATAATATTGGTCCATCTAAATAAAGAATTAAGCTCATTCTTATTATCATCATTTTCTACTTTCTCCAATATAGTTCTATTGCTCTATGTCAACAAGAGAACTTTCATTTTTTTCCATTCATTTACTTTTAAGTTCATTGTATTTTTTTAAAGCAACTTCAATAATTTTTTTGTTTCTTGTGTCTCTTTTTAGTACCATCTAATGTCTCATTTGCATGCTTAGTTTAGATTAGAATTCAACTCATTTTAAAATGTGAGCATCTTGAGAAAATTGGTGCAATTATTAAACATTTCAATGTGAGAGTAAACCATTTTTAATTCATTTACTTTTGAGTTCATCATATTTTATTTGAGCAATTTTTGTTTTGTCATTTTAATATGATTTATACAAAAGAATCATCATTTTTAAATTTCTATAGATTTGCAATATTTTTATGATTTGTATTTGTATGGTTTTCATAGATAGTGAGTTTCTTTTTTTCCCCTTTTTTGCTTCAACTTTTGGGTATTGGTTTCTCCTTTATGTTTTTTTCTTTTAAATCACTTTTTATCAGGGGATTTTCTGTGAATTCTCATTTTTCTGTTCTATTTTTAATTTTTTTAATTCTTATCATTATGAGTTAATTATTTATTTTACTTCCATTGGGTTCTTTAAGTTCTCTTTGTGAAATCTTTTTATGGATTTTTCTTTTTTCTTTTGTGGCTTCAAATCTCCATTTTTGAGCATTAGATTATCATAAGTTGGTTTGTTCTTCTAAATTTCTTTTATCATTGTATTGTCTATGAATCTTTATTTATATATATTTTTATAGCATTTTTAATAAAATTTATTTCGTTTTACTTTTTATTTCTTTTATTATAATTTCTCACATGTGATGGGTTTTTAGTTTTTTATTTTTTATTTTTTATGATGGTTTTTCATAAATTTTTGGGTTATTTTGTCTTTGCCCTTCTGTGCTCCATTTTTTAGTTTTTTTTTTTTTTTTTTCTCATGAGTGTTTGATTCTTTTAAATTGCTTATGTTATTGAGTTGATTATGGATTTTCATTTCTATGTTTTATTTCTATGTATCTTTCAAATTTCATTGGATTTTATTCATAGTTGATATTTTTTTTTGTTTTGATTTTATTTTTTTAGTTTTCTTGATAAATAATCTCCAATTTTCGTGGGCTTGTGTTTTTCTTTTTTAAATTATATGATATTCGGTATTAAATTCTTATGGATTTCTTTTTTTTTTTCCTCTCTCTCAAACTAAAACTTTTTGCATTTAATTTTAAAGAATCTGATCATTAATTTTTTTTTATAAATTTTAATATTATGATTATATTGGCACGGGCGTGTTTTTCTTGTTTACTATGATAAGAGATGAATTACAATGCACAAATGTTCATGTGTATAGTATATATTGTATTACTCTTATTTAAAAGGGATAATAGCAGAATACCTACCTTTACTTTTCTCTAAATGCAGACCACCCCCCTGGACTTTGGTATTTTGTACTAAACCTACATGTAGTTCTAATTAACATGCAAAATGAACGGATTCCGTTAGTATTAACGGCGTATGTCGTATAAATGGTGTCTGGTACATACTGGCAAATTACTCGCCCAAAAAGACTTATTTACCCCTGAACCTAGGGGTATAAAAGTAGTAATAATATAGGAGCAGCTCTCGGTCACGTTATCTGCTTCAAAAATCCCCAATCAATCATCTTCTTATACACTATCAATTCCATTGTCGTTTTCAACATCCCTAAAATAGAAAACCCAGCCACGTTTTTTGCTTCAAAAATCCCCAATTGATCATCTCCTTATACACTATCAATTCCATCGTCTTCTGCAACATCCCTAAAATAGAAAACTCAGCCACGTTTTATGCTTCAAAAATCCCCAATTGATCATCTCCTTATACACTAACCTGCAACAAATCCCTTATCACCTTACCAATAAGCCCATCATCTTTCCTCAAATTGCCACCAGCCACACCATCACCAAACATCAAATCTCTACCCACCATCACTACCGAAACTCCCTCAGGGCTACTCCAACTTAGTCTCTGCCGCTAATCATCTGCACAACTCTTCTCTACCACAGCTCCTCATCCTACCGTTAATACCATAACCCATATAAAAAGAATGCTTAGATCAGTAATAGAACCCACATCAAAATGATAAAAAAGAGGATGAATGGGTTGAGAAGTAAAATAGAAATGAGGGAAAAATCCTCTTGGACCTTGCCGTGGCTGATCCCGTGCTTCTGGTACTATGGAATGAAAAGTAATTGAGTCCTTTTTGCAGAGGACAGACAATGTACTCTACTGTACATGTATCATACATAATCCAATATTTCAATCGTTACAGCCAAATGTGGCCTCCATCAAATGGTGGGTCTTGCCCTGAAAATGAAGCCGATGAGTAGATGGACAATAAACCTTATTTTTCTTATTGTTGGATGATTTGGACTGCACCCTCTTAAGAATGTGAGACCAACCTTGGTGTTTTATCCAATCCATATATTGTAGAGGATCAAAAGTAAGCAAGCACCTTAGACTTGGAAAAGCTTAATTTGATGGGCGGGAAGAAACAAAACTTGAAGGTCCCGCATATCTACTGGGAGCTGGCAAATTAATACCTAGAGGAGGAAGATGAAGGAGGAGGAGAGGAAAGTTGGAATCTTGGACTTGGGCACTTGGGAATTAAGGTTTTGGAATTGGATTCATATAAAGTGGGACTTTGGGGAGAAGAAAACACTAGCAGCAAGCGAAAAAGGGGAAAATGATAAAAAATGTCAAGACACATCTTATATATGGAGGGGTAAATTCGTCATTCCACATTTTCCGTCATGGCCATCTCTATTTGCATTGTGATTTAATATACATGTAGGTTTAGTACAAAATACCAAAGTCTAGGGGGGTGGTCTGCATTTTGAGCAAAGTACAGGTAGGTATTCTGCTATTATCCCTATTTAAAATAAAAAAACTGAGTTATCAAGTAGCACTTAAAACCCTACCTTAAAAAAATTAAAAAATGATCTCGTTCTTATTCAAGAAAGGAGCACCCATAGTGGAGAAGCAACTCTATAGCTAAATCAAAATTCTCATAAATTACAATGGATTTTTTTTTTTTTTTATTTGGATCACCTTCAATAAGTATGCTTAACATATATATGTGACTGGAATCCATATTTAAAATCTAAACCATTCAATGACAAGGTCCTATGAGTTTTTATTTAAAATGCTTTGCTCCAATAAGAATTTTTCTAGCATTGATGATATAAGTCCTAACCAAAACTCAAGACAACTTATTCTTTTTTCATCCACGGTGGATATACCTTCGATTGGATTGAGAATTTATATAATAATAAAATAGAGAGAGTCAGTAATATTGAACAATATAAATTCCAAACATGATCCCTGGTGACTTGAAAGAATAGTGATGTACTGTTCACCTTACATCCATTAATTGTAAATACTCTAAAAGTGAAAAAGAGATTGGCAAGTGGATTCTCGTTTCTACTACTACATACATACTTGTAAGCTCTTGTATCCTCTACCACTCTACAAAACCTAAAATTCAAAAAGGCAAAAATCCACTGTCAAGATCCCTAGATATGTGTGGTGATAAAAATCTAGCTAGTACAGTTAGAAACATTCTTTCCATCTATTTCTCATTATTTTCTCCTTTTTTTCCTCCTTAGTTACATCCTTTCCTTCCCTTCTCTTTCCTTTCATTATATCTATATATATATATATATAATTTTTTTCTTTTTGAAAAAAATGAACTAAAGTTATGGAACATATTTTTAGAATCCATATTTTAGGTCTACAACAAGAGCGTTGCTATAGAAGGGAGGGCCATCCATTACAAAATGGCTAGAAGATGGGGGACGAAGGGATGCATGTATGGGGATTTTCAAAACTAAGGAGGGGCTGTGGCCCCTGCTAGCCCTCCCTAATTCCGCCCCTACCAATTGGTCATTTCTCATCTATCTCAGCTACCCAAAACAACCTTCTTCAGAAGCCTCAGAAATAGAGACCCTCGTCATTTGTAGAAGGAAAGGCAAGCAGATAGCCTCAACCTCCAAAGCTGGTAGCAAAAAAAACTCCCACCCTTTGCTATCTCAGTATCCCCTCTGTCTCAGGACAACCAACCGTTGGAAAGCATAAATCTCATTGGAAGCATATTTAATAAAAATCTAAATAAGAAAGAAGAAGAAGAAGAAGAAGAAGAAGAAGAAGTCAAGTCCCAAAAACAAGTCCCCTTCTGCAGGCACCAAAAACAGGCGTTCCCTTAGTCTTTCCCCAAACCTTTCTTCTTAATGATTAGAGACCTTTTTTGGAACTACAGGGGTATAGGAAATAACCCTACTATCACTGCCCTCTCGCACTTGGTTGCATCCCATAGCCCTGATTTTATCTTCTTAGTTGAACCCTTGATTCAGTTCCCCTCTTTCTGCGCAGCACCGGCTGTTCCGCCGGACGTCGGGCTGCGCCGCGGCAGCGCAACATCCTGCTGTGCCACTGCAGGGCAATGCCCGGCTCTGTGGTTCACAGCTGTCGCCGGATTGGGTTTTTCAACCAGTGAACCCATTTCACAACCTTCCATTTTTATCCAAATCTAACCCTATCAATGAAAACCGATGGCTCTGATACCAACTAATAGCAAAAATGGCCTCTCTACTAAAACTTTAACGGATTAGATTTGCAATCTAATAGTATGATTTACACTGGCAAAGAAACCCAATTTAAAGGCATGCCTGGATCCATCGCGAAAAATGATACGGAATACCTTAGAACTTAAGATGAGAGAGTTCCCAAGCCTTTTTATAGGCTACGTTTACACTTTTCTCCCCATCAATGAAAAGCAGTCCCACTACTGCACGAACAGGGATCTTAAGGGACGTGCCTTAACTAAGAGAAAAAACAGTTATTTGAAAAAATCAAACAAATAGTGGTCATGTGGACCACCACCTATGATCTCCAACATGGTTTATACACAGATACTTTAAGGATTTTTTTTATTTGGCATACAGGCAACCCTACATTAGGATCTTGTATTTGGAGGAAGACTCGGTCTCTTGCATATGTTTTTCAGTTAAGTTGCTTGTGGTCAGTTGGAGATGGATCAAGGATTAGCATATAGCATGATCGGTGGATGGACCTCTCTCCAATAGCCCCTAAATTCCGTCAATTCAGTTTTTCTAGGACAGATTCTGTGTTGGCGATCATCTCAGGTAGAAAATGGGTTATCTCAAAATTTCTCCCTCCATTCCATATCACTTTTCTGCAGTAAGCTCATGCAATTCAACTATCTGAGGATCTGTCTCAAGACGAATTGCACTCGACAGGTAATTCAAGTGGGTCTTTTTCTTCAAAAGAGGCCTGGCAGTAGGTTCTTTCAAGATCAAACTCAGTCCTATAGGCGAAGATGGTTTGGAGCAAGCTTGTGCACCCTAGAATTGCTTGCTTCATTTGGTGTCTCCTTCATCGCAAAACTCCAACGCAATCTTGGGCCCAATCAGTTGGAATAAATTTGGCCTCTAGATGCCCTTTATGCAAATCCCAAATAGAGTCAGACTATCACATCTTCTTTGCTTGCAACTACTCAACTCCTCTGTGGAATTGGACTCTATCAGTCTACGGTAAGTTTCAGCCTTCAGTTCCTTTTGTTGCAGGTCTTTGGACAGCTCTATCCCTTGGATTAGATGAGACCATAAGAAAGGGCATGGCTTCAATTTTCTTCCAATTCCTCTCTACAATTTGGTTTGACAATTTTCTTCCAATTCCTCTCTACAATTTGGTTTGACAAGAACGAAGCTACATTCAACAGCAATCTCCCCTATCAGGTTAAAGTGTCTCTTTCTACACCGTCTAATGGACTTCTATCATGTGGTGCCTTCAGTTATCAAGGTGTCTTTTCTACAACCTTTCCTCTTGAATACCACTTAGCTATTCTAATTTGGAAAGCCTTGCATTTGGCCTCTTTGGTATTTTCTTATTCTTTCAGTATTTGTTTCCTTGTTTATCTTCTTCTTTTTTTTTTTGCTAGTTTATGAGCTTGTGTAGAGTTAATCATTGTGTAACACCCCAACCCCTAATCTTTGATTATTTATAATTAATTATATGATACTTAATTAAGCGTGTTTAGAGTCCTAGCGAGTCGGGTTTGACGTGTGAGTCACGCGTACCAAGTCTCGCGTGATTCCGAGCTCGTTTGGTTACAGTAGGGGTGTGTGTTGCAATTTTCAAAAAGTTCCAAGGGCTTTTTCATATTTTTCTCTTTTCAAGATTTTGGCACCATCAGGGAGATTACCTTATTTCTCAGACTTTGTTCTTCTACCCCATCCCGACTCAGATCCCTGAGGTCCATCTAAATCCATGCCCGACCCGAACCCACTTTAGACTATTTTATCAATTCCCATCATATCCCCTCTCCCCCGTTTTTGTAACTCACGTGAGTCAAACCCCACCCCACCTCATATCCACGTGTAGAGCCTCCCCATTTCCTCTCCCTCATCCCCATTCCCCATTTCTCTTTCTCTCTTTTATTTCTTTTTCTTTCTCTGTTACTCTCTTTCTCTCCCATGTTTCTTTCTCCCTCACTGCCTCCCCCTTGCTGCATACTCAATTGGAGCCCCACCAAGCCAAGGAGACCACTCCCATCGTCCTCGCCCTGCTCCACCTACCTCGAGCATCTTTTTCTCCAAGCCATCCATTAACTCAATCTCTAGGTAAGTTCCTAAACTCGTAGAAATTAGAGCTTTTCCCTTCTTTGCTTAGAAATGGTTTAGGGAGGCTATTCATTACCATTGCATGCATTTTTGTTGTTTGTTTTGGGCTTGAGAGGTTCTTCCCCAATTTGAGTTCTAACAATGGGTTTCTTCTATTTTCCCCTATTTTGGAGTGCACTCACTAAAGGCAAGTGGATATCTATATTATGTTATGATATGTTACTCCTCTTTATGATTCTACCATCTAATCTCAATTCTAGACAACCTTGTGCTCATTGTATGTTAAATTGAAAATTAATTTTCCAGGTTTGCTTATATTTTTAATGGGATTATCTTGATTGGATTGGAGCTTGTCTAATGTATGAATGGAGAGTGTGGCCCATTTAATATATGGTTTATCAGGTGCTTGGGTGGGGGAGGATTTTTCCCCTATTACACAATTGAACAGAACCAATGTGACGCCCCGGAGTCCCACATCGACTATAGAGAGGAAAGTGAATGAGGTTATATGTAGAGCTTACACCCTTACCTTTGCATGAGGCCTTTTGATGGGTTGAAGCTCATCAGAAGCAAAACCGTGAAGCCCGTGGGCCAAAGCGGACAATATCATGCATGGGTGTAGGGTGGGGCGACAAAATGGTATCAAAGCCGACTCTCGACTAGTTCGAGTGTGGGTCTCCTGCCGTGGGCGGGTTTCCATGTGGGCGGGCCAAGAGGGCTGACAGGTTACCGAGACTGGCAGGCTACTGCACAGGGACGTGCCCCCTTAAGGGGGGTGGATTGTGATGCCCAGGTCACGTTTTGTGAGGCCTAATGCGTTCGATAACTTTGCATTTCTTTATTAATATATAAACATTTGTCTATTTGTTAGTGTGTTAATTGTCTATTCATACTCATGCTTACTGAAACCTCAATGTGACCTGGTGTTTTGACCATTTCAGACATAACCGCGGTTACATTTTTATATCTCAGATACGTTAGGACTTGTGAACTTAGGTGGGACCTTAGCTACCTCTTTATGACTCATTGACTATATGTGAGAATGTTTTGAGCCGACATGCATTGCTCACGGATATTCCGAATTTCTCAGGATTCAACCTATTTTAATCAGGGACGGTATGGGGCAACAAGATACCCACTTTGTGTCTATGCACGAAGAGGGTGAATTTCCAAATATGAGCATCAAATAGCTTCTTCTTTTTATTCTATTTCCTTAAAAGAAAATATTATTTGATATTCATTTTTGGAACTGCATTACAACACTGGGGCCACAGGGGGATTTTACCTAGCTTTCTCTCCTGGGCCAATAGGGATTATTTGGGCCCAAAGGGCTGGGAACCCTGTGTTATAAAAATATATATATATATATATATAAATATTCATTTTTGAATTACTTTAATTTCTATGTATTCTAATGCAAATAAATAGGCCCTTAATATACTAGCTGATCTACAAGAAGTTAATTGTGTTGGATATTTTCTAAAAACCCGCATTAAAAAAAATATCTCAAGAGGCACTTGAGATATGGATGTGTCTTTTCAAAATTAAGTGTTTTGTGCCTTTGGATAAGATGTGTCTCTTGGGCCAATTTAAGTGGATGGGACACAATTCTAAGGATGCCTTCCAATCTCTATAAATTAAGGTGGTTCTCAAGTTTTTATATAGCATTCAAAATGAGCAGATGCAATATTTTCAGAAGCACATTATCTAAGAGCTTTTTTTCTTCTCTTTTACTTTTACTTTGATTTTAAGAGAAATTCTATATTTCTGACTCTAGTTTGCAGACGTCGAATTAGAGTTTGGCATTATATCTTGGGAAAGAACTTCATCAAAATCACCTGCATGAGGGAAATTGTTGTCTTTTAAAAAGCATCTTAATTGGTGTGCCTTGCTTATTTTTCTTGTGCTTTCTTATTCAATTTATCATATTCACAGTCATTCACTAATTATTTATTCTAAATATTTATTTGATTTTCTGCTTGCACATTCTTCGTAAGTAATTTTCCAACTGTTAAGACAACAACTCTTCCTTATTGCGCGAAGAAAGTTGCAAACTTAAGTAGAGAAGAGGCTTGGGACGTCCCTCCCATGGAGCCTCCTTATATAGTTTTTTTTTTTTTTTTTTCGGCTCTCTTGGCTTGAGTTGTTTCCTTCTTAGATTTTACTTGGCTTGGCTTATACTTGAAGCAATCCTTTTATCTTATCAATGATTTTAATTTGAATTGATCTCTTGCCAATCTCATCCTCTTGTTGTGCAAATCTTTGTATGTGTGGGTCCCTCTCCATCTGCACAATTGTCACCCCGAGTAGATATTTCGGCACTTACTTTCAGAGGTCATACCTCCCTTATTTCAACTCTGATTGATGTAATCTTGAGTTCTACAGATATCTACTCGAAAAAAGATTTCCAACGGTAGGTAGATAGTACTAATCCAACACTTGATTTGAAAGTTTTGGCCGTTACAAGTCGTTGTCCTTGAGAAAAACGAAAATAATTGTGCAACATTTTCACCTTCCACGTGGGACCCATCTTGGGCGTCCAACATGCTTTGGATCTTGCTTCTTTATCTTCTTTCCACTTTGCCTCTATCTCTTTGGAGTGTCTTCTATGTTGAACTCTATCTTCCTTTGATCCACTTCCGTCTGAATTAAATCTCTTGGTTTAGAGCTCTATCCCCACAATTTCAAATCTCCTTTGATCCACTTCCATCTGAATTAAATCTCTTGCTTGGACTCGAATTTCAAATCTTAGAGATCAGGGAAGAGATTTCTCAATTTTGAAAATACCAAGGATAGAGATCTTTCAATTTTGAATGTGCAATCAAGTGGACCCCACCCCCCGAGGCATGTGCCTTGGGATTCACGCCCAAGGTGGGTCCTTTTCTCGTATTATTTTATTTTTCTTTCCAAGCTTTTCTCTAATGCGGGCCCCATCTCCATGATAATTTCCTACAAAGACAACAAGACTACTTCAATGATAATTCATGGTATGAAATTCTTATATGTCATGCATGGGACCCAACTCAATGCATTACGGTGCCTATAAACCATGCAATGGTGCCAAAATTGATGCATGTTTAAAATTAAAGGGCCAATTGGTGTGACATTAGGATGATGCGACTGTTGACTTAATAAAATTCATGCAAGATTAATGATTCTGAATGAAATTTTAGTGCTCCTATATGGATTTGAGAAGAAAACCAAAAACCCATCTCTCGTCTATAAACAGAACCACCGATGAATCTCCATCTGCCCAGCTTATACTCAATCCAACCTGAGAATATGAAATGCCAACCCACCCCACAATAAAAGATGAGGTTATGTTTGACATGAGTCCTTTACTTCCTCCATCTTAAAAGATAAATATTTTTTTATGTAATAAAATATAATTAATAAGTTGTTAATAGGTCATAAATGTGACCAAGCAGGTTCGGACCACGGGCCAAAACTTGAACCCATCCCTAAACCTACCTCCAATATAGGTAGGTCGAGTTGGGTTACCCGTTTTATTATATTAAGCTCAAGGCTTTTGGATTTAATTTTGGTTGGCAATTTTAGTTTTGACCGACAGCTATGCTTCCACATTCTCTCTCTACTATTCATGCAACTACCTACTCATTTTTTTTTTTTTCCATCAAACCGCTTATGTTTGAGTTGTTCTTTTATGTAACTACTCCCTTTCTACTCCAATTTCTCTATTTCAGTGATATGTAACTTGCCATATGAAAAGAGGTAACTGTTTTTAATTTATGATTATTTATTTTACAATAGAGATACCGTGCTGCGCATGGATTATTGGGCTAGTTTAACTTAACCCATTGCCATCCTAATCGTCCACCATTTAATTGGTTGAATCATGTTAACATAGCAACACAGGAAAAAAACAATTTCAAGATCAAATAGTGCATATTTGTTTTGCAAGATCAAACTTTTCTCCATCTGAGGCCGTTCTTTTTCACCAAAGGGTTCCGCTATCTCATTCGAGGTTTACTCTCCTCACCGGAGGGCTAGAGGGCCCAGCCCCTGGATTTAATTAAAAAAAAAATCCCTACAATACCTCATGTGTTCTCTTTCGCGGGGTGGTAGCATGATTGCCAATAATAATCAAAGGGAAGAGCCATACAAATGCCTCATCAATTCATGAATTAGGTGTTGGGTATGTCTCTTATCATACCACATGAGGCCCACTTAAGTTCCCCTCAGAATTTTGGATGAGATCCAACTCATTTGTTTGTGGTACAACACATTTGGCGATTTCAATCATAATACAATGGAACTGTATAATACATACGTTAGTGGGGTCAAATTAAATAATGAGGTCTAAACCCTATGTAAATTATTAAGCATGGTTTTGGAGAGATTTCCTTGATCATCACAGTCTGGATTGCATGCATTCCTTTTCCTGTTTGTACCCGTGTCAAACTCATCCAAGCCATCCATTGTTATCGGCGATGAATTGGACCACCGATCCAACGGATAGGATTGTGAATTCAAAGATCAAACTTAAGATATCCATAATCACAAGCTGTCCACTTTAATAAGCACAATCATTAATTTCATAAAAGAGCAATTGTCACAGGATCTATGTCTCAACTTTCTGAGCAACACAAGGGCATTCTCGTAATTCTGTGCCCTTTTATTTCGACATTTGCGGTGATCCTGCCTCGTGGGTGGCAGGCAAATCGGGTTTCATGTGACCCATCCACAAACCCAGTTCAGCGCTTTGGGATGGCATGGGCCCTACCACTCCTTGATCAATGAAGTCCTGAGAATACAGCCTGTTTAACCACCTACATAAAAAGTTCATTTTCTACTTAGCTATATAAGAAGTTCAGAATCTATGTAGATTTAATATAGTTAGCTTAAGGGCCCGTTTGGATGTCTACAGAATAAAATATTTACAGATTTAAATATTGCAAGAATAAAATAGTATAGAATACAATAATGCAATATTATAATAGTATAATATTTAACTGTTTGGCATTTTTTTAAGAATATTATAGATTTCAAATTGAGCAGCTTGGAAGGTGTTATGATTAAAGTAAATTACATTATAAGAAAAAAATTATTAAATATTTTAATTTATATGTAATTTACCACGTCTAGATAAAAAAGTAATGTAGTCAAGTAAAGTTTAACTTTCATACTTTTACTAGAAGTTACTTTCTTTTTATCACAGAAAACCATGGTAAAGTATAGTAAAGTAAAGTCAATAAAAAAAATAACTACTTTATAACTCTCTCTCTCTCAGTTTGCTTTACCACATACTTCATCTGACCTTACTTTACCTCACCATTTTACCATAATATGACATCAATTAATCTTTATTTTACTTTACCACACCCGTAAACAAGTCATTTTTTCTTTACCATATAAAACTACGATAAAATGTGATAAAGTGAAGTAAAGAAAAGAAACTACTTTACCATTTCTTCCCACTTTACTTCACCATGCACTTTATCTCACATTTACTTTACCAGACTTTTACTGTCCTGTGAGAGTTACTTTTACTTTACTTTTCCATATGTGTAAACATAAATATTATGATGGATTTGGTGAACTAAAGTCTTTACTTTACTCTACCACTTTGTAATAGTCATTCTAAAAGGTTCTTATCTTGTAGAAAGTTTTCTATAGGGGGGAGCTGTATAAGAGAATATTGAGCTTTTTGAAAGAAAAGAATCTTTTCTTCAAATTTTTCTGGAGTTACCAAACGCACAAGATTTTCTTCTTTAAAAAATGAAAGATTATATTATATAAAATATTATTTTCTTCTATTTTCTTGTGCATCCAAACAGGCCCTAAAGGTCTTGAGATTAATTTAAGATAATTAATTTAAAGATTTTGTAATTTATTAGTTCAATAAACAGATTGAATAGTTTGAATTAAAAATGTAGGGCCTACGTGAAAAAATTGTAAAAGTGGTTGACTTGATTGGATTCCGCGACCAATAACCAAATGCTATCACCATGTGGCAGTTTTTTGGAAGTGGGAGATGTGAAAGAGTTTCGCACCTATCTATTTCTGTACATTTTGGTGTGAAAAATGGTCTTATTTACTCACAATTTTCTCACTTAATTTAAACATCACATGAGGGCAAACAAAAGTGATGATGCATAATATAATTATATTCGTGGATAAGTGCAACCAAACTACTAAATTCCTCATATCCTATGCCCTTTTGGTTTCATGTAATTGAATTCCATAGATTGATTTATTTCTATATAAAAAATTAAACATCAAAGCCGAATATCCAAACATAAACATCAAATAACTTCTCCTTTAACCAAGATTGAGTTAAGGAAAGATTGGAAGTAAATACACAGCCATCACTCTAGTAATTTAAATCATAGAAAAGTGAACGTCATATCTATATCACTACCTTGAATCCTTCACTCTTCACGCCATATCTTTAACCCCTCACCTCTTCAATAGTCCTTTAATGGAGCTAATTTCACTATGAATTCATATGTATTCTAGGCAAACAATAATGAATATCCAAACATGACCATCAAATAACCTGACCATCAAATAACCTCTTCTTAAATGGAAAGTGATCAAGGAAGATGGAAATCCATCACCACTAGTAGACCTAGGGTTTCAATGTGGGTTTTGGGTGCGGACTTGAAATTTTCATGTGGGCTTTGGAGGCGGACCAAATACTTTCTTGCAAGTTAATATGTAGGTACGCCCTTGGCCATCACCCTAGTAATCCCATCCAGCTCTCTACCTTATGTCTTTGATCCTCACCTTGTATCCTTCACCTGCCACCTATTTAATAATGATGCTTGGTTGGAACTTATCTGCCCATGAACTCGAATGTATTCTACTCGAGCAAACATGACCTTAGTGTGTTCGAGGGTTCCACCTTATGATATGTTTGAGGGTTCCACCTTATGATATGTTGAGTAAATATGAACAAAAAATTTGTTCTATTGGGTTCTTTTGTACAATGAGAGAGTTTCATGTAGAGAGGGGAATTGTTTTGATTATTCATACAACCTATTTTTCCTTTTTTATGTAACACATTTTTCATGCATAATTGAAAAGAAAGAACTGATTTTCCTTAATAAAGAGAATTTTGACTTCCTATGAGAGGGTAGGGCAGGAATAAATGATTTCTCCTTTCTATAGAAACAAAAGTCCACAAGGTGTGAAATCCTATCATTGAACAAACAAGTGTAAGCTTTATACCTTGCAACATGAATCCTATAAATCCTAAAACCATGACATTAATGGAAATGATCTTGTCTTTCCTACCATCCATCAATTTAATGATTTATGATCAAACCAATTTGAAAATCCACTCACATTAAGGATAAGTTTGTGTGATGCTGAAGGAATCCGTGATGTTGAGAAAAAAAAAAACAATATCTACCCTCTCTTATAAGAAATGATTTTCCATGGAGAAGAGAAAAAAGATGATTCTCCCCTCTTTTTGGTGGGTATATACATACATTATACCAAACAACAACAAAAAATGACAAGTGCAGTAGATTGAGGGCATTTCCTTATTACTGAGGACTGAGGAGGCCTCATTGTAGTTCAAACTGTGTTATAACGGTGTGCTTGTGCGAGGATTCCATTATTCACGACTCCTATTTGTTTTTTTTACAGAGGAACCCAACATCCATTTCCCTCCATAGAAAATGGAAACTCACTTTTTCAGGAAAACCAATTTATTCTTGTCTATTTCATAGAATATAATCTGCCACCAGACACTAGAAGAGTGGCTACATGAAAAGTCAAAATAGTTTTTTTATCTGTTGAGGAGTTTTCTCTTTATACAAATATATGCTCGCTAAGCTTTGGTAAATTGGTGGGGATTTTTCGGGGGAGATGCTCTCATCTCACCTTACTCTCATAGTAAGATGAGAGATGCTCTCATAAGAGCACCTCATTTATATATACACATCCCACCATATAAAATCCTGTCAAAAAATCGTACTTGTTGTTCATAACTTTTCATATATTAATCAAGTATTATTGAGGTTTACTGGTGATATCTTTAAATTTTTTGATATTTTAAAATTTTCGTATATAGTGTTATAGAATAATAACATTTAAGACAAATACCACGATAGCTTCAACTACATATTGCCAATATCTGTGAAAGTGATTTGGGTCCTACAAAATGCTCAATGTGCCCTTGATTAGAAAAAATAATGTTTAAAAATATGTTTATTGGAACAATATTAATTGAAGATAATAGTGGGATGGTTTAAATTTGTGTTAATTGAGATGTCAATTGAGAACTAAAGTTAAGAAAAAAATAAATTTGAAAAAAAAAATAAATATAAAAAATTCCACAGAAATAGTTTGACTTTGAGAAAAGAAGAAATAATAATGGTTCTCAAAAATATTTTAATGGCCAGGAATCGAACTCTTACATACTCAAAGAAATGTATTCATAAAAGTGGCTAAATTGCAAAAAATTAAGCTGAGATTAGTCAACCATCATCTTAGTAAATTAAATTCTAAGAAATTCTTAATCTCCATCTTTTGTCGTTCGCGCCTAACCTTTAATGTTGTTAATTGGGCCCTTCTATGAGGGTACCAGGCCCGGTCCTTAAAAAGCCCGCAAAATGAGGGCTTTCCTTTTTTTTTTTTTTTCCTTTTTAAAGCATGGGGACTAGGCTTAGACAAGAAATTTGTAGGCCCAACAATCTGAGAGCCGTGCTTGGAAAATATTAGGCTTGACTCAACTCAACCCTTTTAACTTTCCTTATATGTGTGTTTGTGTGGATAATTTTGAACAAATATATGCACTTATTTGAGCACGATTATGCGATTTTTATGTAAATAAGCAATGCTTGATTCTTATGCGATTTTTTTTTTTCAATAGCCTATATATGCAGTTTTAATTGAGCATACATATGGGCTCACTTGAGGATGATCATTACATGGGTTCTCAATAGCATGGGATCAATTCTCTTTAATTTTTGGTTTAATGTTTAGCATCATATTCATATTTAACTCCAATTGCATACCTCTTTGATGGACCATAGTCTTAAAAAACAAAATGCTACAAGATCCAAATAGCATGTTGTAGAGGAAATTATGAGGCAACGTTTTTCATTTTTCTATCTTAGGATTTATTTATTTACCTGGTATTTAATTCATGAGAATTTAGTGCAATACAACCCCCCCACACCCCACCCCCCCTAATATAATTACAATAAGGACACTTAGTTTTTTTCAATTTTAAAACAGTTTTTACACTTGGCCCCCCAAGAATTTTTTTTTTTTTTTTTTACACAATGGCCCCCTATAGCCTGGAGCTTGGTTCCGCCCCTGCTATTGAGTTCCTAAAATTGATGAGTTAAAAGATAAAATCCACTAACATAATCAAATAGCCACTCTTGAATATTAAATGATTACCTAGCTATCACTCTACTAAAATGGATGACAATAAAGTAAGATTTAAATCAATGGCCATGTTGCTTGTTCCACATATATCAAAGCTTGGATAAAGAATGAGGGTTTATGTTAAATTTGTACTTTGTGGCTAGTGACATACTAAAAATATAAAAAAATTACTTTTCATTTGCCCTTGCCTTAGGTTGCAAGGGGTAAGTAAGGACCTAGGTATTATAAGTCCCTCAGTTTTGGCCCACCTTGGGCCCAACCCATATGTATTGAGAGCAGAGTTTGGACAACGGTCGGCGAGGTCGGACCCTTCAACAGTCTTACTTACCTCTTTAATAATCCTTTGTTGGAATGTATTTTTACCATGAATTTCAGAATTCAATTCCATACATACTCACAACAAAAACTGTCCCCCTTATTCTTCAACACAGACATAATATATTTGTAATCATATTGTAATAAAAAAAAAAGTCAAATTGATTTGACCATGGTAATATCCAAAGAAGCTTATTTTCATCTAAATATTACAATATTATTCGGACAAACTCCAAGGGTAACTCAGTTGGCCTAAGTTCACAGTTTGTACCGAAAGGTTGTAAGTTCAATCTGCATTAACTCGTACAATAAAGCTAAAGGAGAGTTTACCCGATTTTATTCTGATTTTGGAGCGATTAGTTCAGCCCAGCTTTATTCTGGTTTTGGAGCAATTAGTTCAGCTCAAAATATCAAAGAGAGAGAGAGAGAGAGAGAGAGAGAGAGAGGTGGATACATATGCATAGGATCCGAACTCTAATCAACGCAGGAAAGCGGCCGCTTACGCGAAGCTAGCCACCTAAAAACCTAATCGCGTTTAATGTTGACTGGTCAATTTCCGTGCACGTGTGGACTGATCACGAGGCCCACACGATTGAAGCATCTCTATCCATCTACGTCGTTGTGCGCCGAAACCACCCCCGCAAGCAAGCAGGCAAGATCAAACCCACTCCATCCCTACACGTGTGGCGACAGCGACACATGCGAAGGATGGTGGGCCCCGTCACGTTTTTGGGACAGCGTCGAGGACGCGTGCAACGTGGCAAGAAGCTGTTGCAGCAGGAATCCATGACTTTTTCACGTTTACCCTTTAAAAGACGAGAATGCCCTCCTCTCTTCCAAAGTCCAAACCGCTATTTCTGACCGGGGATTGGAACATGAAAACGTGTATAGACTAGTTGGGATGTTTTTTTCCATAAAAGAGGAGTGTAAAAGTTAAGGGTGTTTTTGTCATTTTGAGCTTCCAGTTAGCAGAGGTGTCCTTCATGGAGCCTCTTTCTATTATTTTATTCCTGTCAAGAAAGACCAGTAGCTCTTTTGGCTTTTCGTTTTTACTCACTATATCTCTCTCTTGCAATTCCGGTCGTAAAGTCCAAAAGCAACGGAGTGCTTTTGCTTTTCTACTTTTAGCTAAAGTGATGATAGTATGATAATCTTGTGAAGAGTATCCATTTTTGCCCTTGCTTCTTTTCATATTATAAGAACTAAGAAGGGTCCAGGCTGTGTGAATAGAATTCTCCCCTTGTTTGCAACTGGAATTGGGTCAGGTTGACTTCGGTCAACTGGGGGCAGTGCACCCATAGAGATTTCTTCATTTGGTTTATTTTCAAAAGAAAAGAAAAAATATAAAGTATTCGTGTCTTGCATTTGGTTTATGGGGCCCTCTTATTGATAAATAAAATAAATAAAATAAAACACTACAATCACTCCTATGAATTGATATTAATAACTTCTTCACTAGTGTTTTTTTTTTTTTTTCCTGAAATTACGCTTCGCAAGCCCCATCACTGTCTGCCCTACACCAGAGATCGATCCCCGCATTGTTCACTTGCATGCAAGAGTTTTTAAAATTCTTGTTCGAAGTATACAAATCATTTCATTGTTATCTTTCAACCAGATTTTTAAACGCTCAAGTACAAAAAATTATTTAGAAATCTAGAGTTTAGATGATACTAAAAGGGTTAAAACTAACAATTTATAAAGCTGAATCTCTGAAAGGTCTACTTATCGACGGACAATGCTTCCGAAAGTATCGGACCGACCAAATTTCAGTTAAAAATTCCTCCAAATAAACACACCCAGGTCAGACAGCCCTGACCCAAAAGGCCAAACCTGAACCAGGTTACTTTCAGAAAGCTCAGTGGCATACCTGTAAATTCAGCCTCTAAGATGACCATTTTAACAAACAACCCAGTACTTATTTACTCTCCTCCTCTCTAACCCGCTAATCTATTTCCGCCGTGCAACCCTCCTGGTTTTCCGAGCAGTTTCCCAATCAACTCAAAGCCGAACAATGCAATCCAAAGCGGTTTCCGGACTGAATCTTCCTCCCATCTCCCGATCCAATTCATCTTCCAACGTTATCAGATTCCGCATTCCGATTCGTTCCTCCTGAAAAACAACTCCTGTAGGTTTCAGATCTCTACTTCTCGGGGCTGTTCCCTGTATCAATTTGGTTTTTCCAAGTGTTGTCTGGTTTTGATTTGGTTTTTCCGAGCGGCGAGCTCTCCGGAATACCAGGAGATGGATCTCCAGGTGGTTTGATCTGATCTGAGCAAGTGGAAGAAAGATTTTCGTGGTATTTTTTTTGTGAGATCGAGTTGTGTTTGAAAGGATTGATTTGAGAGGTATGACGTCGGGAACTAGGCTTCCGACATGGAAGGAGAGAGAGAACAACAAGAGAAGGGAGAGGAGGAGGAGAGCGATCGCCGCGAAGATCTTCGCGGGGTTGAGGATGTATGGAAACTACAAGCTGCCGAAGCACTGCGACAACAACGAGGTCCTGAAGGCGCTCTGCAAGGAGGCCGGTTGGACCGTCGAAGAAGACGGAACCACCTACAGAAAGGTAACAAATCTCATCTCAAAACATGCTTCTTTTGGATTTTTTTGGTTGCGATTCCAGTCTCCCGCTCTAATCGAGCGCACGATAGAGCTTCTCCATCGAGCAGAGAGCTACCGTGCGCGCCGCCCGTGGACGCGGGGAGCGGATGGGATATTGATTCCGTTAGATCCGTCTGGTCGGGAATCGATCCGGATCCCGGAACCCTCCCGGCGCATCTTAGCATCCATCCCCGGATCGGACGGAGGCGCTAAAGTGCGCGGCCATTGACTTGCGCCAGCGTGCATTTTAGCAGCCACTGTTTGATCGGGAGCGGTGCTAACGTGCGCGCCAAGCCGATCCCGGATTAGATCGGCTCATCCGGGCCTGCTCCGGATCAATCTAACAATAATTGAGATAACGAGCGTGCTAGCGTGCGCCGGAATCAAACGGTGGATCCTGTGGCGATCAGGTCCGATCGTTTGGCCCGAACCAGCGTAGTTTTGGGCCGCCTGGCGCATTTTAGCAGCCAGTGGGATCGGGGGTATGCTAACGTGCGCACAGCGCCAAATTCGGGATCTCGGGCCGCTCGATCCACTCACGGGATTGGTCGACGAGGCGCCAACAAGCTGGGGCGCGGCGCGACTGGCCGGGCTGAGTCGCCCAGCGCGTGCGCCATCGGCGCACTTTAGATCTGTCCCTTCTTTTTAGACAAAGACTGCAGAAGAGGTTCGGCTACTTGTCGAATCAAGATGGACGAAAGTACCCTCCACCCTCTGTAACGAGATGGCCTTTTTTGAACTTTAGCCGAATCTGGAAATCCATCCATTACCGAGGGTAAATCTGTCAAGTCCAGGATTCCGTGCAGCTCCATTTGCAAATGTATTCGATTTCGGTCCGTGTCCGTTCTACTTCCTATGAACTTTCACTGTTTTTTTCAAGGGCGTTTGAAGTGTTTGCGTTTAATTGACGAAAATACCCCTGGGGAAGTGGGGGCAAGAATGAGGGTGTTTTCGGTATTTCGCTGGCCCCGGGTACATAAATCTTTTCAACGTTAAAAGAGGGGGCACTGAGGTTTAGATGACTCACCGAGGTAGAATGATTGATTTGCGAGATTCTCGGACTCTGATTCTAAGAGTAATTTTCGCTCAAAAGCAGTGAAAGATGTTCCCTTTAATTATTACAATTACAAAAAAGTTGTTGAGATCTGGACCGCAGGATTGCTTTTTCCATGGACCAGTGAGAGGAATCCTAGGCCATAGATTTTTGTTCCATTGCCACCCCTACAAGAGCCTGGACTTGGTAAATCTTGGATGAATTTTACCCAGACCACCAGTTCATTCAGTCCAATCCCAGACCAAGCTAGTTAGGTTCTATCATCACTGTAGAAATGGAATAGGGAATTTTTTTTTTTTTACTGTAGAGGGTCCATTTTATAAAAGAGAAATATTCAAATGAGAACTAGTTCTCACACTTATTATATGTGAGCTTTTTTATAATGCCCAATTAGTAATCCATCCAAACCTAACAACTAATAGAGAACCCCTGATAGTCACTAATCGCAAGAATTGACACACATCCGAATGGACTGAACTATTGGATTGAGGGTCGAATATTTTTTTGAATTTGAAGCCATTAAACTTGTGGGCCACGGATAAAGGGGTTAGGGCATGGGTTTGGGGTCAAACTTAATATTTGGGGTGGTCTCACATAGATCTTTCCATCCCACTGGTTCCATCCCCAAATGGGGCTCACAATTGGGCCCCACAAAAAAGTTCTCATATAATATATGAGAACTAGTTTCACCTGAATATCACCGTTTATATAATTGAGCCAAATGTGCAAATGAACGATTTTGCAAGGAACGTCTTATTTTTGAAATTTGTTAAAAAAATTGTTGATTTGTTGCCCATCTACAACAGCCTCCTAATTCTGGGTTTACACTAGGTGAGGTTCCATCCTTGGCCAGCCACAAGTTTTAGAATCCTATAGGTAGGGCGTTTCCTACAAATCTGCTATGTGACATAATATAGAGGATTTAATGTAAATGATGTAACTATTAAATAGTTGAGTGGGCGTGTTAATGTGAATCTCATTCCCAGCTCTCTCTGTGGTGGCTGGTTCTGAAGATTTCGCATTGCTTGCTGTAATCTGTCCAACTGAGGTGCGCAGTTTGGCTGGGCCCATTATCCTAATCCTAGAGAATCAATGAACTATGCTTACCTATGTGAACTTTTTTATGAATTAAGTGGCTCTTTTTTTTAGAGTAATTTGTGTGACCCAAATATTGATCTCCATTCCTATGTGAGTGTTGAGATTGTGTGTTACTTTTGGAGTTTTTCGGAGTCGTAGGTGAAATTTTGGTTTTCATGGAGATGCCATCAATTGTACATAAGGCTTGTTTTCATTAAATTGGCATTGTGCGTATGATATCACAATGCCTTAGCCTTGGCGATAAATATGTTTGGGTAGTAAGAACCAGAACTCAAAAACTATGACCGCAGCTTTTTTTTATTTGGTTTTGTGCAGCGGACCCTGATTCTGACCCGAATAAGAAAATGAGTTGAAATCTTGGACCCATATTGGTCTTTCTTCACCCTATATTTGGGGGTATTCGGTATTTATGGACCCATTTCTGTTGCTCATCATACCCTAGTGATGTGAACAGGTTGGGTTCATGGTGTACTCAGATTGTGTCTCAGCCCCCAATAGGTATTTAGCATGTAAATCTCGCAGCCGTTCTCAATTTTAGCTTGTAAACCCTTATCCACACAAATACTTGATTGCAACCTAAGATTGTGGAATATTTTCTATTCAAGCTAGGCAGTTTTTTTAGTCAATTGTCTATTTGATGCTAACCCTTTTACTCTATCTGAGCTTTAGGGCATGTACATCACAAAGATATGACATATGACTAAGATTCTTAAAAGACTTTGAAACAACCCCCTGTAAGATATTTTTTATAGTCTGCATGCTTAAGCAACTATTAGGCACTAGGAATAGAGGAAGACCATTAAAGACCTTAAATGACTTAGCGAGAAAGATATGACGGACTGTGATTCTAATGGGAACATGCGCTTGGCTTCGATGATGATGGAAATTATTATGGTGGTCGTGGTAATTGTGTTATATACTTAGATTTCCTTTAAACAGATATTGAATATTTTGTATATTTATGATATAAACCTGTAGTCACGGTGCAGGTATCCTTTTATGTGAACTTTTTCATTTAATGTGTTGAAGATCTTGTGTACCAAAGACTACTGCAATAAATATACTAATATAATTGCATGTGTCATGTGAATGTGCGGGTCCTGCTACGCTACGCAATGGACCTGGATTTGATCATGAATTAAACGAGTCCAACTCTAGACCCTTACTCCTATTTATGGGTGAGTCTTTTGGGTGTTCAGGTATTCTGAGTCTCATCTCATCTGAGCATACCCTATAACTTCAGACATCTTTTCCACACTTACAGTTTTAACTGGGTTAGTACTTGTGCACGACCAATTGGAATAGCTCGAGTTCCATTTGCCTAATCATGCTGAATGATGATTTTCGTTGATTTCTTTTGGTGTGTTTCAGGGATGCAAACCGTTGGAGCGAATGGATGTTGTGGGCGGCTCAGCATCTCCAAGCCCTTGCTCGTCATTTCACCCAAGCCCATGTGCCTCCTATAACCCAAGCCCGTGTGCCTCCTATAACCCAAGCCCAGCCTCATCCTCCTTCCCAAGCCCTGGCTCATCTTATGCTGCCAATGGCAACACAAATGCCGATCCCAATTCCCTTATTCCATGGCTCAAGAACCTTTCCTCATCATCCTCATCAGCATCCTCCTCCAAGCTCCCCCACCACCTCTACATTCATGCAGGCTCTATTAGTGCCCCCGTTACACCTCCATTGAGCTCCCCTACAGCTCGAACCCCTCGAATTAAAACTGATTGGGATGACTCTTCTGCGGCACCCTCCCCTTGGGGAAATCACTACTCCTTCCTGCCATCTTCCACTCCTCCTAGCCCTGGTCGTCAGGTCCTACCAGACTCTGGATGGCTTGCAGGGATCCGACTTCCAACCGTTGGGCCATCTTCTCCTACATTTAGCCTTGTCTCCAGCAACCCTTTTGGATACAAAGAGGAGGCATTGGGAGGCAGTGGATCCCGCATGTGGACACCAGGGCAAAGTGGAACATGCTCCCCAGCCATGACAGGACCACCTATCCCTGCTGATGTACACATGTCGGATGTGGCTTCAAATGAGTTTGCATTTGGCAGCAACACAGTTGGTTTGGTGAAACCATGGGAGGGAGAGAGGATCCATGAGGAATGTGGCTCAGACGAGCTAGAGCTCACGCTTGGGAGCTCCCACACTAGGTGCAATGGTGCAGAAAATGTCTAACTGTTTTTCTCTTCTTGTTTGTTTTTATTTAGTAATTGCAGTGTCACATAGACAGAGTAATTGAATTGTTGGTTTATCCTACTGTTCCCAAAAAAAAATACTACAGGAGCTTATTGTGTTTGAAGGTGTTGAATTAGGGTATTTTGGCCCAAAGGGTGATTGGGATTTCAAGTGGTGAGGGAAGGGGAGCGATGATGATTTTAAAAGTACCACTTTCTTCATCTTGGTTAGCTTAAAATTATATATAATACCATGTGGGATTTGCCCATCTTTTATGTGATTAATGACCAGCTTTATTTTTCCTAGCCAAAAAAAAAAAAGAAAAAGAAAAATAAACTAGCTTTATTTTAAATTCAGTGATCATTTTTGGTCTCAAGATTGAATTCTTCATTGTCTTTTGGTTGCTGTTGATTCATGATCAGTATAGATAGACAGTGCTCCAGTCATGTAAAGATTTATTCACTGTGTTTCTCAATAGTGCTCCAGTCATGTAAATATTGATTCGCTCGCTGTGTTTTGTTTTCTGTCTTCTCTTTATGGATTAAATAGTACTTGTGAAGAATATATATATTATATGTGGTTAGCGTGGCATGCACGCAACTGCTGTTCCTGGTTTTTCTAACCAGAACTGATTATATGTATTTCTCTGTTTGGATCATACCAACATGGTAATAAGTCCATAATGAATGAAGCCCTCTATTTCTCTTTCTCCAGTTATCCCACTTAGTTTCATATGTAGAACACAGTTGCTACACAAGAAGATTCATTCACTAAAACTCTGCTAAGCTAGTTTAAATTCAAATTGAAATGTAAATCCTCTTCCAGCTTCTCTACTAACCTCTATATGGGTGGACCACATGACGAAAGTAGTCATCATTTATATAACCAGCAAGAACCCATTTGCATTTTTAATTAAAATTCTTTTTTTTTGCATAAATAAATTGGTACGGTTATGATGCACTGTTGAAGTTGCAAAATCTGCCTCAAAATTTATATATATCAAAATCCTCTTCATGAGAGAGAGAGAGATCCCAAAATAGGCTCTCTAGTAAAAGGTCCCAGCCAATAAGGCTGGGTCAAATTGTCACCTTTGGTTTGCATTAGAATACAAATGAATTGAACATGTAGGGTGGTTAAAAATAAAGATTAAAGGTATATTTTCAGAAATGAACATCAAATAACATATTATTTTAGGGATCTAGAATGAAAAAAAAAAGATGTTATTTAATGTTTCTTCCTTGTAAATTCACATTTGATCTTCATTTTTAACCACCCTATGTATTCAATTTCTATGTATTTTAATGCAAACAAATAGGGTCTAAAACAAAAAAGAAAAAGAAATACTGGATGAGCTAATTCCTCATGTTTAGATTCCATGAAAGAAAGCTCTTGGCTAGGTTAGTCTCCTCTTTTTCTATCTTGCCATATTTTATTACTTTCATTTTTCACTTCTCAGATGTCTGATTGAGAAACTAGAAAGCCCATTTCGACCCATCTTTAGTGGGCTGTTTTTTTTTTTTTTTTTTTTTTTTTTTTTTTAATTTATTTATTTATTATAAGGCAACCCATCTCTGGTTTGAAACTCTTACAAGTAGTTTTTCCATAAGAAGTTGATGTGGGCAAAATCACATGACATTTAATTAATTAATTAACTAATCAGAGAGTCATGATTTGATTATTTTTCAAGTAAAATTATGTGGCCATATCCTTGATCCAGTATTATGAAAAGGGATGCAAGTATGCATATTAAGGACTGGTCATGATTAGGAGCTCAGGCACTGTAATGTGCCATCTACATGCATTTATTGATAGCGCACCGTCTCTGTTTAGCTTGAGTTCCATGTTGATCAGATCTAAACAAAACGTGATGGGTGAAGATTTTTTTTAGACCAGATTTTTCAGGGCTGATGGAACTGAATTTGTCTGCATTAAATTTCGGTTTCTAGACGTTTTTCTGTTTTAAATTTCTGTTTCTAGACCATTTACAACTGAAGATTTTTATTGGCTGCTGCGTTCTCATGGGAGAATTGTTACAAATGAAAAAAATGGGTTTCTTAATCTACTCATGAGTCCTAGTCGAGTAAGAGCTAAATTTGGTTGATCTCCATATCCCTTTTTTTTTTTTTTTGTTAAAGGGTAAAAGGCTGAGCTCCATATCTTGTGGGCTTAATACAAGGGCGGTGGTTCGATATACGTGGGATCCATTTAAGCCCAACCATAAACAAGTTCTCAGGTAAGCAAACCCTAGAACAATGGAATAAAACTAAAGTATTGGTGATGATGATGGTGCTGCTGCTGATGATCCAATGATAAAACAGGTAAACTGAATTTGAGGGGTGGAGTGGCCAAACCAGAGAAAGCACCTACAAACCTGCACCTGCTTTTGACCCTATTGAAGACACTACCACACATACCCGTCCGGGGTTGCATATCATCCGACCCGATGAGATTGCTCGACCTAAATTCATGGCTAAAAGCCAAGGATATTGGACCTAGGCTATCACAGTTTCATATTAAGACCTTGACGTAGGATTGAGAAGGACCCATATTGCAATTTTAGTCTGGGCAAGATTCTTAGCCAGTGAGCTTTACCCATACATAATTTCTGAACCAAAAGATAAAACTTTCGAAAGAAAGCAGAAAGGACGGCAAAATCATCAGAAAAACACGAGAGGTCGAACATTAATTCCCAGATTTTCTGAAATCTGCTTCTTCTAATCCAACTCCTTATTGCAACTAATTAGACACCAAATCGTGTAATTCCCTTCCCTATG
Organism: Camphora micrantha; assembly: GCA_003546025.1. Lineage (NCBI taxonomy): Eukaryota > Viridiplantae > Streptophyta > Magnoliopsida > Laurales > Lauraceae > Camphora > Camphora micrantha. Next base: position 14,932,481 of record QPKB01000006.1, on the reverse strand, counting down.
AAAATAAGCAAAGCCTAGCAGAGATTTTCTTCACAACCTTTTTGCATTTAAGATATTTCCATTTTAACCCTCCGGCAATGTGCAAACAAATATAGCAGTGTCAACGTCTCTTTTTCAGCAACTAGTAACATTTTGTAGCTATACATAAGAGTCTGTTTACAGTCATGAGATGGGCAGATCAATTGGACCCCATATAAATTGTTGAATAAATACTAAATACAGTATATATGTACATAAAATAAATTTTTGTGGAATTTCCTGCTATGTACAAATGCCATCACTTTAATTGGAACGAAATAATGGGAGTCCGCAATTGTGCAGACAGTGTGATGTAGCAACTAAGAGAGCAAAGCAATCCAAAGGCTTGAAGGTTCCTTTACCTTCAGTTCTTAAAGAGTAAGAAAGACAATTGAACCCAATACCTGATGGATGGATCATTTTTCAAACTTCTGGAATAACTCTGACAAAGCATGGTAGAGAGAAGCTGCTGCAGGTGGCCTGGGCAATGAACCAAGCAGGATATCTGATGCATTGATAGATGAACTACCATAGAATCGGGAGTTCTCTGATGTGCGCGTGGCAACCATGCTTCCTTCAAGTGAGCAACCAACAAATGCGCCTTCAAAATAAACCAATCCGGTGAAATTTTTTTAAAAAAAAAGAAGACTTCACTGTGCTCTCATTATCTACATGCTGGTGAAAGTGTGTAAAAATGTTTCAACATACAGAATAGATGCAATTTGAGCCTTTCTAGCACCCTGACCACTAACTAGCCATTACTGCATCATATAAAGGAGTAGGATTTTAAACGCTTATGCTATTTGATGATATTTGTGGTGCTTTCCTGGTTCTTTGATGGCTTAGCTGGAGGCTTGGAAGATGGTTCATTTTTTCGGGTGCGGAGCAGTTCTTTGGAAGCTAGTGCATTTTTCTATTCTTTGGTCGGTCTGAAAAGAGAGACATCAGGATTTTTAGATGTCATCATTGGTGGAGAACCTTCTTCACTCAGTGATTTTGAGGATAAGCAATATGGGCTTCTTCATCGCTGAAAGAGTTTGTTTGTCTAAAAGTCACGGTAAATTGCACAATCAGGAAGTGTCTGTGGTCTTTCTAGAGAAAGGAGTCTCAAGGGTTCCCCTCTTATGGATGGTTTTTTTTTTTTTTCTGTGGTAAAATCTCTGGATGGTATGTTAAAATTCAACATTGACAAAGCATCAGGGGGAAAATCAGGGCCAGCGGGTATTAGAGGTGTGCTTTGTGATAGCAATGGAGTTGTTCTTGTTATGTTTTGTAAGCACGTTGGTATGATGGAATCTAATCTCTAGGAAGTGTTGGTATTTCTTGAAGTTTTCTGTACTTTTGCTGCTCATTCTCTTTCCAAGTTTATTGTGGAGAATAACTCGAAGAACGGTTCATTGGGTGTCTTCTTTTGTGGCCTTTCCTTGGAGAGTTCACTTTATTTTAATGAGATAAAATCTTAGGCCTCTCAGATTCAAGTCAAGTTCAAGCATTTGGGGCAGTCAGCATATGCTCCTGTGGATCCTAAGGCTAAACTAGGAATGGATAGATCTTCTCTGCTGGTTGCCTTTTCCTCTTCATGTACTTCCTTTCTGGCTGCTTTTGTATGATTCTTTTAAGCCTCTGCAGTCCTCGTTTTTGTTTGGCTGTATTGTCTTCTTTGTTTTGATAAAGATCAACAGGCTAGCGCACTAAAACATACTCTAATTCTAATAAAATTGCGGTATATTATGACTCATAATTCAAATACAATCCTGTTAAAAATTATTCAAAGTGTATGCATGAAACATTTTTATTTATCCTAAGAATCACAATAACTTGTGATTTCCAACTTGAGTATTATGATTTTACTTGAAAAAAAGAAGAAAAGAAATATGAATGATATAGACCAACAGGCTAGCACACTAAAGCATACTGTAATTCCAATAAAATTACGGTATATTTTAAATTGTAGTTCAAATAAAATCCTGTTAAAAAATTATTTAAAGACATGCTTGAACCCTTTTACTTCATCCCAAGAATCACAATAACCTGTGATTTCCAACTTGAGTATTATGATTCTACACAATCCGAATATTGAGATTTCTTTAAAGGCAAGGGCACCCCCATGTCTTGGCTCTTCCATGGGCCTGCACATATGAATGCACACCCCCATGTGGTCGATCTAATTCTTCCATGTAGGCCAATGATGGATTATGACATGATCTTCCAATTTTTCATAGACTTCATCAATAGAAACAGATCCGCATTATAAGTCCAATATCCTCATTTAAATAATACTTTTTGGAACATGGATGAGGGTAGTTCAAAAGATCAGAAGGCAATCTCTAGGTTCCAAAACAACTCGAGCCAACATATTAATTGCGAAGGTGGGAATCACTAAGTCCATCCCTAACAGCCAACACTAGGAAGCCATAGTGTGCTGGAGGGCACAAATTATGTAGAGTCCAAAATGTCTGATGTCTAGAAGGTAGAAAGGTGGCAAGCAAGGCTCAAAATAGCGGTTGAGGCAGGTCTAGTGGCCAGTGGCCCAAACACTAAGTAGCGGGTAATACATAGCAGTTGCGGGTGATACATAGCATAGCGGGGTAGCTGTGTGAATTTTTTTTAAGTGGTTAAAAATATTCAAATTTTATGTAGTAGTCAATCTTGTGTTTTTTTAGTGATTTAGAATCATACAAGGGTAGAGACATCTTTAGGAAAACCTATTTAGGAGAAGAAAAAAGAAAAAAAAAAAACATTTTAAATTAAAACTGATTGGCCCTAATAGGTCTAACCCTAACAGGTTTAGACTGCAGCGCCACTATTTTCAAAATAGCGTAGCAGCCTTAGCCGCTATGGCTGATAATGCATTCGCTACGCCATGTAACAGCTGCTATTTTGAACCATGGCGGCAAGTGGCAATGAATGAACAATTTACTAAATGGGAAACTGTATATAATGCCAAACTGTACAAGCATTAGGTTTTGTTCGGTAACAAATCAAACCTACATTAAAACTTGCAGCAACCAAACATACATAATCTACACAAATTTTTGTTAGTTGATACTTTTCAGCATCATCATCAACACGAGTTGACTGTCACACAGTTGGATGGTGCTCATTATCGCAACCTGCAACAACGAGGTTGCGGTTCGAGACTTTGAGTCATCTTATCTTTAAAAAAACATGTTTCAATTTCACAAAGATATTAAAATCTTGAGACATATTCATTAGCACTAGGGAAGGAGATAGGATTTTCTTCTAGTGGGGGCATAGTTGATTGACCAATAATATTAGTAGGTCCACTTATTAAAAATCTAAACCAGTCAAGAAATGACCCCTTCCCTTATTATCTACATAAAATTCACTTAAAGAAAAAATTTTCTATTACAAGTAGATCACATGTAAAGTCCAACTCTATGGGGCCTACTTGAGCCAACCTTTGATCAATTTAGCTCCATTCATACCTATATCCCCACCTTGATTTGGCACCATGCCAGGTTTTGATGCTCATCGATCCTTTACCCACTATTTGATTGGATCTCATAAAAAAATGAGATAAATTACTATTAAAATAGTATTAGACTTTAAGGTTGTTAAATCAAGAGCTAGAATGATTTCAAAGTCCTTGGATGCCACCTACACAGTAGAGATGGAAAAAAGAGAAGAAAAGAAAAACATGATAGAAGAGTTCCACGACAATAAGTCCACTTATAAAAATCTAAATCGTTGAAAAACAACCTCCTCATATAGTGTATAGGCCTTATCAAATTTCACTCAAATGACCCAGCTTAAGATTTGTTAAATTTTTAAATATATATATATAAATTCCACAAAATTCTAATAAAAAAATTCAAAATTTTCATATAGATCAATTTGACTTGGGCCCAGATCATATTGAGTTATATGTTTAATGGAGAATTAGAGCATTTATTTTATGGGGTTTATGTTTTTCTGAAGTATGCCCCACACAAGAGCATTGGCCCAAAAGGACCCACATTCCAAGCCTGTTTAATTTTATTAAGTGGGCTCCACTCAAGAGCTTCATTAAATACTCTGTAAACATGGTTGGATGCAGGATGGGACACTGGCAATGGATGAGATGAGAATGATGACATTGTAGAGAGAGAGAGAGATAGCCATAAGATTCTATCTTTTAGGAAAAAGAAAAGGTCAATAATGACAAGAATACCCTTGTTACTCTCTAAAGTTCTTAAAGAGTAAAGAAAGTTGAGGGGAAAAAAGGGGATAAAATAAAAATGCCTAAATGCACTCCTATATTTTCTCTTGTTCATCAAAGATGAAAGGAAAATTGAGTGGGGGCAAGTGCCCTCACTTCCCCTTCCGTCCTCTATCCTTGATTAGCACACTACAATATCATGATGCATTCATGCACATTTGAGGTTTCATAGCATAGTGATATGCATAATCATGCAGCTAACTAATGATAAGACACATTAGTCGAATTACAAAAAATGTGCCACAAAAAAGGATATCAAGAAGAAAGTACGGATGTGTAGAATAAATAGATAAAGTTGACGTTGAAATGTACTGCCTAAAGTAAGCTTGTAGAGAAAGTGTATATGAAGAATATCTTTTTCCTAGAGATCAATGTAGTTTCCTGAACTTCATATAGCAGCTAAATCTTAACATAGCAAATAAAATTTTCAGGCATATTGCATTGCTGAAAGAATCTACCTTTAGAGCAGCTGTATGTGTAACAAGCTGCATAACCACCATCACCCGCACGTAAATCAGCTTCAGCTGCCCGCCCAACAATGCCAACTGCAGCACTAAGACCTGCTCCAATTGAGAAATGCAAATTTCCACTGAATGTTGTGACAGCTTCCTTTGTTCTCAACACAATTATATAGTCAGTTAACTCCCCTCCAACCTGTGAATGAATGAATCAAGACTAAGAATTTCACAGTAAATGTAAGCATTTAGCACCATTTTTTCATCATTAATGTCGTTGTCTGGATTGGAAGCCAAAACACAAAAAGCAAATTAAATATGTTGGTCTATTGAAAGAGAATAGTTTAAATGGTGATAATTCTCCTTGGGAATAAAAGAAGAGGAGGTGTTTGTGTGTGTGTGTGTTTTTCTTTTTTTTTTTTTGTGGCGGGCAGCGGCGGCGGGGGGGGGGGGGGGGGGGGTGGGGTGGGGTGTGTGTGGTCGTGGGGCAACCTAAAAAACAATAATATAAAATTAAAAAGGTTGCTTGGTTGGTTAGGGGCATGTGTAGTTTGCGTCGGTGCCTGAATTCAAGTCCCTAGTAAAGGCAAAAAAAAAAAAAAAATAGTAATAATAAAAAAATAAGTAGTTTGGAATTTCATTTAAATGCATTGTATAGATTTCTGACAGAAGCTTTATATATCTAAAAATATCGGAGGGATTGTCACTGTCTTTTTAATTTTTTTCTTTTCTTTTCTTTGTTGTGAAATGGTAAATGAAATTTCATTGCTAAAGTGAAAGCAAAGAAATACAATCAAACAAAGACAAGATCACACATCATATATAATGTTTGGACACTTGGCTCCATCTTTAACCATCCTATCCGCCATACCATTAGATTCTCAAAGACCATATTGGAAGATGGACAGCTCCACTCTAGCCAGATAAATTATATCTCTGAACTTAATTTTCCTTTTACAAGATGTTCTGGTTGTGTCTGAAAACTCCTATGGATGATCTTAAGTCTGAGCATCTAAAACAAGCTATAATCTTCAAAATCCCATATAATCAGGGTCATCATCACTGTGGTCATCATCATCTAACAGGGGCTGACTTTCTGAGTGCTTCTTTACTCAAAGCAGAACCCCATATTCGGTTTTAGCAAATTTTTACAGTTGACTGCAAGTCTCCCACAATCCTCCTTTCCCCAGGTTTCGAACCAGCACATGGCAGAGGAAAAAAAAGATGAAATGGGACATCAAATATATAAAAGGGGTCATCGCAATGCATCTCATGAAAGCCATAAAAAAGGGACCATCATAACAAAGGCTCCCTCTCCGAAATCAAACCTTAAAGCTCTGTCACCATCGCCACCAAAATAGGCCACTATTGTATCATCAAAAGTTGATAGGACAGACGTTTGAATGGTGCACATGGTTCAAAATAACGGCCATTACCGTTACATAATGGTAACAGCTGTGACCACAACGATATTTTGCCCATAATGCTAACATTATCATTATAGGCAAAATATCGCCAAAATCCATTATGGCCGATATTTTGAAAATATCGGCCAAAATATCGGCCGACAGATTCTCTTCTTTTTTTTTTTTTTTTTTAGTTGTATTTTTACTCCTTTTTTCATTCCTTTCTTCTCCAAACCGAGCCTAAGCATTCCTCTCAATGTATGTGACCTCTCCAAGCTCCAAAACTCAAGACTTTCTCAGGAATTTGGTGGATTTCTCCGCAAAAAAGAACAAGGAAGTCAAGAGATATTATTTGGCGAGATTTTTTTGTGACTTTTGAGTTTTCTTCAAAATTGGACCTCAAAATAGCTTAGAAATGCTTGAGGCTTGTTAGATCTAGAGTTTTGGAGCACCATATTGTAGATTTTAGCACTTTTGGTATTTTCTTTTAATTTATTTATTTATTTAAATCCGAATTTTTTTTTGAAAGTTTGAATAAAATACATCTATCTAAGTCTTTTATTTAGTTAAATACTTTTATTGTCCAAAAAATCAAGCCAAGGTAAGTTACAATTGTCCAAACTCCACTACTTTAAGTTAGCAAGTTCATTCATTTTGATGTAGTGAATGTTACTTTACTTGAAACTTGAAGGTGAGTACACATTGATGATTGAGTTATTGAGTTGAGTAATGCACATGCACTAACTCTATTAGTACTATTGCTAGATTATAGACTTTAAATGTTTAACACTATTAGTTTGCCCAAAATTATGGTTGCATTATGTAAAATTTATGATTTTTCAACTTATTTCAGTATATACAGTGATACGGCCATAATACAGGATGTTATAATTTGAGGGGACCGTTATTTTGCTTTAAAGTGTACACTAATGGCACAAAAAAAATAAAAATAAAAATAAAAATAAAAACATTGTTTTCTATCATTTTATAATATTACGGATTTTTTGGATACTTTTTTGGATTTTTCTTGGGTCAAATAAAAATTCGCGACGCGATGACCGCAAACCACAATTTTGAACCATGATGATGCATCAAAGGAACAACCAGGACCATGCAACTCATTATCATGATCAATAGAGAGATGGAGGAGGAGCTACTATCCATCTTTGATCATGAATAGATCTGTCGTTAATCCATTCATGCACGTCACTGGTTAGATGATGAGCTATTTCAGATTTGCCTGGATGTTTACTTAACAATGACATCATCAAATATCTAAGGTTTCATGCACAGAAGAAAATCAAACAAGAAAATCCACACTATAAAATCCTATAGCTTGGAGAAGTTGTAGTTGAATGAACATAAAATGCAAGAACACATATATATATATATATATAAAAGGAAAAGAAAAATATATTACCTGAGCTCCCCATCCAACACCAAAAGAAGAAATAGCAGACGGTGCAGACCATGACCCATCTTCTTTGCGAGCAATAACAAGCCCCGTTCCAATATTATAAGTAGCCATTAATCCAACCTTCACAACTGTAATAATTGCAAGACCTTTTGCATGTCTTAGAATGGTGTCTGGGATTGACCTTTCTGGTCGAATGGAACCCACCTGAACAACAATTTCTCAATAGTAATCATGACAATAGGAAGAGTTGCAAAAACTCCTATAGATATCATTGTTCTAATCCCAGTAGTTAAAATATAGAAGCCCATTCTCCATTTGATCACATCAAAAGATGAAAACCAGCGCTTCACAAACATCCCAGCAGAACTAAATTGTAAACTCTATGGACGTAGAGAGCAACAAATGCACTTTACGAAGTTACAATAGAATGCTTCAACTAAACATTATAAATTTGTGAATAAGAGAAGGAAGACTTTTGTAAACTTTGGCCATTTTGAAACCAGCTGATGCTATAAACTTATGGAGAAATCCAGGTTCTTCATTGTTAGATGGAAATGAACTCAAGAATTTCACAAACTAAGGGCCCGTTTGGCATCATTTCTGTGTTGAGAAAGTTTCTATTTTGAGAATTTGGTTATGCTGAGAATGTTTCTCTTCTGAGAGTGAGCTATGCCGAGCTTGTTTGGCAATGCTCTGTAAAATTGTTCCCAAGGAACATTATCATCAGAATCATGTTTAGCAATGTCCTTGAATTTTAATTTATTGTAAAATATAAATACAACTATCACACACACACACATATATATAATCCAATTTTTTAGTCTAAATAAATAAAAAATCCAACTTTTTAGATTCATACAACCCTTGTATTGCCCCCATGCTTCTTAAATTTATTTAATAAAATTACCTATATTGACAAGACAAAATACAACAACTTGAATGTGAGATTTACCCGGAAAAAAAAAAGTGAAAAAGGGTCATGAATGTGGATGAGTCTTTATAAATAAGCCAAAAAAAAAGGAGGAGTACCTGCAAAAACTTAATAATAATAAAATAAGAATATAGAAAAGCATCATATTTCAGATGTAATTGGAATATTATTCAAGGATTTAGATTGGCATGCTTTTTCTTCTTTCCTTTTTTGATCAGTAATATAGATTGGCATATAACTACTGAGTTTGCTTTATTACAGTTGTCATACTCTGTTTCTGCAGTCCTCTGTCATACTAAATTCAAGTCTCCAAATCATGGTGAACTCTCAATTTCTTGGGCATTATAAGTTATAACAGAACCTTTTTCTCTTTTTTGAATAGTTATTGTAACAGAACCTTGCCGACTAAACTTGTCTCCAATCAAAATAAAATATAAAAACTGAACGTCATTGGGTTGAGCAGTAGAAAGCACAGTGTGAATTAGTACATGATGAGAAAAAATAACTGAAGCAGAGGAATGACATACCTTGCTATAACCCCTAATGGTGTTTGTCGCCTTGTAGATCTCATATTCCATTGACTGTCCCCATGGAAAATTCACCCAGGATCTCAAAGTACTGAGGTCCGTCAGATCATGGGTTGGCAGCTGAGAAGCACGACTCACTTGATCCATCAAGCATTTCTGAACAGGCTCGAGCTTCACACAGCAAACATCACAGACCCGTCGAGGATCCCCTGTTCGGAAGTTTACTGGCAACAGGCTCCTCCCTTTAGAACACTCACTACAAAATAACCCGCCACAAAACCGGCAGTGATGCCTGGAACACATAATTGGATGAAACCTGACACTGCACAGCATGCAAGAAGAAGAAGCACTATCAGGCAGCCATTTAGGTGGCTCCGACTCGAGAACTTCCTTCATGTTGCCAAAATTCGCTTCAGTGAGAGTCTGAGCCATCTCTTTCCAAGCTTGTTCAAGGAGATGGGTAGATAACCACGACATCCTACACCTTTGGAGCTCACCATTTGCAAGAGCTGTCACTTTCCCTTGGGCTGCAAGCAACATCTCAAGCACCACATCCCACATTGTGAGTTCCTTATCTTCTCCAACAAATTGATTCCAACCCATATCCCCTTCAGGGAAGAACCCACCATTGGACCCAAATCCACGCCTCCATTCACTATGATCGCTTTCTGACATTGGTGGAACAGAAACAGGAATCCAAATGCCAGTTTCTTCATACAGTGGCGCATCGTAACAAAAGTATCTACCCTGTCTCTGATCACAGACATCCCTCTGTCTGTTATCCACCCCCACATCTAGAGACATACTGCTGGTAAATTCTTGGGTCAGTTCCATCTCTTGATGTGGCAAGTCACCAATCATGGAAGGAGACTTCTCATTTTGTTCCCCAGTGCCTGGCTCCTAATTACAGCAATGAGAAATAGATTTCAGAACCAAATTAGACATCAACTACTCCAAAACCAATAAATATTCCAAGTTGGCCACCAAACTGACCGGTTTTTTAAAATAGTGGCACTAGAGTCCAAAACTTGGTAGAAATAAGAATTTTTAATTTAAAACACTGTTTTTCCTATTTCTTCTCCTCAATCGCCTTCCCTAGAGTTGTTTGTAACCTTATATGGTTCCAAATCACATAAAATAAATAAAGAAATAAATAAAACCACAAGATTGGCTACTATACAAGATTTGAATTCTTTTGACCACTTAAAAAATTCACACTGCTACGTCGCTACATATCGCCACAACCGCCACATATCGCCCGCTATGTAGCATTTTGGCCATTGGCCACTACGCCTACTGCAACCGCTATTTTAATCCTTGGGCTGGTGTGGCATTCTAATGGTAAAGATCAGCAAACCAAAGCTCAACACTTTTATCTCCTATGCCATGGAGGAGGATATGCTCAACACACTTTAAAAAACACTGCCTTAACCATTACAATTTAAGGCTGATATTAATGCATCACATCGCGTTAGGTCGAGAGGGTCAACTTTTTTGAACTATAAGCTCCATTTTTATTTAAACCCTCCATATAAATAGTTTTTCAGGTGTTCCAAGCACAAATGGAAGCTCAGAAACCAACAGTCTAAAGACGGTTTTAATGGTATTTCAGTAGAAAAAGTTATGACCAAGTAATGATAAAGCTGGCTACCAAACCATTATGTAAAGGCCAGAAGCATTACATGAAAGTCATTATTCTAAACCATGATGCCCTCCAAACCAATGCACCCATGCGACGTGGGCCACAAAATCAATAATGCAATGAAATATAACTTATTGAGGAACCCACTAGTTATAGAAACAAGAGGGATTACCATCAACAAACAGAATCAGACATAAAGGGTGCGCTTGTGCAGCGAGAGGATTTAGCTCGCTGTGGATTTCCATTTCCACAAGAGAAAGGAATCCTGCATTCCTACACCCACACATAACAAATCAAAATCCTCTACATCAAGAAAATCAGTCATTTTTTTTCCTTTTCCACAAGGAAAATGTATCGCACCAATGAAATGACTGACAATTTTCCACTCTACTGCAGATTCCTATTGTCACACAAATGCACCCAGAAGATGATCATTTTACCACTGTACAATTATACATAGAAATCCCTTAACGGATCATCAAAACAACAGCAGAAGACCCATCATTTAACGCATATTTGTGAATGAAAGTTCAGTTCTCCATGGCACTTCCAGTGTTAAAAGTTCTTTGTGAAAATTGGAAACCAAGGACTCCAATTTCCATAGTTTCATAATCTGTGGTTTGGTACAGCAAAACAATTTTCCCTGATGAAATGTGTTTCTACCTCTTGTCTAAGCCTACAGAAAAACCCCATCAGTCCCCAATCTTCCTTTCTTAAAGAAAGAAACCCACAGAAAATGCTTTTCACATTGTAAAACCAAAACCCCAGAAAACGTCATCACAGAACAACTCAAACTCCGATTGCCTTTCATTACACAAACGCGCTCTCAGTTTTCCCTAAAGAAAGGCAGAGTATTGAACTAATTTTCCGCAATAGGAAGGAAACAAAAATTCGATTGTGTTTCATTACAAGACGCCCTCTCATCAAACCCCAGAATTCACGCGGTAAAATCCCCAATTCGAGCCACAATCCATCAAATCACTCAAATCGAATTCACTGCTATAAGTAAATTAAGAAACAAACTGAATCAAAATCCAAAAAAAGAACGTAGGAATGATTGGATGAGACGAATTACCATTCGAGAAGGAGGAGTTTCGGAATCGAGATCTAATCGGAGGGTTCGTTGAGAAACCCTAGTTTCTTCATGGGGTTCGAATTCGATGGTAGGGTAGAGCTTGTTTCCCTCCATCGATCAGAAGAAGAAGAGGGGCAAAAAAAAACACAAGGGGAAGCTCGATCAATCGAGAAGATGATTAGAGCTATGAGCTGTTTTTGACATAGAAGAAGAGAGAAGAAACGGCTACCATACGTGTAAAATAGAGAAAGTGATCACAAAGAAAGTGAATTGATTTTGATTGATTGATGGAGCTGGTAGAGGGAGGGAAAGATGGTCCCCATGGGCTTAGATTGGTCCATTGGGACATTCATTGAAATGCAATCCAAGCCAAGCCTGTTAGTACTTGGGCCTGTTAGTACTTGGGCTCATGGAGAAGAAGCCTGTGGGTGTGGGGTCTTCATGTCATACTTTACCCTTATCAAAAATTGTTATAATTTGGACAACTTTAATGCTATCATAGCAGCACCTCATTTATTCTCATTTATTGAATGGTTCTAAATCTCAGCACAAAGGTTGTTCTTCCTAAAGTCAACTTTCTAGAATTAAAGACATCATATGAAGTCTGTGTCAGCGTCTAAATATCCGATTACTTTTAAACGATCGATCTCCTGTAAGAGAGTAGATAATTCTTAGTCATGTTTAGATATCTCAAGACCTTCTTAATTCTCACTTAATGGGCCATTCTTGAATCACTTTGGTATCTACTTAACATGCCAACTGCAAAATTTATATTGGGTATAATGCATATTTGTGCATACATTAAACTACCAATTGCGGCTGCATATGAATGTTTATTCATTTGTTTCCTTTCAATCTCATTTCTTGGACACTGAGTCTACATAAACTTATCACCTTTGGTCGTATGGTACCTGGAGCTTTACATTCTTCCATACGAAATCTTTTTAGAATAGTTTTAATGTAAGCTTCTCGGGATAACCTAAGTAATCTTTAAATCTATCATGATAAATCTTGATTCCTATTACGAATGTTACTTCATTCATATCTTTCATATGAAAATGATTTCTTAAATATTCCTTGGTTTCACGAATCATGCCAGAGTCATTTCTAGCTAGCAAAATATCGTCGACATACAAGACCAAAATAATAAATTTGCTCCCACTAATCTTAAGATGAATAAAATGATCAAATACATTTTCGGTGAATCCGAATGCTATAATAACACGGTTTAATTTAAGGTACTACTGTCGAAAGGCTTGTTTTAAATCGACTTCTTTAATTTACATATTAATTTCTTTTCACTCTTTTTTACGAATCCTTCAAGTTATTTCTTGTACACCTTTTCTTTTATATTTTTATTTTAAAATATTATTTTGACGTCCATTTGATGTAACTCGAGATTAAAGTGAGCTACTAGAGTCATAATTAGCCTGAATGAATCCTTTTTAAACACCAGAGAGTAGGTTTCGTTGTAATCGATTCTTTCTCTCTAAATAAAAACCTTTGGTCATAAGTCCGGTTTTAAAATGTTCCACATTTCCCTTTGAATCCATTTTGGTTTTAAAGAACCACTTACAACCAACGGTTTTAGAATTCTTAGCTAGTTCAACGATATCCCAAACATCATTAGTGGCCATTGACTCTAGCTCATCTTTCATGGCATCTAGCCATTTATCAGAATTTTCACCTTCTATGGCTTCTTTAAACGCCCTACGATCACCCATACCCCAATATCAGCTTCGTTTTTAAGTATACAACATAATCATCCAAAATAGAAGGTCTTCTTGTATGAGTTGACCTCCTTGAAATTTCAAGATTTGGATCATTATTATGTTCTGTAAGTGATTCATTAATGGGTAATTGGGTTTTTTTTATACTCCTTGTTCATTTGGTAGTTATTGTTCTTCTTGATTGTCGCTCAGTACGATATTAAGTGAGACATAAAACTCACTCCTTTCATTAGGTACTCCAACATTTTTCTTAATTTCTTCATAAGTTATATTTCTATTTTGACCACTCCCACTGTTCAAATGATCCTAAAAAGATTAAGCATTTTCCGATTCAATGATCCAAGTTATATGGTTATAACAGTAAAACCTATACCCTTCAGACTTTTCCAGATATCCAATAAGATATCAGCTAATTATTTTAGGGTCCAATTTTCATTCATGAGGGTTGAAGATTCTTACTTCCGATGTACATCCCCATATTTGAAAATGATTTAAGTTGGGTTACATATTAGTTCATAACTCAAAAGGAGTTTTTGGAACCACTTTTGTAGGAATTCGATTTAAAATGAATATTGCCACTTTTAATGCTTCACCCCACATAGATTCTGGCAAATTAGCGTTGCGACCATGCTCCTAACCATTTTCATGTGGTCATCGGACCAAGTGGGAGAATGTTGAACTAAGTGAGTGTGGCCCACATGACCACATGGGGCCCCCTTTCTAGAACATCCGCTAAAGGATATTTCCCCATGGTCAAAGTTTTTTAAAAAACTTGCCTTTAAAAGGTGCTCAGTTAGAGAGATGAGATTGGAGAGATATTGAATACTTGCTTTAATGGGAGGAGAATATTCTTTATGTATAAAAGAATCTCTTGGGTTACTTCCTTGCCTATGGTGAATTCTTTAGGCTTCCATCACTTTGCGAGAGAGAAAGGAAAAATGGTTCAAGGAAGTTGTAAATCCCTTTTCGAAACAAGCCATCTATTGGTGTTCGTATCACAGAAATCCATGGAATCAAGTATGATTCTATTATATATTTAAGATTAATCATATTATTTGTTCATACCTAATGAGATTTGGGGTTTATGAAAATTCTAACACTTGTATTAGAGCCCGTTTTTTGGTGTAATAAATAATTGATTATGTGTTATATATTATTTTGAGGTTTTAGGGTTCCTGGGTTCTTTTAAGAATTAAACTCAACTACCCATAGGAAAGAAGTTTTGAGTATTTGATAAAAGAATATTCCATTTATTAAATAATGAATATTCCATTTATTAAATAATACGCCTCATAAATGAGTATTACAGTACGAAACCCAATATAAAAGAGGTGGGAATGAAAGATTTATGTTACGTTCATCATAAATTTTCTTGGTTTAAGAAATTACAAAGAGGAGAACCTTTGTGGATTTATTGTTATTTGGCTTTGGGCATAAAAGAACAAGATAAACATAATAGTTGCATTTAATTGAATTATTATTAATATTATAAATAAAAAAATAAAATAAATAGAGACACTGTGCACAGCGCAGTGTATAGTGCGCTGGGCTGTTCTCTGCCCAATGCACTATACAGTGCGTAGGTTGGCACCACCGGCCAAGCAGGGCTAGTGAGCTCAGCAAGCTAGGTCGGGCCAACTCGACTTGCACCCGCCGAGGATGTCTGCTTGGGCCGGGTCATAGTTTACGTAGGCTGACCGGACCTTGTCCGCCCACTACTGGGTCGGGTCGGGGTCTGGTCTGGGAGAGTTTTGGGTCAATTACGGTTGGGCCTGCCCCATTAAGGGCCCACTGAGCCTAGTTTAGTTTAGGGTAAAAATTCTCAAAATGACCCACTTATTAGACGGTGCCTATTAGTATATTCGATTGGCCAAAAAGAGATCTAAATATGACCTAATTAAAGATCAGAAGCTGACTCCCTACCAAATTTTTATACATACTAGTACTTACCGAATCTTCAGTGTGACCTATTATTTTGGTCATTCTTGACGTATCTGTGGTCCAGTTAAGATGTAATAGATAGATCTAAGTGTCAATTGAATTCTGGTAATATGAACAGGTCCCTGATCTGATCAAATCAAGAGGTATCAATTGATCAAGTGAACGTCTGCTTAATCTTGAATGCTATTAAATTGATCAGATCAGAACCGTTAAAGTGGTTCATCAGCATTGTTTTATTCTTTGGATGTCACTGATCAAGATCTATGTTGAACATGTCAGCCAGAAATGGATGGTCCAGAATCTATTTTGATCATATTGGACTCATACGGACTCAGAGTTACAATGTGTTTTCTCCTATGGGTACATATCGATTCGATCTTTAATCTAAACGATTTAAATAAGTGATAAGGTATCTCTAACATTTTGGCATATTTCTTTAAGTGGTAAATTAGATTATTAAAATCTATTTCCGCATTAAATTTGACATATTTGGATTTATAAAATATTATAATTGTTTATTGTGTAATCGGTACTTGCATATAATGATATTTCTTTAGCAAATGCAATAATAGTTTATGGGCCCATTAAATAAGTTTGGTTTAAGTAAATGACCATATTAAGGACATTTTGACCATTGTAAACTCAAATTATTGGATCATGATGGACATAGTCTATGAATGTCAAATGAAAATTTTATTACACTCATTTGGTGTATTCGGGGTTTTCCCCAAATTAGTTAGTCACATCTTTATTTGACAATTAAATGATAAATTAAGTTTTATCGTATGTATCAATTGGAAATTAACTTTTGATTAACTTCTTACCGCCAAAGCGGCGTATTGTTATGAAAAATGTATAATTTCTTGAATTGAGTTTAAGGAGTCACCTTTATTTGAGTGATTATAACAACAATTAATATTGTATATTCATTAATGGAGGTTCACCCAAAGATGAGATCATTCAAACGGTTCGAAATTGCAACTCGACATGTTAATGAATATGATATAAAATTTTGACTTATTTACATCCAAAGGTGTGGCCTTCTTGATTTATATCACATTTGTTAACATGAAAAAAAATTAAATATGGAAGGCAATAATTCAAATGTTGCTTATCCACCCAAAGCTAGATTTACAGTTATGTACCCAGTGCTATATTCTAGTTGCATAATTAAAATTTAAAGCAAAATCTTAACATATAATTATTTATGTTTCTTTTGGTAACTAGATCCTTGCCCACACTTTCCATCTTAGGGACCATACTCACTTTGGATGGTTCTGATTTCATTGAATGGTTAGATGCAGTAATGCTTGATATAACATTTTTAGATTTAGAAATTGCCTTCGATGAACCCATGCCTGATGAACCCATTAAAAATACTACTGCAGAACAAAGAGCAATCTATGAAAAATGGATAAAGGCAAATAAAATGAGAATAAAATCATCTTAAATTCTATTTCACATACTATCATAGGATCCATAGAAATAAAGATAAGGTCAAAGACCTCTTAGATACGGTGAAAAAGCAATTTACGATAACAGACCTATAGGCTATGGACCCGGTGTCTAACACCAGCGTTTATGTGTTATCGTAAATTCCTTTTTCACCGTATCTAAGAGGTCCTTAGCCTTATCTTTTAATTCTATGGACCCTCTGATACTACAGGAAATAGAATTTGAGATGATTTTTATTCCCACTTTGTTTGCCTTTATCCATTTTTCATAGGTTGTCCTTTGTTATGCAGTAGTATTTTTATTGGGCTTCTTAGGCATGGGTTCATCGAACGCAATTTCTAAGTGAAAAAATGTTAAAGCAAGCATTATATCATCCAAGCATTCAACGAAATTGGAACCATCCAAAGTTGGTATGGTCCCTATGGTGGAAAGTGCGGCCAAGAATGTGGTTACTGAAAGTAACAATACCGCTTTAGAGTTTTATTCTTTCAACCAGAATAAAGGAATGAGCACATCACTGTCATTCTACCTTGGGTGGATAAACAACATTTGAATTATTACCTTCCATAACTAATTTGTCCATATTACCAAATGTGATATAAATTAAAAAGATCACACCTTTGGATGTAAATCAGTTCAAGATTTTATATCATATTCATAAACATATCAAATTCCAATCTCGAACCATTCAGATGATCTCACCTTTGGGTGAACCTCCATCAATGAAATCGCAACCTTAAGTGTTGTCATAATCGTACAAATAAAGGTAATTCCTTAAAATCAGTTCAAGAAATTATACATCTTTTATAACTAGGACACTTTGGTGGCTAACAAGTTAATTAAAAATTAATCTCCAATTGATGCATATGATTACACTTAATTTGTCATTTGATTGTCAAATAAAAACATATCCAATTGATTTGGAAAAAAACCTTCACTACAACAAATAATTGTAATAAAATTTTCATTTGACATTCATCGACTATGTCCATCATGATCCAATAGCTTGAGTTTATAATGGTCAAAATGTCCTTAATATGGCCATTTGCATAAACCAAACTTATTTAATGTATCTATCAACTATTATTGCCTTTACTAGAATTATATCATTGTATGCAAGGAATGATTACACAATAAACAACTATAATAGTTGATAAATCTAAACATGTCAAATTTAATGCGAAAATAGACTTTAATAATTTAATTTGTCACTTAAAAAAATATGCCAAAACTTTAGAGATACCATATCATTGATCCGAACCATTCAGGTTAAGATCTAATTGATACAAACCCATAGGAGAAAACACATTGTAATTCTAAGTCCGTATGAGTCTAATATGATCAAAATAAATTCTTGGCCATCCATCTCTGGCCAACATGATCAACACAGGTCTTGATCAGTGACATTCAGAGAGCATTACAAGGCCAATGAACCACTTTAACAGTTATGACAGTGACATTCAGAGAGCATTACAAGGCCAATGAACCACTTTAACAGTTATGATATGATCAATTTAGTACTATTCAAGATTAATTAGACCTTTATTTGATCAAGTGATACCTCTTGATTTGATCATATCGGGGACCCATTCATATTACTGGAATTCAATTGAGACTTAGATCTATCTATTACATCTTTACTGGATCATAGGCACATCAAGAATGACCAAAACAACATATTACACAGAAGACTCAGTAAGTAAACAACATGTACATAAATCTTTTTTTTTTTTTTTTTTTTAGAACGCAGGTTCAAGCTCTTTGGACTAGAATAACCCCTACAGGCCTCGGAGAGAAAGCCGTGTAAAATTTCCCTGTGAACCCAGTGTGGTAGTGCAGTTTCGAACCCCCAACCTCCGGTTGCAAACCGTGGTCCTAGGCCAACTGAGTTATTTCTTGAAGTTATGTACATAAATCTGGTCAGGCGTCAATTTCTTATCTTTAATTAAGTCCGATTTAGATCTATTTTTTGCCAAGCAAATATACAAATTGGCATAGTCTAATACATGGACATGGATCATTCTAAGAATTTTTACCCAAAATTGAAACGGGGCTAAATGGCCCCTTGATGGGCCAATCCCAACCGTAATTGACCCATGATTTACCCAGACCGGACCTTGACTCGGTCTGACCTGAGAGTGAGTAGACCAGGTTAGGTTGGACAACCTGAACCATGACCCGGCCTATGCAGACATGCTGGGTTGGTGCAGGTCAGGTTTGCCATACCTGGATGGCCCGGCCCACTCGCCCAACCGGTACGGCGGTGGCAGCCAGCGCACTGTATGCTGTGCAGCGTGCCTTTATTTATTTATTTATTTTTAATTTTGAATATTAGTAATAATAATTAAATATATAAAAAAAACTATTATAATTATCTTATTCGTTCATGCCCAGAGCCAAACAACACTATATTCAAAGAGGTTCAAACCATTTTTGTAATTTCTTAAACAAAAAAAAATATACATGAAGAGAAAATAAACTTTCATTTTCAATATTATAAAACTCATTTATGAGGTGTATCATCCAATAAATGGAATATCTTTTATCAAATACCTAAAACTTCTTTCTTCTCGATATTTGCATTTGATTCCCCTGAAAAACCCAGAAAGCCCCAAAATCTCAAAATGTAATAGATAAAAATCGATTATTTGTTATACATAAAACTGTGATATCATACCAAATGTTAGAATTTTCATTAGCCCAAAATCTCATTAGGTATAAAGAAATAATACGATTAATATGAAATATAATAAAATCATACATGATTCCATGGCTTTCTGTGATTCAAACACCAACAGATGGCTGGATTCAAAAAGGGATTTACAACTTCCTTGAACTCTTTTTTTTTTAGTCAAAGTCCATAAAATTCAACATAGACAAGAAATAACCTAATAGATTCTTTTATGGATAGATAATCCTCCAATCAAGGCAAATATTCAAAATCTCTCCAAATCATGTCTTCCTAATTTTACACCTTGTAAAGGCAAGTTTTTCAAAAACTTTGACCATGGGAAATATCTTTTATTGGATGTTCTAGAAAGAAGTGGTCCCCATGTGGTCATGTGGGCCACACTCACTTAGTCCAACAGGACCCACTCCGATTTATACCCATTAGAACTCCACTGATTATATATATATATATATATATATGAGCAAGGCTCTCCTAAACTCAAACTTAGGATAAAATCTCGTAAGCTCATACTAGTGGGGCCGACCTTTGGTCCATCCAAATGGACCAAACACATGGCCCCTCTAAATTACACATGTTCACCAACTTTCGGTCATATCCGAATTTACTAGACCGTTGGATCGACTATGTATCGATCTGAATGGACTATTGACCATTAAAACTTTTGGGCCCATATGGAGATGATAGAAATCACGGTTGAATCTTATTTTTTGTAGAGATGAGCTTAGGAGAGTTGGCCTATATATGAGCAAGGCTCTCCTAATCTCGAGTTTATGATAAAATCTCATAAGCTCATACTTGTGGGGCCCACCTTTGGTCCATCCAAATGGACCAAACACATGGCCCCTCTAAATTGCACATGTCCACCAACTTTCAGTCAAATCCAAATTTACTAGACCGTTGGATCAACTATGTATCGATTCGAATTGACTATTGACCATTAAACTTTCGGGTCGATATGGAGATGATAGAAATTACGGTTGGAACTGATTTTTTGTAGAGAGGAAGATCCCAGGGATCCCTTGAAATCCCCCTAACCCCCATCCCCATGTGGGTCCCCATGTGGGCTCCACCACACACTTGAGCTTACTTTATCCTAAGCTTGAGCTTATGAGAGCTGGCCCCCCCACACACACACTGGCAACAAAAGCCTGTGCTTAGCCCGGGCCCAAAACTGAGAATATATTTAGAATTAAAGTATGAAAAAAGAGGTTATTTAATTGAAATGAAGAGTATCATATAGACACCGGTGCACAAGTATGGTTGCACATAACTGTCATACTATGATAATGTAACATGAAAGAATAAGTTTATGCGAAATAATAATTAATGAATTTAGCTTCAAATACAAAGTTAAATAATAATAAATTTAACGTCTAGAAGAATAAGAAAATTGGATAATTTATGCTCCCTTGATCTATGTGTGAACAGTGAAGATCCTATGCACCAATAGAATGGAAATGGCCTTCAGTCAAAACTCAAAAGGTTCATAACAACTTCATTAAGGAGCTACAACAATTAAAAAATAGAATTGGTTATCAAATATAAATCACAAAAGAGTTACTTAAAGCAATTAAAAACGGCATCCTGGTTTACTTTCCTATGACAACAGATGGCCCATTTAGCAAAAGCAAAAGCAACATACATCATAATACAAAAATTTCTCCATTGATTATCTGCAAATATAAAAATCGTACTGTTATTCCAATTTTTCCACCCCAAATCAATTTGTGACCTATGCTCACTATAATTTTGGATAGAATTGGAAGAGAAACAGTACCCCCACGCCCAGAAAGTCTTTACCAAACTGTAGACCACATGATATTTTCTGGTGGGGTTGTGCATATTATCACAATGAATTATATATATATATATTCCAAATTATGCTATTGGAACTCCATAATGCTTGTTACAGGGAGAAAAGGAAGAAAGGAAAAAAAAAAAAAAAAAAACCAACTACTAGAGCAAAGATTTCTTGGTCAGAAATTGTAGAATGAAGGAGTTACGGCAAAAATTGCAAAAATGAAGGAGTTAGGGTTTAATACCTTTGGTACAGATAAGAGGGAAAGGAAAAAAACTATACTCCATGATCAAAGCGTGAAGATGCTCACGAGGCTCGTGGACAATCTTGTTGCTGGAGATCGTATGATTGGTGAATTGAGCAGGACTTGTAAAATGGTGATGAATGATGAAGAAGATGATGAAGAAATTGGGTGTGGATTAGAGATTTTAAGGAAGTATTAGAGGGCTATTGTTTAAATTTTATTATTATAAAATTCTTTTAGCAATCGCATTTACATGTGAAGGTATAATATCCTCACTAAAGTAGGAAACTGGGTTTACATGTGAAGGTATAAAACTGGGTTTGCGTGTGAAGGTATAATATTCTTACTAAAGTAGGAAGTAGGCCAATTAACTGTTTGACTTCATAAAGTTGTGATCATATGTGCAGCCCACCTCCTAATATGTTAGGTTGGGGGGGTTCCAGAATGAGATATTTAAGGTTGTGATCAGATCGGTGCAAATGGGAAGAAAAGTGTGCGATTGGATTTGTAGGGTGTGATTTGGTTTGATGGTGGACATCATGTGATCCTTGACATAAGTGTGTGATTTAAAGAAAGTAATTAGAAGAAATCGTAATTGATGAGGAATATTAGGAAAGTAGTAGAGGGAGAGATATTAAGAGGATGAGAGATTTTAGGAAGTATTAGAATGAGAGATTAGAAGAATGAAATTTGAATGTGATCAGAAGAAATAATAATTGATGAGGAATATTATTAGGAGAATGAGAGATTTTAGGGTAGACTTAGAGGGAGACATATTAAGAGGATGAGAGATTTTAGGGAAGTATTAGAGGGAGAGATTTTAGGAAATAAACGTATAATTGGTTGATGATGGGGAGAGATTTTAGGACATTGAGAAAGGCACCAAGCAAGTCCCCATGTGAAAGGCAAAGCTTCCCTTCCTATTTTCTAAGTGGTTTTTCTAAAAGGAGAACTCATGTGGGTGATGACGTGGCACCCCCTCACAGCCCACCTCCCAGTTTGCTTTAGTATATACTAGCGCTTCAGGGCCCGCGTCTAACGCAAGCCTTTAATTCATGGAAGGAAAACCGAATTTAAGTTAAAAGTAAACACTGAGTACATAAACAAACTCCATTTAAATTAATTATACTTAAAATTCAGAATCAGTCATCATCTTTTGGAAAACCCCATATACCTTTATCCCTTCCTATTAATGGGGTATGGATATTGGACGGAGATAGAGGTTAGTTGAAAGTAAATTTAAAAATAAATAGGATCAAATTGATTGTCAAATGCAATTGGTAGGCATGCTTATTTTAAAGAGGCAATTTTATTAAAAAAAATTTATATATAAATCTAAATCAATCATCAATATCAAAACATTGAATCATATCCGAGATAAAACTGAGCGTGTTCTTATGGTATCAATGGCGACGTCCTTACAATGTATATGCCTCTATGCGGTCCTCTCATTCTCTATCGGAGTGATGATATAACCATAGTGTCTCCCTAACCATTTGCAGTAATGGTCATTGGAGCTCGAACAACTACGCTAGAATATTTAATTTACAACAAATCATTGCATAATAAGAGTGAATTACAATTTCCTAAAACATACATACAAAGAACAAAAAAATATTAAAGAAAAGTAATAAAAAAAAAACAAAAGTACCATTTTACTGCCTTTGTTGATTTCAATTTGCATTCCTATAACCCTGAAATATATATATATATATATATATATATATATATAAAACCACTGAAATCAACATCATCGACAACAACAAAGTGCATAATTATAAGAAAGAAACTGTTTATGTTGATGAAGCTTAATGGCAAGGGATGCAAAATATCTACTGCTGATTACAAAGCAAACAATACAATTGGGTACTAACTTGTCCATTGTTGGCATGTAATAATCAATAGTATAAATTACCTAATCAAAGGACCTATATAGTTGGACCCATATAGTTCCACGTGCAAAAACAAAAAAAGAAAAAGAAAAAGAAAGATATGACCCACTTTTGCCCATGATAAGCTTGGGACTTAATTAATAACAATAAATAATTCGATTGACAGTGTCAAAGAAGTATCATTAAAGAAACTATTAAAATTTTAAATAGGGAAAACTCTATTTAAATATGAAAGTAAATATTCAAGTAATTAAATAAACTCCATTTAAAATTATATCAAAAGCTTTTGGAGAAACTCATATACCTTTATGCCTTTCCCTTCGCGAGACATATATATTGCATGGAGAGAGAGAGAGAGAGAGAGAGCACCTATATGAATCAGAAAAGCTTAAAAAAAATCTAAAAGCCAAGCTGAAGCATTACAGATTGTGACATACGTAGAGAACGAGGTGTTTCTGGTACTAACCTGAATTACCCACAAGCTTACAAGTATTTTCAAACAAAATAAACCAAACCCAACCAAGTAGAAAATTTGCAAGAAAATAAATGACATAACTACAATTTTAAATAGGAGAAAACAAATCAACATAAATATGATAATAATTAAAGAAGGGACGGGCTCCCTTAAGCTACAGCTTAGGGGATCATAAGCTGGATCGTGTAATCTACACGTGTGCCGCCCAGGAAGAGAATGGGTCTTGGCCCGCTCTTTTTTTTAATTGTCGTCTTGGCCCGCTCTTTTTTTACATATCCCTCTTTTCAGCCTAATCGATTTGCAACTCAAACATTCCCTCTCTCGTCTCTCTCGCGAGCGCAATCTACTCTTCGTCTCTCTCTCAACTGGTGTCATCTCCTCTCGTCTCTCTCTCGGGCATCATCTCTTCTCTCCCTGCGCTCTCATCTCCGCCCAGATCCAAAAAAGGGGCAGTTTTGAGAAAAAGGCCGGAGCAGTCAGTGCGGTTGCTTTTCTCTCTGCAACTCTCACTATCTCCTCTCTCTCTCTCTCCCTCTCTCTGCACTCCCTCTCTCCGGCCAGATGCAGAAAATCAGTAACTCTCCCTCTCTCGTCTGCAACTGTCTGGCCAAATTTATGAAACAAATGTTTATAACTGGTTTCAGAATAGACAGGTGAGGTAAAAAAGGGAGCAAACTGCAGCCCATATCAAATAACACGGAATCTGAAGTTGAGACAGAAAATGATTCTCCCAAGGAAAATGAGAAAGCCAAGCAGACTGTGTTTGAAGTTGAGGTAGATTTTTGGTTTCTGGGATTCTATATGTAATAAGAAGAGATCTCAAGAAAACTCTGGTTTTCGTGGGTTTTGATTTTGGATCTTGTTTTTCGATGTTCTAATGTGCTGGTAAGAGTTCAGATTTTTTGCTGAGAAAATTTGGCCTGTTTTGTCTTCATGTGATCTTTTTCTGGAAAGTGAAAATCTTCATGTGATCTTCTTCATTGGCATAAATGGACAATTGGAGATATACTAGTCTTTTTCATCCTTTTTTTTTTGTGTTGTTTTGGTTTGAAGATATGATGTAAGAAGCTAGAGATTCGTATGAGTTTGGAACTTCAAAAATCATCAAACCATGTTGTTGTGGTAATTGATAGAGAAAATTTAAAGCAGTTTGAATGAACAGAGAGGACTTTGTCTAAACATAAATGGCTTTGGTCTACTGTAAGAGTCTTGGACTTCTGGGGCAGCACACTGATTCTTTGTTGTTTAGATGTCTTTGTTTGGTGTTTGTAGCACTTGTATTCAGATATTTTGTAATTTCTTCCGTTACTGGTTTGGTGGGATATGGAGAGAAGCCCACACATTGGATACACAAAAAATCAACATCAGCTGATGATTCGCTAGTTGGAGTTCGGACGGACAAGTTCTTGGAGATTCCTCATATTGTTTGGGGATTAAACAATCAGAAAATTGCATTTGCAAGGGCATGGTGACTGCAAGAATGCTTAATATGACTCTGTTAATGCCTAGCGTAAGTGCCTCTTTGTTCCAAAGAAACTGACCTTTTGAAACCCATTTCATTTGACAAGATCTACTAGCTCGATACATTTAATTCACTATGTAGTGGTTTTGTCAATTTAACACTAAATGGACAATATAGAAGCAACTCGAGACTCTCTCATTCATCCCAACCACAATACATTGGAAATAACCCATTGGTCTTGTTGATCCCAACCACAATACTTCTGCCATTGAAGCTAAAAATGAAAAAAAAAAAAAAAAAAAAACAATCCTTCAGCAAGCAAATTCAACGAGTATCAGTCCTAATTTTAACAGTTGGGCATAAATGAACATCAACAAGATATTTCATATATATATATATATATATATATAAAAAAAACTAGTAGCAGCCATTAACAATTGGGCGAGATCTTGATTTTGTAGATAAATCACATCCTTCATATCCCATACAGTGATGCCCATTCAATCAATCCAAACCCTCTTGCTTGTACACATTCGAGCAGTGAATTGGCTCTTTCAACCTGTGAATTGGCTTCCATCCACATTTCTATTGGGAATTTAGGAAATCTCAACTAAAGGCATATCATCAAATAACCTGTTACAAAATTCTTGTTCCTATTGGGAATTTGTGGAAGGAGCTGCAGGCATGTTACACCCCGACCCGAGTTAATCAAGATTAACTCTAATTAATCAAGATTAACGTGGATTAAGCATGATTAATCAACTTAATGGTGATTAATGACTAAGATGGGTCAAATTAGTCTTAAACAAATGAATTAAGTGTAATGGAAAGAGTTTGAAAGAGATTAACTCAATGGAGTTGATTTTAGACCCAAATTAGTGAAATTGAGGACTTTTTCGTAAATACGGGTTTTAGCGTATTTCATCGAATGTGATGAAAGTTGATACCATCATGTGTATCTCAAAGAGTACATTAAGTTTCATAATACACACAATTTTATTTGAGTTGAAATGAATCAAATAGGCTTTCATTTGACTTAAATTGAAAATATAGTGGAATAAATCGGTTAAAGTGCAAATAGGGTCCTTTATATTGTGTAGAGAAGAACCCAGAACCATTTTCAGTCGGCTTTTGAGTTCTGTAAGTGCTGGAAACAGGGAGTTCAACTCCATTCTTCTTCCTTCCTTTTGTTTTCTTCATTGATTTGTAAGCTTGAAGTGTGCAAAGGTTAGGGTCAACTTCATCATCATCTTCCTTGAGTTTCTTTGGAGTTAGAGTTTGGATTGAAGAGGTTTTGATCTCAAAACTCAAAGTTATCAAAGGGGTTTTTGTGTTTCTCTCAACTAAAGGCAAGTATGAACACTTATTTGTGATTATATGCTAATTTGAATGTGAGTTGTTGTAGATTTGGTTATTAGGTGGAATTATGGTTTGTTTGGTTATGATTGAGTGGATATTTGAATCAATTGAATGATGAAATAGAAGTGTTTTATGATTTATAGATGATAATTAACGGAGGGAACATGAGGTTCCATGTGTATGTGCAGGTTGTGAATGGTTAGAATGAGAAGAGAGAATGGTTCAGAATTCCGGAGTGGATTTCTGAAGCGTTTGCTCAAGCGAACAGGGAGTCCGTTTGAGCGAACTGTCTTCTGTAAGTGTTCGCTCAAGTGAACAGGGATATCGCTTGAACGAACAAGGGTCTGTTTGGACTGACAGAAATTCTGTAGAGGTCGCTTGAGCGAACATTAAGTACGCCCGAGCGAACATAGTTCTGTATTGGTCCGCTCGAGCGAATAGTAATTCGCTCGAGCGATCCTGATACTGTCCGGGTATTAACTGTGCGCAAAATTTGGGCCAATCGATTGGACCTAATGGTTCGACCGATTGGGGGACTTAGTTTGAGTCCAATGGATTTTGGATTTTTGGGTTTTTATGTGAAATTGGAGTACGTCTTGTGAGTGTAAATACTTCCCCAATTAGTTTTAAGACTAATCATGGGTTAACTTGAGTTATTGAGAATAAGAGGGTTCCATGAATGAACCATAATGGATCGATAATGGCCTAAACTCCATGGGTGATAATTACAGGGACTAATAATTGACATATTGTATATATAATGTGATGTCCATCGAGAATAACACGTGCATTGGGAAACCAATGGTTACACCCGAATGGTCGTTTAGAATTGAGATAAGATTGAGTGAAACCATAAATGATTAATGACTCTATCATTATATCATTGTGTTCCAATCTAATGAGATTTGTATTATTGTTATTCATTTCCTTTGTCATGAAAGGAATCATTGAATTGAATTATATCCATTAATTTGTAATTAAATGGTAATTAATTAATACGTTAATTGAATTGTTCATTGAGTCTGGAACTACATAGTGATTTCTATAAGCTCTTTGGAGCTGTTACTGCTGTAGCAGTTTATATGGGAGTGTTCCGGAACTCCGTGGTGATATCAGTTGTCCCTGGCCTGGTCACTGATAAATCCCACATTATATGAATCCTTCCGTTTGGAAGATGGTAATCCTTCTTGTTTAGGAAGATGGTAATTGAATTGAAATGAAATGCTATTGTAGGTTTGCCAACTATGAAAAACTAATATTGATTTGAAGTAAACGGTAATTGTATTGGTCTAACTTTGGATTAGACAAATGAAATCATGTATTAGCATGTTAAATCATGTAATTGTTTATACATTGTTGAATTGTCAAACTCATAGTGTTATTGATGGCATTACAGGCACAGCTGCCCATGCCGGTCCTTCTGAGGCCATAGCACCAGCGGAGACGACCAATCCGGTTCCTCCAGGAGGACTAGTTGAATGGAAGTGAAGCAATATCATATGAGTATGATATTGAAACGAAAACTTGAGAGGAAAATCTGAGTTGAACGAAATTGAAAGTGGTTTTGAAACGTTTCACACTTTTTGATCCTTGCATTGTATTTAAATATGCAAGCGATTAATGTTGTACATAATGTAAATGAATTTTTGTTTTTGTACATAAAGCAATGTAATTGTTATATTCCGCATAATGTGTAATGATATCCCTTGTGAATTTTGATGTGATTGAAGTTCACGTGAGTAAGTATGCGCCACGACTGGGGATTATCTTAGATCTAATCTTAATCTTGGACTCGGGTCGTGACAAGGCAGCGATCTATTAGGGAGAGATGGCGAGCGAGGGAGAGAGAGAAGATGGCCAGACATGGGAGCAAAGGGCGGAGCGCAAGGCGCATATTTTCTTGATATGACTGGAGACATGGAGTGCAGACGAGAGAGGGAGAGTTGTAGATTTTTTGCGTTTGGCTAGAGAGAGGGAGTGCACCGACTGCTCCGACTTTCTTCTCAAAACTGCCCCTTTTTTTTGGATTTGGGAGGAGATGGGAGTGCAGTGATGTAGAGATGATGCCCAGGAGAGAGAGACGAGAGGAGATGACACCAGTTGAGAGAGAGACGAGAGGAGATGACACTAGTTGAGAGAGAGACGAAAGAGAAAGAGCTACAGCAAGAGGAGATTGCACCCATGAGAGAGACGAGAATGCTTGAGTTACAGATTGATTAGGCTGAAAAGAGGGATATGTGAAAAAAAGAGCGGGACAAGCCGAAAATGTGAAAAAAAGAGCGGGCCAAGATCCATTATCATCTTGGGCGGCACATGCGCATATCGCACGATCCAGCTTATGATCCCCTAAGCTGCAGCTTAGGGGAGCCCCTCCAAAGAAAGAAAGAATATTTATATAATTCCATTATAATTCAGGCTCAAAGTTCTTATACATGACAATGATATCGTTCCATGCCTGGACAATGTGGGGCACACACTGCTGCCGCATTGCGTCCTTGACATTGCAAGCGACCGAGGACTCCTCTTGCATCCTTGGGTAATCCTGGCTAATGAGTTCATCGTCGAGCGAGTGAGCAAGTCAAGGAAGACAGACGACGAAATCGAGGGTTATTCCAAGTAGATGAAAGTGACCGATACCTGAGCATGTTCCTAGTGAACGATTGTGATTCCAAGAGCCTGAATGAAGTGAAAGTGCTGGGCGTCTGTTCTGCACATGGGAAGAGGCTGGCGATGTGCTGCGCAGGGAGGAGGAAGAAGAGAGGCGGAGGTGGTGGCTCTGGGTTTCTACGCGAGGCTGGGGCAAGAGGGAGATGGAGATTGTGGAATGGGTTGGGGATTCTGCACAGGGATGTGGGCTAAGATGGAGGGAGAAGGGTTTTATTGAGGGATTGGGTTTTGTTGGTAATAGGGATCTCATTGATGGAGAGATTTTAAGATAATTATGGTTGGTAATAGAAATTTCATTGAGATTTTTTAGGGTAATTCAAATGAATTAATTTTCTGTTGCCACATGTCATCCTCCTAGGAAACCCCCTCCGCCACGTGTCACTATCTCATGAAAAGGGCATTGCTTTTATATATATAATAATATGGGGCTAGCTCTCCTAAGCTCAAGCTTAGGATAATTAGCTCGAGTGTGTGGTGGGGCCCACTTGGGGACCCACATGGGGATGGGGATGGGGGGATTTCAAGGACTCCTTAAGATCATCCTCTATGTAAAAAATCAGCCCCAACCGTAATTTCTATCATCTCCATATGGGCCTAAAAGTTTAATGGTCAACAGTCCATTCGGATCTAACCAAAAGTTGGTGGACATATGCAATTTAGAAGGGTCATGTGTTTGGTCCATTTGGATGGACCAAAGGTGGACCCCACAACCATGAGCTTACAAAGTTTTATCCTAAGCTTGAACTTAGGAGAGCCTTGCTCTCTCTCTCTCTCTCTCTCTATATATATATATATATATATGGACCAGCTCTCCTAAGTTGAAGTTTACCTTATCCTAAGCTGAAACAGTGATGGTCCTACACATCAAAGTCGATTATCGTTGTTTTTTGCATGATGATCGTTTCCAAAATCAAGATAAATCCAATCAGAACTGGATTTTCCAGTTCCATCATGCAAAAAACAGATATAATCAACTTTAATTTGTGGGACCGGCACTATTCCAGCTTAAAATAAGGTAAGCTCCAGCTTAGGAGAGCCCTGCTTATATATATATTAATTGATGATGATTTATGGAAGATGTTCTTTGTTAAGACATTCTACCGACCTCTACTTATTCTTTCTTCTTCTTGACATTCGTCCGGACCATCTCTTAAACGACCACTCATCAACTCATTGCTTACACAATGCTTCTGCATCCACCATAATTAAATCATGAATTCCTCTGGTTCAAGTAGTGTGGAGAAGAACCTCCGCATGCCAATCGACCGACGCTGGCTCCATACCAGATCAAAACCCACATACCACTTGAGATATTCCCCTCTCTCCAAAGGGCAACAAGCCACTTGAATGAAGGAAAGTCTCATACTGGGATAAGGGATCCAGGAGGTGAAGTAGAGTTCATTGCATCATCTTCTTGTCCCAAATCCGTAGTTTTGTAGCTGACAGTTTTGCTGCCACCAGGAGGCAGCAGCCAAAGATACCACATTACTTCTTTTCATTGGTTGAGTCATGCATATTGCAGACAAGCCTGCAAAACAACCAATACAAAGATAAATATAAAGGAGGAAACACCGCTACAATAAAATTATTATTGTTGTTGTTGTTTTCTGTTTGTTTAATTGGATGGTCCCATAAATAAGTTTTGTTAAGAATTTTATTGTGATTGGCTAATTAATGGGTTGAATAAAACTTTGAGTCCATTTGAGTTGTAATTTTCTATTTATTTTAGAATGGACTGCAGTTCGAGCGAGGCGGACCAGGCCCAGTTGGATCCGAACTCTATATTGGAGTTTGAAAAGGCTTGCTATTCCAATTGTATTTTTACTAGAAGTTTTATGCACAGATTTGGGGCTATATATTTAGTAATTCTCTCAACTCAAAGACACACAAGAAGTTCATTTCTCTTATTCTAAGGTGAGAAAACCCTAAGAGAGATTTCTTATTCTCTAGAGCTATTGAGAGATTGTTCTGAAAAGCTGCTCTAGAAGGTTTAAAGTATCTACTTCTTTGTACAAGATTAATTCATCTTAATACTCAAGGTGATTGAAGGAGGATCAAGTATAGGGGGCGGTGCACGGCGGAGAAGTCATGGCAATAGGAGAAGTTGTGTAAGAACAACTACAGTCCTTAGGTCGACGTACTGACTGTGATAAAGGAGCTGTGAGTATATCTTATAACCGTTTAATAGTGATTAATTTTTTTGATCGTGGTTTTTCCCTCGGTAAGGGTTTCCACGTTAAATTTGTATTTGTCTTTTTGTGGTGACTGCTTGATAGATTAGATTGCTAGTTCTCTTTGGTTTACTTAATTATTTTTGTTGTGCATTCGTATTTGGATTAGCTTGCTCGTCCAATTCTTGTAACTTTTAAGTTCATTTCTTTTTTAATTAGGAGTTTGTTTGCCAATGGAAATCCTCCGCAATACATATATTGGGATTGATCTATGTGTAAAACGTCAACGTTAAACTCAATTGATAATATTGTTTGTGTACTAGTCCGTGAAAAATGGCATTTCACATTGATTGCATTGAAATTTGGGCCACTATCAAGGACTGGTAGAACCAGGAAATTTTTGTTCAGGGGGCCACTATGTAAAAAAGAAAAAAAATTTGGTTTTGAGGGTTGGGTTGGGTTGGGTTGGGTTGGGGTGGGGTGGGGGTGAGAGAGCCCGCTAAACATTGTGGTCATAAGCAAGTAAAGGTGGACCTCATGTTGGCAAGTAATGGGGTCATGATTAGCATATTATTTTTTCAGTACTCTTAAACTACAGGTTTCTCATTTAATTTTATTACTAAGGTGCAGACAAGTAGATACACATGTATATGCATGGGCAATGTGTCCAGTGGCAAACTTAGGATTTTCATTTGAAGGGAACGTATTGAAATAGATAGTTGGGTTTGGGGGGCAAACTCAGGATTTTCGTGTGGGTTTTGGGTCTGACCTAGAATTCTCATGTGGGTATTCTAAGTGCACCGAAAACTTTTATATGGGTTTTGAAAGTGGAGCTAGGCCTATGTATAAGTCTGCCTCTGATTGTGTTCAAATGAGAGAATTTTTGTGAGAAAAGAAAAATATGTGTACTGACTGTGTCGACAATTTCCAATACATGCAGTGGCAACTTTGTTATATATGTACAGGTGGTTATGACTTTTTTTTTTTTTTTTTTTTTTGCTCTTTCTTTTTCTGCTAATGGGGTGGTGTGTGTATCAAGAATGGTTTTGATCAAATAATAGTGGACCTCATGTAGGTAAGTACCAGGGTCATTGGCATGTGGTATTGTTTCTCTTCCCCTGAAATAGAGATCTTTCTTAGGTACAGACAAAAAGATACACATGCATATGCATAGGCATTGTGTCCAAAGGGCAGAACTTTTGTGAGAACAGGAAAATATTAGTCAGAACAAACTCAGCTATTTCATATATATTGAAAAGTATTTATTTTGCCTCTATTAAAGCTTCGAAGTTTTGGTAGGAATGGTTACTTAAGCAAATTTAATTATAGTGGTATGAGAGACAACCGGTCATGAGTTCGAGTTGCAGAAGGAACGACTCGGTACAAGAAATCAAAAATACATATCGCCAAAAGTGCACCGATTGGGTTCTACCTGAGTGGGAGTGTCAACAAGTAGGCTCCACCAGAGGGAGAGTATTTAAAATATTAATGCTGAAGGGCTGTCACAACCCGAGCCCGAGATTAGAGTAATCAAGGCTTAATCCCGGGTCGCGAAGTCAATCATACTTACTCCCGTAGACTCCAAAATAACCGAAGTTAAGACAAAATCCACAAGGGATCAATCTTGCGTACCTGTCAAATGTACATTTTTGCGGAATACATATATACATTGACAATTGTAGATTACATACAAGTACTTTACATTGAAAGCAAAGTTCACTATACAATTTTCATTTCCTACAAGTCAACCATTGCATATTCAAATACAATGCAGGTGACAACTACATACTGTTCAAAATGAATATACAGAAGTGTTTACCAAAATAGTCCCATGATTAATAACAAGTTCATTCAAAAATTTTCAAAATAACTTTCAAAATGTTCTAGTTCACTCGCCCTCCGATCTATGTCCATTTAATTAGACCTCCTGCAGGAACCAGATTGGCCTCTTCCGCTGGCGGAACGGCCTCTGCGTGACCGGGACGGGCAACTGGGCCTGTAATGTCATCAATAATACTGTGAACACGATGGTTCAACAATGTATAAACAGATCTTTGATAGTACATGCTATCATTTATAATAACCATATTCAATTTAACCATTAAACAATTCTATACCCTGTACATTAGAATCTAATGGAGTCAAGTAGTATCAATTACTAGATGGCAACTACAATAGCATTTATTTCATTTAATTCTTCTCAAAAGGAAGCATTTATTCATATTCATTTATTTCATAGATTTACAGTGAGTGCTCATTATTAGGTGGCTTACCATTCACTGACTTTTCAGTCTAATATATGTGGGATCTACCAGTGTCTTGATTAGAGATCACTGGCATCACCACGGAGCTCCGGAACACCCCATCGATCTACTGCAGTAGGATTATTCATTTCATTGTTACATTTAGTAACTATTCATTCATTCATTCATTCATTGCATTATTCTGTTCAGTTCCTAAACGAGCTTAAGAAATTACTATGTAGTGCCAGACTCGGGAACTACACCAAATCTATTAATTCTATTTAAGTTCGTAATCCAATCTCTAAACAAAACAAATGGGTGAAACGCTCGTTATTAAATGTACGTGTTATTCTCGATGAACATCACTTTAATAGTAGTTTGTACATTCGATAACCTTAGCTAACACCTATGAAGGTTTAGATAACACAAATTTTCGATGAATATCACATTATTTAGCCTCAAGACGAAGCTATAGACCTATTTACACGCAAGGAAATAGTTTTTTATTCAAATAGAATCATCTTAGTATAGACTCATTTTGAGTCATCCAATCAATCTGAACTCTAGACCGTTAGATTCTACGTTCCAAGAGCTTTCCAACGGTATATAGAACTCCAAAATCTGACATACGGACAAAACGTTATGACCGTTTGAAAATCTACCAAGTTTAATGGTCTGCTAAGAGTTCGAACGTTCATACAAGAGTTCGAACGTTCAGACAAGATTTCGAACGTTCAGGCCAAGAGTTCGAACGTTCGAGTGCAGAATGCTCCGAGCCAAAAATCAGTAAGATCAAGAGTTCGAATGTTCAGACCAAGAGTTCGAACGTTCAGACAAGAGCTCGAACGTTCAGGCCAAGAGTTCGAACGTTCAAGTGTAGAATTAACAGAGCCTGAAAAATCCTGTTTTTGCACTGTTTAATCTCCCACCTCTTCTACTTTCTTCTAAGTATTTCCAAAGGCCATTTGAACATGATTTGAGTCTCTAACACTCCATAAACAATTTAATCATCATAATTATCATACTATAACCATTTCATATGAAATGACATCCTAAAACAATGGAAATTGTTCATAAAATCAAATTTATGTACAATTACAAGCATATATTATGAGAACTGATTATACTTGCATTGTTAGAGATAATTAACAAGAATCCCTCTTTATTTAGCTTGTCTTGAGATTAAAATCCCCAATTCAAAATCCTTTTCTTTCTCAACCTAAATCAATATCAATTCAAAATGGAGTCTTTATGAGTTGTTTGTGTTATAAACCAATCCAACTCACCCAATTAACTTGAAAATTCTACAAGGAGTTCAAGTTACTTGAAGCTTTATGAAAAGGAATTCTTGAGTTCTTTCCCAAGCTTTATCACTCCAAAATGGAAAACAAGATGAGGAAGAAGATGAAACCTCTTTAAAAATCACTTGAATCACTCCAATCTCACTCTTGATGAAGAAGAATCGAAGAAGAAGGAAGAAAAATGATGAAGAAATGAGTCCAGGGTTTGCAAATAAGATGAATGAGCTCCTTGAAGCTCATTTAGGTTATATAAGCTCCCATTTTTCATTTAAGTCCACAATCTCTCCCAATTTACGAATCAAGTCAAATGAAGGTCCACTTGATTCAATTCTCGCCAAACGACTTCGAGTCTATTATGAAAGTTATCGTACTCGTCAAGATACACGCGCTGGTATCAAGAGTTTCCCTATCCGACAAAATACGTGAAAATTCATATTTACGAAAAAGTCCTTGTTCTCATTGTTTGAGTTTAAAACTCATTCAATTAACTCAATCTCCTTCATTATCATTTCATTAAGCCTAACTCATTAGTTTTAGGCTAATCCAATTCCATTTGGCCATAAACCATCATTAGCTTAATTAAGCATAGTTAATTAGCATTAATTATAATCAATTAGAGTTAATCTTGATTAACTCTGGATGGGGTCTAACGTTCCCCTAAACTTTTAGAATCATTCGGTCCTCTGAATGCAATACAAATCAATACAACTCAAGGAAAAACCAGTAAATAATTTCAAATTAAAATTACCTGGACGAATAGCTCGGGATACTTCTGAGCCATTTGCTCTTCAAGCTCGCACGTAGCTTCATTAGGCTCATGATGATCCCAAAGGACCTTGACCCATTTAATTGTCCTGGTACACAAAACTGCCTTCTTGGTTTCAACAATCTGGATCGGCTTCTCAACATATGTGGTGTTGGGTAACACTTGGATCTCTTCATGATGAATGACATGTGAAGGATCTGCCACATACTTTCGAAGCATCGAAACACGGAAAATATTGTGAATACCGGAGAGTTCTGACGGAAGGTCTAGGCGATAAGCCACATTTCCTATTATGCTCTTGATCTTGAAAGGTCCGATGAATCTCGGGGAAAGTTTCCCTTTCTGCCCGAATCGAATAGTGTCTTTCATTGGAGAAGTCTTGAAAAAGACTAAATCATCAACCGCAAATTCTAGATCACGCCGACGATTGTCAGCATAGCTTTTCTGCCTTGATCTAGCAACTTTCAGCCTATCTTGTATTCTTTGAAGCTTTTCTATTGTTTCAGCAATGATCGTAGGACCATGAAAACTTCGAGTTCCAACCTCTTCCTAGCTCACTGGAGTCCTACATCTTCGACCGTACAGTGCTTCAAATGGTGCAGTTTCAATGCTGGAGTGATAACTATTATTGTACGCAAATTTGCACAACGCCAAATGATCATCCCAATCACTCCCGAATTAAACAACACTGGCACGAAGCAAGTCTTCTAAAGTTTGTATAGTCCGTTTTGATTGTCCGTCCGTTTGGGGGTGATAAGCAGTACTGAAACGAAGTCTAGTACCCATGGAATTCTGAAATGATTCCCAAAATGCGGAAACAAACTGACTATCCCGATCAGAGACAATCGAAACCGGTGTTCCATGCAATTGAGTCACTTCTTTAACAAACAATCTGGACACATCGCTGAATCCCATATTCTCTCTAAATGGAAGGAAGTGTGCGGACTTCGTAAGACGATCAACGATCACTCATACAGCATCGTGCTGCTTTTTTGTCCTCGGTAAACCAATTACAAAGTCCATTGTAATGTATTCCTACTTCCATCTAAGAATATTCAGTGGATGGAGTAATCTAGGTGGCTTCCGGTGCTCAAATTTCACACGCTGGCAAGTCTAGCAGGAAGACACATAACTTGCCATCTCTCGCTTCATGGTATTCCACCAGAATCTGCCCTTGAGATTTCTATACATTTTCGTGCTTCCCAGATGCATAGAATATTTGGTGTGATGAGCTTCGAACATTACTGCTTGTTTCAAATCTTCTTGTGCTGGTATACACAATCGGTATCTAAAGTAGATAACCCCTTCTACCAACACAAAATCTGGTCTGTTTACAATATTATCTCTGATCTTCACCAATTCAGGATCTTCGAACTGCCTATCTTTGATCTGCTTGATAAGAAGTGGTTCGAATACAGACATTGCTGCAATCATTGTCCGATTGTCCACTATTTCAATGGACACATCAAAATCCTTAAACTCATCAATCAGATTCCATCCACGCCCCAACGATGCTAAGTTAGCAAATTTTCAATTCAAAGCATCAGCTACGACATTACCTTTTCCAGGCACATATGTAAATGGAAAGTCGTAATCCTTGATCAGCTCTAACTAACGGCGTTGCCTCAGATTGATATCCTTATGAGTGAACAAGTACTGAAGACTTCTGTGATCACAGTGGACTTCAAAAGTCTCTCCGTACAGATAGTGCCTCCATTGCTTCAATGCGAATACAACAGCCGCGGACTTCAAATCATGAGTAGCATAATTCTTCTCATGTTCCTTCAATTGACGCGAACCATAGGCAATTACGTTGCCTCTCTGCATCAATACACATCCCAATCCAATACCTGAAGCATCTAAGTAAATCTCAAATCCTCCTCTTCCCTCAGGTAAGGACAAGATTGGGGCCGAAATTAACTTCTGCTTCAAAGTTTGGAAACTAGACTCACAGGTATCATTCCATTGGAATGGAACGTTCTTCCTAGTCAGTTTCGTTAACGGCGCTGCTATCCTTGAGAAGTCCTTGACGAATCTTCTGAATAGCCTGCCAATCCTAAGAAACTCCGAACTTCTGGTACGTTCTTCGGACTCTACCAATTTGTAACTGCTTCAATCTTAGCTGAATCAACAGCTAATCCATCTCTAGTAATTATATGACCCAGAAATACAACCTGCTGTAACCAAAAGTCGCACTTCTCAAGTTTTGTATATAACTGATTCTCCCTCAGTATCTGCAAGGCTGTCCTCAAATGATGTGAATGCTCTATCTCTGACTTCGAATAGACCCGGATGTCATCAATGAAGATCACGACGAACTGGTCCAGATAGG
Source organism: Camphora micrantha (assembly GCA_003546025.1). Classification (NCBI taxonomy): domain Eukaryota; kingdom Viridiplantae; phylum Streptophyta; class Magnoliopsida; order Laurales; family Lauraceae; genus Camphora; species Camphora micrantha. Next base: position 14,894,260 of record QPKB01000006.1, on the reverse strand, counting down.
AAGCAAACACCCTGTTCATTAAAGCCATAAACACTGCAGGTGCACTGGTTAGACCAAAAGGCATCACTAAGAATTCATAGTGTCCATAACGAGTCCTGAATGCAGTTTTCTGTATATCTTGATCCTTAACTCGAGTCTGATGATATTCAGATTGAAGATCAATCTTGGAAAAATACGCTGCACCCTGAAGTTGATCAAACAATTCATCAATCCTAGGCAGTGGATACTTGTTCTTGATCGTCACTTGATTTATCTGCCTATAATCGATGCACATTCGAAGGGTGTCATCCTTCTTCTTTACGAACAGTACAGGTATTCCTCATGGTGAGACACTAGATCTAATGAAACCCTTGTCAAGCAAATCCTATATCTGTTTCTTCAATTCATACAACTCTGATGGTGCCATTTGATACGGTGCTTTGGATATCGGTGCAGTATCGGGCACAAGTTCGATTGTGAAGTCTACTTCCCTCGCTGGAGGTAGACCTGACACTTCATCTGGAAACATGTCTGGAAATTCACATACTACATGAATATTTCGTAACTCCGGTACATGCTTCTTTTCTGAAATGAAGGCAATATAGCCTTCACACCCACTACGCATCATTCATTCAGCCTTAAGTGCTGAAACAAGCCTGCTATCATATTTCTTCTGAACTCCTTCAAAGAGTACACTGGCATTGACTTCATCCACCCTAAAGGTGATGATTTTGCGGAAACAGTCTAAACAAGCCCTGTATTTCGCAAGTCAATCCATGCCAAAGATTACATCAAAGTCATTCATTGTTAATACAACCAGATCAGCTGGCATTAACACTTTTCCAATTCTAACAGTACATTGTGGAATATACAACTCACATACTACCTTTCTCCCTAGCGGAGTAGACACAGTAAAATCATATGACAATTGCATTATCCGGTTTTGCATATCACAAGCAAATGCAGGTGCTACAAATGAATGTGTGGAACCGGGATCAAATAATGCAATTGCAGGTTTATTGTCTACAAGAATTATACCTTCAACCACATTTGCTGCAACGTCAGCTTGCTCCCTATTGACGGCATAAGCCATCCCAGCCATCTGTGGCCTGTTGGGCTGTTGTTGCTGTCTTGGTTGCTGCCTCTGCCACTGATGTTGTTGGCCTCGACGTTGAAGCTATTGTTGTCGTTGCCTAAGAGGAGCTGGCAAGGCTAATCGCTGCTGAGGAGCAGGAAGTGCTGCTTGTCTCTGAGTAGGCTGTTGGTATGGAGCTCTATCATCCCTCCTTGCTCTTGGACATTGTGACATTCTGTATTCTAAAGAACCATAGACTAAGCAAGATCTAGTAGTCTTCCAGCATAACTCAGTCCGGTGAGGTTTACTACAAGTATCACATACTTGTTTATTCTCCCTCCTTTCATTCCTAGGAATGAATGTTTGTTTTTGCCTCTTATTCTTAGATTGTCCCCCTTTCTTAAACCATGAATCACCACTTCTCTTGGTATTTACAGTCTCTGCTTGTTTCTCTCTCTGGACTTCCTTTGCTGTATATGCCCTATCAACGGCATCATCAAACGTCGTGGGCTTTTGTCCGGCCAATACGATCGTCTTATACTCTAGATTTAGTCCAAGGAGGAACCGCTTGACTTTCTTAGCTTCAGTATCTACCAAATAAGTAGCATACTTAGATAGCTGCAAGAAGGCATGAACATAAGTAGCCACGGTTAGTTGACCTTGTTTCAAGTTTAGAAACTCTGCTTCCTTTTGCTGTTGCACATGTTCTGGAACAAACTTCCTTTGAAACTGTTTGTTGAAAGTTTCTCATATACCCTCTGCTGGCATTGCCTTAAACATGTCCTTGACACTTTTCCACCATGTTTTCGCTCCCCCTCTAAACATAGTAGAGGTAAGCAACACTCTTTGCTTGTGAGTGCAGACCACGGTATCAAACACATCTTCAATGTGTTCTAGCCATTTATCAGCCTGCATCACATCTTCATTTCCATGGAACTCGGTGGCTCCTCTCTTATGGAATCGCTCATAAATAGCATGGGATCTTTATCCTTATGCTGTAACACCACTTGTGTCTCAACATGGTGTGGTTGTTGGACTGGCGGTACAGGTGGAGTCTGCAATTGAGCCTGTAAGTGGCTCTGAGCTTCTAATAAGGCAACTATTTGGGTCTGCATACCCATTTGAGCTTCCTGACTTCTAGCTAGTTGGGCTTGCATGCCCATTTATGCCTCATGGCTTCTAACCATTTGTTCGTTACTTCTGGCTAACTGCTCCAGCATAGCAGTAAACCTAGCATCAGTGTCAGATATAAGAGGGGAAGGTGTGACTTCCACAAAGTCATTATTCCCAAATCCTGATCCAGAAGCCATGCCGTAAACAATACAGAAGGTAAGATATACATATCTATACCCTTCCATCACATATATATCACATATAGTGAAAGCAGTAAATACAAATTCTTAAGCCAAATTTGTTCTAAACATAACGTCCCTCACTTCATTCCTAGTTGTACTAAGTCTTTTAAAAGTTTTTAACTTAGTCTTTTAACTGGCTCTGATACCATACAATAAGTATGTCACAACCTGAGCCCAAGATTAGAGTAATCAGAGCTTAACCCCGGGTCGCGAAGTCAATCATACTTACTCCTGTAGACTCTGAAGTAACTGAATTTAAGACGAAATCCACAAGGGATCAATCTTGTGTACTTGTTAAATGTACATTTTTGCGGAATACATATATACATTGACATTTGCAGATTACATACAAGTATTTTACATTGAAAGCAAAGTTCACTATACAATTTTCATTTCCTACAAGTCAACCATTGCATATTCAAATACAATACAGGTGACAACTACATACTATTCAAAATGAATATATAGAAGTGTTTACCAAAACAGTCCCATGATTAATAACAAGTTCATTCAAAAATTTCCAAAATAACTTTCAAAATGTTCTAGTTCACTTGCCCTCCGATCTATGTCCATTTAATTAGACCTCCTGCAGGAACCAGATTGGCCTCTTCCGTTGGCGGAACGGCCTCTGCGTGACCGGGACGGGTAACTGGGCCTGTAATGTCATCAATAACATTATGAACATGACGGTTCAACAATGTATAAACAGATCTTTGATAGTACATGCTATCATTTATAATAACCCTATTCAATTTAACCATTAAACAATTCTATACCCTGTACATTAGAATCTAATGGAGTCAAGTAATATCAATTACTAGATGGCAACTACAATAGCATTTATTTCATTTAATTCTTCCCAAAAGGAAGCATTTATTTATATTCATTCATTTCATTGATTTACAGTGAGTACTCATTATTAGGTAGCTTATCATTCAGTGACTTTTCAGTCTAATATATGTGGGATCTACCAGTGTCTTGTTCAGAGATCACTGGCATCACCACGGAGCTCCGGAACACCCCATCGATCTACTGCAGTATGATTATTCATTTCATTGTTACATTTAGTAACTATTCATTCATTCATTCATTGCATTATTCAGTTCAGCTCCTAAACGAGCTTAAGAAATTACTATGTAGTGCCAGACTCGGGAACTACACCAAATCTATTAATTCTATTCAAGTTCGTAATCAAATCTCTAAACCAAACAAATGGGTGAAACGCTCGTTATTAAATGTACGTGTTATTCTCGATGAACATCACTTTAATAGTAGTTTGTACATTCGATAACCTTAGCTAATACCTATAGAGGTTTAGATAACACAAATTTTCGACGAATAACACATTATTTAGCCTCAAGACGAATAGACCTATTTACATGCAAGGAAATAGTTTTTGATTCAAATAGAATCATCTTAGTATAGACTCATTTTAAGTCATCCAATCAATCGGAACTCTAGACCGTTAGATTCTACGTTCCAAGAGCTTTCTAACGGTATATAGAACTCCAAAATCCGATGTACGGACAAAAAGTTATGACCGTTTGAAAATCTGCTAAGTTCAATGGTCTGCCAAGAATTCGAACGTTCAAGCAAGAGTTCAAACGTTCAGGCCAAGAGTTCGAACGTTCGAGTGCAGAATGCTCCGAGCCAAAAATTAGCAAGATCAAGAGTTCGAACGTTCAGGCCAAGAGTTCGAACGTTCAAGTGTAGAATTAACAGAGCCTGAAAAATCCTGTTTTTGCACTGTTTAATCTCCCACCTCTTCTACTTTCTTCTAAGTATTTCCAAAGGCCATTTAAACATGATTTGATTCTCTAACACTCCATAAACAATTTAATCATCATAATCATCATACTATAACCATTTCATATGAAATGAAATCCTAAAACAATGGAAATTGTTCATAAAATCAAATTTATGTACAATTACAAGCATATATTATGAGAACTGATTATACTTGCCTTGTTGGAGATAATTAACAAGAATCCCTCTTTACTTAGCTTGTCTTGAGATTAAAATCCCCAATTCAAAATCCTTTTCTTTCTCAACCTAAATCAATATCAATTCAAAATGGAGTCTTTATGAGTTGTTTGTGTTATAAACCAATCCAACTCACCTAATTAACTTGAAAATTCTACAAGGAGTTCAAGTTACTTACTTGAAGCTTTATGAAAAGGAATTCTTGAGTTCTTTTCCAAGCTTTATCACTCCAAAATGGAAAACAAGAGGAGGAAGAAGATGAAACCTCTTTAAAAATCACTTGAATCACTCCAATCTCACTCTTGATGAAGAAGAATGGAAGAAGAAGGAAGAAAAAGGATGAAGAAATGAGTCCAGGGTTTGCAAATAAGATGAATGAGCTCCTTGAAGCTCATTTAGGTTATATAAGCTCCCATTTTTCATTTAAGTCCACAATCTCTCCCAATTTACGATTCAAGTCAAATGAAGGTCCACTTGATTCAATTCTCGCCAAACGACTTTGAGTCTATTATGAAAGTTATCGTACTCGTCAAAATGCACGCGTTGGTATCAAGAGTTTCCGTATCCGACAAAATACGTGAAAATTCATATTTACGAAAAAGTCCTTGTTCTCATTGTTTCAGTTTAAAACTCATTCAATTAACTCAATCTCCTTCATTATCATTTCATTAAGCCTAACTCATTAGTTTTAGGCTAATCCAATTCCATTTGGCCATAAACCATCATTAGCTTAATTAAGCATAGTTAATTAGCATTAATTCTAATCAATTAGAGTTAATCTTGATTAACTCGGGACGGGATCTAACAAGGGCAGTGACAGCTTTTGGGAGTGTCGACAAGTAGGCTCCACCGGAGGGAGAGTACTGAAAATATTAATGCTGAAGGGGCAGTGACAGCTTTGCTGTCTATTGGTGGTGATAACCACTTTTTTTTTTTAATATTTTTGGTTTTTGGCTAAAGAGGAGGTGGTGACTGGGGATGACCATATATTTCGCTTAATTAGTTTATTGGAGTCTGACAAATTTTGCGTAGATACTTCCCAAGTACATGAAGAGTTTTATTCCTTCTGGACAAAGGTAAGCTGATACTTCATCCTCTTGGAATCTTCACCATTTTTGTTGCCTACATATACAATGATAGTGTAAGGGGTAACCTCATATATAAAAGTCCTACATACCAATCTCCTGTGTGGGGTTGATGGCTGACCCTATTCCCAACCCAACATGCAAATCTAATGAAGAGTTGGGATTCTGTGAATTGAAGAGGCTTCAAGGAGGTGTCTATGTATTAAATTTCAGAGGAACCGATAGTCATAGGTATGAATATCTTGTTCCTAATGAGAGCACAAACATACTTGCATAATCACCATGGTTTCAAAAACTACCCCCTAACCGAGTGGTCTCGGGTGTGACTTCTATGGCTTCTTATAATGACTTTGTTAACCATATGATCTTTCAAAAAATTTCATACTCAAAAGCTAAAACTTCCAAATTCAAAGACTTCGTCACCCATGGCTTTTTCATAAATATCCCTTTTAAGAACAGAAACAGTTATAATGCATATCAGCATATGTAGTAATAACTACACATATCCAAGAGATTGTGATGAAAATGAGAGAAAATGTGAAGAATATCACCTTCACAAAGCCTTGTTTCAAATTCTTTATGGGTTTGGTCTGTAAAATCTAAAATGCATTTTGTAGGAAACCTTATATGCACTGGAATTTGAGCTATGTTTTCATTATCTTTATATTCTAGTTTAATGCCAGAAGCAACTGAATAGAAGATCCACAATTTTTGTTTCCTGAAGTGTTTTACAAATTAATTTTTTTTTTGGTTAGAAAAAGGATTGAAACAAATTGAGAGACAAAAATTAGAAACAGATTGATTCTAAAGGTTTTGGATCATTACATTGTCTAAAACCATTTTTGAAAATCAAGAGACACACACATGAAAAAGATATCTAAGAACAATATTGAAACTACTATATTTACAAAGGGAATTTTGAATTGTCCCGGGATTAAATTTGCTTTAATTTGTTTGCATTTGGTCCATATCGATGTTCTTCGCATCATATCAGTGAGTTAGGAAGAACTTTCAGATTTTTTTTTTTTTTTTTTTAACTTTTTATGTATAGTTTCTTGAGTGTTTGATTTTTTTTTTGAAGAAGTCTTTAGTGTTTAATATGTGTTTAATGTTATAATGTTTAGGTTTACTATGAATTCAATTCGTTCCATCAATGAATGTCTTGATAAGGTACACCATTTCCATCAATATAGTAGTCGTGAAAATAACTTAAATATATTAGTGTACTATTAATTAGATCTGGTTCACTAAGGGTGGGATTCAAAGATTCTATAAGAAGAGCCTATTGCTTCCATCATTAATCGAAACCCCTCAAAATCATTACCTTGTTCTATGTATAAGAAAGAATTTAGTCTTACCGGAGTTTTTCTCACCTTTAGATTAATTTCATTTCAGCACATGATATTAAATTTGGGTTATGCTCACATATTTTATATTTGATCAATCTAATGGTGGGCATAGCTCTAATAAAAAATGATCAAATTCACTCTTTCTTTCTTTTCTTTTCTTTTCTTTTCTTTTTGGTTTTTTTTTGGGTAGAAAGCGAAATTTTCTTAATAATAGTACAAGGTGACTATTAACTATGAGCAGTTCGGATTTCAAAATTTTGCCCCATTGTTAAATTCATGAGGATGGGCCCAGGGATTCTATGGATCCCACCCTCCAATGGTTAATATCAGGCCATTTGAGAAATCATGAAATGTTTGCTAATGTTTAATTAATGTTATGGATTTAATTTGTTCTAAATCTAAATACACATGAAATATATATAGGTTGCAAACGATGATGGAGCATGTGCTTTGGTTACCACCAATGAGGTATGTTCACATGGTCTTTAGAAGTTAAGTATGTAGAAAATATCACTCACATATCAAATTGTTGAGAGTAGGATCAAGACTATGGATGGGAATGGCTTTGTTCACCATTTTGGGTAATGAATATGTACTCACTCTGGTCCCAACCTATAATAATATACAGATATACATTTTTTTTTTTTTTACCCAGCCCCATTCCTACTTCGCAAGGAGAGAAGCTCATAAATAACACATATTTTCACAGGAAACCTAGGAATAGATCTCCGAGCAGTAAGGTGGGAAACAGGGTTTCTAAACCAACCGGGCGACCCAATATTCTCAATATCCAGATACTTCAAAATGGTCAATATATCGATTTGTCTCCCAAAAGAGACCTTAATACTATGCATAAAATACATGTTTTTGCCGAATTCATGGCGTGTCCCTAACCTTCCCATCCCATACATTGCATCATAAATCTCAACCTATTTATTAATTGAACCCTAAATTCTGAAGCCAAAGGGATCAAACTGAACCCTTAGTGCCGGGTTGAATTGGTGTGTTGGGCCAGAATTGCAAACCCTAAATCCAAGATACACATTTGAGAATTCTATTTGTTTATGTATTTATTGTTTTACTCTTATTTACAAATGAATCTGACATGAGGGGAATTGGTTGTTGATCTGGTATCAGGGCAAATTCTACTCAAATGGGATGGACCTGAAATATTTAAGAGAAGTTCATAGGAGTAAGGCCAAGGTATGGATAACTTGATCATTAGGGCTCTCATCAGGCTGAATTTGGGGAGTTTACAAAAACATGGGTCGACCCAACTTGCCCGGACTTGGCCGACTGATTGGACTCAAAGGACATCACATTAACTGAATCTGATTGAGTAAGAAAAACCATTAAGGGGTCTACAAAAAAAAAAAAAAAAAAAAAAAAAAAAAAGGGAGGGTTTTTTTTTATTATTATGAAAAACTTTTATACTTTTTTGAAATATTTAAATCTTCATATACTTTTGTGAAAATGAGCCAAAAGTATTTTACTTTTCTGAAATTTCCCTTTTTTTTTTTTTTATTTTTACAATGTGTGGTGTAGGAGTACTTGTTGATGTTTCAAAGGCTCGTAAGCAAGATATTAACTTTCTGTGTCCCTACCATAGCAGTTATAAGGTGACCATTCTCTCCCTCTTCAAAAGAAAAGAGATGCTTACTATTACTAACCAGTATTCATTCATTAGTAATAAGGCTTAAGGTTTGAAAGGATCACGTGCCTTTCTGATTGTGTAATTCATTTGTCTTCTGGATTTTTATCATAAATATGTGATTAGGGGACATGCTGTTGGAGCTGGTTTTATATTCGCATTGGCTCACGATTACAGACTCATGACCTCCAACCATGGCTACATTTTCATGAATGAGGTCAGTCAGCATGTGTGTGATGATCTTCCATTACATGTATTTTTAATTTTTCTTTGATAACATTACCAGTAACAGAAGACAATTAACAGTTAGTCCGAGTAGACTTGATTCTATTGCCAATATTCAATGGACTCAGCTTCTAAAAACACCCTGTTTGAACTCAAGCCGGGGTGGATTTTTGAACTACAATACATGAATTACATGTACAAATGATTCTAAATCTAATCCATGGTATAGTTAGTAGAACAATAAAATTATTGCTTGTTTTGTGCATTAAATAGGGACCCCATTTCTCCTACTTTTCTCATCAGCCAGCCCCAAAAACAGAACTATTGATGACACCATTCAAAAAAATTTTAATTTATTATCTCCACTTCCTCTATTCAGCTGCTTAGTGAGATGTCCATGGTGGCATGTTTACACCACCAGAGATTTGTACCAGAGATTTGTATTGCTTAAAAAAAGTAAAAAAAGGCTTAACAAAGAAATCTCAAGTAAAAAGAGGAAGAGACAAAATAATAATAAATAAATAAATAAATAAATGATTTATTGAGTTGATGATGGAAACCTGCATAAAATTTTGTTTAAAAGAAGAGAATAGAGGAGCAAAAGATCTTTTTTGTTAGCTATATCACACGTGAGAAGTTGCTACATTTGTATCCGCCTATATAAAATATATTTCACTTGACTTAAATTAACTGTATCTAGTAATAGATGGTTTCACATTTTCTTTCTAAAATAAAAACAGACGCAAAACACTCGTTTAAACCATTCAAATGAAAAATATAAAGAATCATAATCTAACAATGATTTCAACATAGTTTACAGTAAATTTGTTATCTCAACTATTCTAATTGTATGAGGGCTTTACACTTCATAATTCTAAAACTCGATTCCCTGTAGTGAATTTCGGCATTGAGTGAGAGTGACAGGAGTAAGGTTAACTTGAAGTCCTGAAAGTTAAAAGACTCCATCCATAACTATTTGAATTGGCATCCTTCAAGTTAACTCAGATTGCAGGCGACTAGTTGTATCAATACAAGTGATTAATTACTATTGCTTTAAAACAAGCATGTATTTTATATTCATTACCTTTTCTTAATAATGAGAAAGCAGTTTGAGAGAACCGGTCGATCCCTAGAACTACTGGTCCTAGAACCGGAAATAAATAAGCCTGTTCCTCACTTGAATCAAAACTCTAATTTGAACTCAGATTGATGTTTTGTTCTAAAAAGTTAAAAGACTCCATTCATACATATTTGAATCGGCGATCGGCGTACTTCAAGTTAACTCAAAGTAAAGGCGAGTCGAGTTGTATATGGTTTCTCAACAATAAATACAAGTGTATTCAAAATTGTGAAGCTATTTGGGTCCACTTTGTAAGTTCTACTCTTCCACTATATTTGAGCATGCCAAGTTTTTACAGCTGAACGCATATCCGACACTAATCCTCTTAAATTTATTTAAGTTGAGACCGGCACAAGACAATAATAATAAACAAAGAGGACTAACATACATGCATGCATCATTCACACAGAACATTTTGTTTCCTAATTTCACCTTTGAGTAAAATCACCCTTGTAGGTTGATTTGGGGCTGTCATTAACACCGGGTAATGTGGCTGTTCTTCGCCTCAAGTTACCCACAAGTACATATCAGGAAGCAATCCTTACAGGGTATGAACTCTAAACAATTTATTTGCTTGTGTCCCTCTTTGATGCTGTGTAGATTACTGACCCATTTGTACAGGAGAAGGTACAATGGTTCATGTGCTGCAGCATCGGGTATTGTTCACACTACAGGTCCTATTGGTAGAACACTTTTACAAGAGGGAATAAACAAAGGTTTCATCTCGACATTATCTTCACACCTACTTATACTCTATTAGTTTAAGATTATCTGCTTGTTACACCTACTTATACTCTTTTAGCTTAAGATTATCTGCTTGTTAACACCTACTTATACTCTTTTAGTTTAAGATTAGATGCTTGTTACACCTACTTACTCTTTTAGTTTAAGATTATATATGCTTGTGTATGAAGTAGAAATCATGTTATGCACCTTCCTGACTTGGTTTGCTTTGATGTATCAAGCTATGGAATACAAAGCAAAAAATTGGAAGAAGGATGTGTATAATGCACTCAAAGTAATTCACTGGTCCCTTTGTATCTTGAAAAATGAGAGATTTAACTGAAAAAGAGTATGTTGATGCATAGCCTTTCTTGTTTGGATTGTGCAGATGGAGATGTTCAAGGCCACAGTACAGGAGCTTGAAAAAGGGGGAATTGGGTTTGCAAGGATGTGACCAATCATTTCTCTCTCATAATTTTCTCTGACATTGGGTGCAAAACTATATGAAAGAATTACCAATGGAAAGCAATTGGAAATTGATATCATTTCTCACACAAACAATGATAGCATGGTTGGCGGATAGGAGGAGAGTATATGTTTGAATGAATTAGCAATGGAAAGCAATTGGAAATTGATATCATTTCTCAAACAATGATAGCATGGCTGGCGGATAGGAGGAGAGTATTGAATCGTCTGTTTCAAATCCCTACTTAAATGGCTAGAATGGATTCTCATCATCATCTTCTTCTTCTTTTTAAAAGAATAAGTTAGTGAGACTTTTTATAACCAAAAGGGGAATGTCTCCTAAAAAAGGTAGAAGACTCAAAACTCAATGGTAGTACTTGATGACAAAAAATATAGAACCAAATTTGACGCCATGACCATACTAACCATTAGGGTACGAGGATTGTGGAATGGAGAGGAAAATTGTGTGAACTTGGTCCGGGCGGTACCCTTAACCCGGGGCATAGCTTGTCAACCACGGGCTTCAAACAGTGAGTCTCCTTTAACCCGCATCGGAAATATCCAAGTCCTGACCCTGGGCTTATAAGTCCAACCCCTAAGGCCTTTTAAAACCGTGCGGCCCTAGAAACCCTAAGTTCTCTAAAGCGGACAATAATTTCATGCAGAGTTGGGTATTTTTATGGCATATTTGGTAACAAGTGAGGAGTATGTAAACTGCTATTCTTGTGACGTTGTACATTTTTCTTGGATGATAATTGATCGAGAACCATCTCTTTCTTTTTTCTGTGGGAAAGTGTCACCAAACCATGAAAAAGTGAGTGCGTTAGGGTCTGTCTGTGCAAAGCCCATGAAATGCCATTCCATGAAAATGTACAAATCCACGGAAAAAGCGGTTAGCACACAGATACACTATCTACACCGACAAGAGGGAATGATTTTCCTATGTGTCCACAGTCCCCTGATGGTAAATGTTTTCCCAAGGAATTGCAGAATCAGTGGTACTTTTCCTTGCTGAAATAGAGTAATGGTTTCCTATGGAATTGCAGAATCAGTGCTACTTTTCCTTGCAGATATAGTGTCATGCAAAACAGTGGAAAAAAGACAAGATGGGAAAAGCAATTCATTTTCCCAAGATGGGAAAAGCAATTCATTTTCCTAAGTCTCAAACATGAGAGAGAGAGAGAGAGAGAGAGATGAACCTGTATTGTTTCATTGATCGTTAGAAACCTTTTCTCTAACATTATACAAGAGAATCACAACTTGGGTCAGTATTCAATTTCACAATTTCCCCCTCAAGAGATAACAAGAAACAGCATCCTCGGACCCATGAAACCTTCCACGTCTATCCATCTCTTCCCCACCCCTGTTCTTCAAAACAATCGCAACTTGGGCAACATCCGGTTCCCCTCCGGAAGATAGTAAGCAACCGCCTCCCTCACATCCTCAAAACATTCCGCAATCTGCAGAAACCCCATCAACCGAAACAGCTCTTCGTCATCAAGATCATCGAAAAAAGGCTTCACAGGAACCGCATTCTCGGGTTGAAATTCGTACGCGTTTGGATTGTCGTCGATAATCACAACCCTTTTCAAATCCCTCCCCATCTCTGCCAAGTCCTTGACGAATCTCCCCTCAATCTCCTTGCAAGAATCTCGATACAAACGATGCGAAATCACTCCTTTTGAATCCAACCTGTCCAGAACAAGAGATGCGTATTCCTTCAACCCTGCAGTGAAGATGACGATTTCAAATCTCTTCGCAATCTCCTCAAGCATCTCATCCACCCCAGGCCGCTTCAAGACGTAGAAATTCATCCTCTCTCCATCGATCACCGGCCGAACAACAAAATCGTATCTTTGAGGAGGTGGGTCGCATTGAGAATGCACTAGAGTCTCATCCAAATCAAGAAAGATGGTTTTTTTGTCAGGGGATTGGGGAGCAGGGAGGGTTTTCATTGGTGGGGTGGTGGGAGATTCAGGGGTTCAAATCCATAAATTCCACAGATTTCTTCAACAGGCGAAACCCATTGCGTTTTCTGCGAGTTGGGGTGTTGAGATTGGTTAATTTGGAGAAGATTCTAAGAAGGCGACGCTTGCAGGTCCAAATGGAGTCATTGATTGAGGAGATGACAATGGAAGAGGCCTTCACCACGCTCTTCAATGGCGTCTTTCTTCTTCGATGATCTTTGGAGGAGGGTTTGGTGGGTGTCTTCTTGTTGATGATCTTGGAAACCATGATTTCAGGGAACTTGCAGAAGAGATTGATGAGGAATGAAGGAAAGGAGCTGTGGGGGGTTTTGGGTTTGGGAGAGAATGGTATTTAGGAAGGAAGTGGACGATCGGGATGGGTTTTAATGGTTGTTTGTGGACGGCTGTGATGCTTTGTGAGTTTGAATTTTGGTTCGGTGTAACGGTCAGTGGATGCGGTTCGGACACGAAGCTGGCTCCAGCAGTTTTTCTTTTGTGTTTGTTTTTTTCTAATTGGGTGTGCTGGCTGTGGGTCGGTGTTTTCATGAAATGAAATGAAAAGGGAGATCTGACCGTTGAAAAGTACAGGTGGGACTCAATGATCTGATTGGCCCCACTTGTGTGGAGTGGGAGTGGATTGGAATCTTTCATTTGGTGGGCCACACTTCGTAGGGGACTAAATGGTTGACAATGGAAAAAGATGGTCAATTATGATCCAAACCGTTCATCTAATGATTCGCTTTAGTAGATTTTTTTTTATTCTGTTTGTGGAGCAATAAAATTAAAAGGTAGATTTTTTAGTAAAATTTTTAGTGAGAGAGAAAGAGAGAGAGTAATGATATGGATTATACTTAAATATGTGCCTCGTAAAGAAAAGAAAATGACATATCTAAATCCTTGCAAAATCAAGTTCACTGCACTCTAATTTCATCCCATAATCACAACCATGCATTTCAGATTAAGATGATAACAACGATGACAACAGCAACAACAACAATAAACACGACATCGCCATATAATCAGAGGAAAGAAATTCATGGTATGATTCAAATGCATTTTCCAAATAAATCTAAAATTGAATGCGGTTTAATGGCGGAAAAGTTGACAAACTAATGCAAATAGATTACAATCTTTATAGTAAATAACTTACCTTTGAATTAGTTGATAAAATTAACTCAGGTGAGTAGAAGAGGGCTATGATCAGAAGCAATCCTAGGAACATGGAGCATCCCCATGGGACGTTGGCCAGGATAGATCGGGATAGTTTACTTTCCTTCCCATGTAATAATGGAAAAAAACCAAAAAACAAAAAAGAAAAAAAAAGAACTAGTTGATGTTTGTTTTTTAAACTAAAATAGATGATGCTATATAGTTAATTAATAAATTTCCTTCTATTTGTAAAATATAATAAATAATCTATCATTTACTAATTAGAATTATTGTCACACCCGGATCTGGACTCGGGTTTATCATATTTCGCTGCAAGCCCAAAGGGCCTCTCCCAAACCCTTTTTTGATGACCAATAGTAGATGGGCCGGGCCCCATTGAGTCCCTTAGTCCATGAGGAACTAGACTGCATGGACTATAATATACCCATCACACAGATGCTATGAACTGCTGGAGATAACAGCAACATGGGAACCCGCCGACCCCTCTTTGGTTGATTATTGGTAAATCCACGGATACATAGAACCACCCACTAGCCCTATGTATCGGGTAAGACTTTAAGGGATTTGAAGGCAGGACCTCCAGGTTAAAACCGCACTTCCTAACCATACGAACATTTTAAGTGTGAGTACATTTGAAGTGTGGGTTCCTCGTTAAAATATATTCTATTCATAAAATAAGTCCCACTGTTCTAAAAAAAAAAAAAAAAAAAAAAAAAAAAAAAAAAACGCAACTCAGTCAAGTCCATATGAAATAAGTCCCAAGTCTAGAAGAACTAAAAATTAGAGATCAAAGATTTAAAAAAAAAAAAAAACCAACTCAATCAAGTCATGAATCAAATAAAATGCATGAATTTCTAAACATTACCTGCAAATTCATGTATGAATCTACTAAGATAATGTAACCTGCAGACACCCCACAAAAGGCAATGAGAAGTTAGTTGTAGTGAGCAATGAGAAATTCTAAAAAATAAAAATTGAAGCACCCCAAATGCATTGAAGCCATATACACATTTGTACTCCAAGCCCCACTTGAACTTGACAATGACCAGCTTGCCCGTCAGATTGTTCAAGAAAGGTTTTGGGTTCACTGAAACGGTCTTCGATGCCAGATTATCAAAATCAAATTAGTGGAAAGGATTTTCTCAATCATCATCATTTTTTAGTTATAGTGTGAAGGAAAAATGGTCGTTGAGGTTTACGTAGATAATATTACTACATTTGCCTCTACTTCTCTTCGTATGGTACTAAATATATCTTGATATATTAATAATCTATAAAAAGGAGAAGGAGAGAGAGTACTAACCCTCATCTGATATGAGCCTGTGATTTGAATTCAAAGTTGAGATGAGAAATCTTAGCTCATTAAAGATTAGATTAGGAAATCAAATTCTTCAATATTATAGAAATTTTAAATGGAGATATTTAGGAGGAAATTTAGAAAGGGTGAGATTTGGAGAGGTGTGGTGCCCAGGCTCAAAAAATAAAATTATAATGAAATTGTGATTTTCTTTCTAAGATATTATTGGAAAAGAAAAAAAAAAGAATTATAAAGCATACCCGATTTGAGAAACAATTGATTTGTAAAGCACCTGATTGTGTTTCAATGATCAAGAGAATTTTTCACCATACCTAGTTTGTGAAAAACATTTTGTAAATTTAAAGGATTATAATGAAATCTTATTAATCAAGTCTCTGTAACAGTAACTTGTCTTCAAAGTACATAATATATATATATATATATATATTTGATGAGCAAGGCTCTCCTAAGCTCAAGGTTAGGAGAAAACTTCGTAAGCTTATGCTTGTGGGGCCCATCTTTGGTCAATCCAAATGGACCAAACACATGACCCCCATAAATTGCACATGTCCACCAACTTTTGGTTATATCCAAATTTTTTGGACCGTTGGATTGACTATGTATCTATTCGAATGGACTATTGACCATTAAACTTTTGGGCCCATATGGAGATGATAGAAATCACGGTTGGGGCTAATTTTTTGCAGAGAGGAGGATCCTAAGGAGTCCTTGAAATTCCCCTCATCCCCATTCCCATGAGGGTCCCCAAGTGGACCACACCACACACTTGAGCTTACTTTATCCTAAGCTTGAGCTTAGGAGAGCTAGCCACACATATATATATATATATATATATATATATAAATATATTGAAAATTATATATATTATGTATAAGCTTTCTTATATATAATGAAAGGGAGGTGAAGAGAGGGTGATTGTTATGCAGTGAGGGCTGTGGAGAGGTGGTGGTGCAGTGACAGTGCGTGGTGCAGGGAGAGTGAGTGGGGTGTGGCTGTGCAGGAAGGAAGAAAGGAAGCAGAGAAGTGCGGGAAGGAAGAAAAGAAAAGGAGAGGGAGAGGGACGTGCATAGGTGGGTGTAGTGGAGGAAGAAGGAGATGGGGAAGAAGAGGAAGGGAAGAAGAAAAAGAAAAGAAGAACGAGAAGGAAGTAAAGAGAGGAAAAGAAAAGAAGAAGTGTAGAGGCTGTGTGTAGATGGTGGTGGTCTAGGGAGAGTGTGTGGGGGTGTGGCTGCAAGTGTGCGGGGAGGAAGAAAGGAAGGAGAGAAGTGGGGAAAAAAAGAAAAGAAAGTGAAAGGGAGATGAAGATTGTCGGGGTGGTGATGAGAGAAGTGGGGGAAGGAAGGAAAGAAAAGGAAAGGGAGAGGGACGTGCACAGGTGTGCGGGAAGGAAGAAAGGAAGGAGAGAAGTGGGGAAGGAAGAAAAGAAAAAGAAAGGGAGAGGGACGTGTACATGTGGGTGTAGTGGAGGAAGGAGGAGATGGGGAAGAAGAGGAAGGGAAGAAGAAAAAGAAAAGAAGAAGAAAGAGAAGGAAGTAAAGAGAGGAAAAGAAAATAAGAAGAAGTGCAGAGGCTGTGTGTAGATGGTGGTGCAGGGAGAGTGCGTGGAAGTGTGGCTGCAAGTGTGCGGGAAGGAAGAAAGGAAGCAGAGAAGTGGGGGAAGGAAGAAAAGAGAAAAATAGGGGAGGGACGTGCACAGGTGGGTGTAGTGGAGGAAGAAGGAGATGGGGAAGAAGAGGAAGGGAAGAAGAAAAAGAAAAAGAAGAAGAAAAGGAAGGAAGCAAAGAGAGGAAAAGAAAAGTAAAAGAAGTGCAGAGGCTTTGTGTAGATGGTTATGCAGGTGGCAATGCAAGGAAAAGGGAAAGGGCAGGGAGGCACCCTTACCTTAGATGAAGTTTGTCTCCTGCGTGTAAGAAGTCTCTTCGCTGCCTGGATTGTTCTCCTTGCTTGAATGGTGCTCTGCGTTGATCCTCTACTCTGCTTTAGTCGTTCCTTGGTCTTATGATGAATGGCGGTGATTGTTTTTGTGTGTGAGGGTGGAGATGAGGGAAACGGAGATGGTGCGCTGGAAGAAGATGGGTGTGAGATGATGGAGGGACAACTGAGGGGCGTTGGGGAGGTGATGGATCTGCGTAGGAAGAAGATTGGCGTGAGATGATGGGGAGAGGTGGTATGAGATTGTTGGGGATGGAGAGATTTTAGAAGATTTGAGGAGATTGAGAAGACTCTAAATAAGGGATTTTTTAGGGAAGATTGGAGGGGATGAAGATATTTTAGGAGATTTGAGGAGATTGAGAAGGCCCCACTTGAAAGGCAAAGCCTCCTTCCCTATTTTCTAAATGGTTTTTCTGAAAGGAGAACTCATGTGGGTGATGATGTGGCACCCCTCGCAGCTCTCCTCCTGGTTTGTTTTAATATATGTATATATTATATATATAATGAGTATGGCCATCTAGGTCTATCTTTGACTGCTACACCTAAATAAAATGATAAAGTGAATGTATTTTTTTTTTAACCTGCTTAATTGTTGTGGCCTACCCTTCTAGGTTGAAGCCGCTTATGCTCATTATCCCTATGTATGGTTTAAGAAATCAAGACAATGTAGGTTTTGAGGAGAAAACACTACGTGTGATCAACGATAGAGAACAAATGTTGCGTGACCAGATTATCAGATGACTCAAGACGTGTGAAAATACTATCAATCGGAAGAAACTAAGTAAGAGTTGGGGCAGGTGTTAAGAAACTATTCTCAGATTCTATTCGACACAAGAGTTATATTTAGAGGACCAAATGTCCTTAGGGGGGCGGGATGTAACACCCCTACCCCGCCTAAGTGATATTAACATCCTACCCTGCCTAAGTGATATTAACATCTAATTAATCATGATTAGGTGCCGAATGCATGTTTTGGTTGGTTTTGTGATGAATTAGGTAGATTAGTGGGGTTTTGACCATGTCAGGTAGACTTACAACCTTCTGAGTATTTTTAGGTCGCACAAGTAATTTTAATTTTTGGCGAGTTTTCATGTGCATTGCATGGAGCATTTAGAGTGCATTGATTCTTGTGTTCGAACTCGACCCGTTTGGACCCAACCTGATCCATTTCCAGGCCCATTTCTAGCAAGAGGCCTTTTTCCTAATTCTCCTAAACTATATGGGCTTGCATGCAATGGAGTCAAATTTCCCCTCTTCAAGGAGCACCCCAATGGATCTTCTTCTCCGTTTCTCTCTTGGCGGAAACCTCTCCTCCTTCTTTCTTCATTTACTTCTTCTCCATCTCTCCTTCCAATCTCTCTACATCAAGACCCAATGATCTTATATGCTACATCTTTGAGAAGCCAAGACTATCATCTCCCATAAATTCTTCTTCAAGCTTCCTGTCATCCTATTTTTTTTTTCAACTTCTCCATTGGTAAGAACCCACCTTCTAAATGACCTTCCAAGTTTAAAATGGGTTGTAGAATCCAATTTAGATTCATGAATGCGAATTACATTTCATTCATTGGCATTCATTGAAGAGATATGGAGAGAGAGCTTTGTGTCTAGGGTTTTTGCTCAATTTGATCCTAAAAGAAGAGATTAGAGTGCAAAGCACCTAAACAAGGCAAGCAATGAGCAATTATTAATAATGCATGTTGAATTGCCCTTTTGAATTAAGCAGTGAGATTCCTTAGTGTGTTACTATTCAACCATTTTTCATTCGCTTTTGATTAATATTGTAAATGGGTTCTTTTGTAATGTGCTAATGGAAATGAAAAGGTATATGAGGATGGATGGATTGAATGGTGTTTGGAAGAGCATGGAGGCTCGCTATAGCGAGTTGGCCCAGTAGGCTCAGCATTAGCCACTTCAAACGGCCATAACTTTTGATCCGTATGTCGAATTTTGAAGTTCTACATATCGTTGAAAAGCTCTTGAAACGTAAAATCTAATGGTACACATATCCCCAAGATTAGAGGTTGTGAGAGAAAGTAAAAATGTGGATCAATGAACCAGGCCCTATCTCTTTTGGAAAAAAATGGACTTTAAGGCTAGTTGGACCCCTAGGTTAGAACTTATTGACCATTAAGTTAGTTATTCTACTTCAAAGGCCTAAAACCCTCCATAATCAATCCTTGATGATGATTATGACAAAACACTAAACCAATAAGGTTCTTAGGGTGTAAAAGATTGACCTTTTAGGTCCCTAGACATGGAACCCATAACTGATTAACTAGGTCCGATGGAAATTATAACACATGAGAAATCTTGGATTTCGATCATCTCATGTGCCTATCCGTTTGTCTAGCACTCCACCATGGGTGTTGGTTTTGGGATTTTGATCATCTCATGTGCCTATCCATTTGTCTAGCACTCCACCATGAGTGTTGGTTTTGGAGATTCCAATGTACAACGCACACACACAAAGTGACACCAACAAAATGTAACACGTGCATTGAATTGCATTATTCGTATTACTTCTCAATTATTCGTACTACATCGAAATGGACGGTTAGAGACGGTAGGTAATTATACAAGGTTTGACTAGTAAATCTCCTTGATTTTATTAATCGAATTGCATTTACATATTGCTATTGACTTTATTATTGCCCTCAAATGTCTCAAGAATTGCTTATATGCATTATTCATATTACTTCTCAATTATTATTGCAATTGTCTAACAAATATATCGTTACATTGATGTAATACGCGAGCTGAGTAAGGATGCATTTAGATTGATTGAAAATGATACAAATGAACTGAAACGAATGGAATGGGATCGCATAGATTTAAAATGAATTAAGTGTAAAAGTCTTACTCAAGTCTCATTGATTGATTCAAATGGTTCGTTACTGCTTAGCTTCGATCGTAGGATACTCAACGAGGTTGAAGTTCGGTTTAGAATTGTGATCATCGCTGCGCAGTAGACAGGGAGCACCGAACTCTAAAACCTGGGTAGCTATGCGAATCTTTGGCCGGGTTACTGGTGACATCCCAACATGAGTGCTCTCTATTAAGGGAGGATTTAGCCAAGATAGTAGCCAAATAGAATGTAAGTATTCGATTTATGATTCGAAAAGAATGATTTATTCATAAGAATGATGGACTATTATTCATCTCTTTAATCCGTCACAATGTGCCTAGTAGACTATTATTTGATCTCTTTTAATTATCTGTCTTCAAATTGCGAATTAGAACAACATGACGGTTCGGTTACGGTTATTCAATAATTGCTTATACTTATGTTTAGGAAAATTTTCATTCATTTTTTTTCATTTTATAACGGTACGGTGTGTGCGGTTAACCAAACCGCATTTTACGGTTCGGTTCGGTTAACCGCAGTGAATTTTTATGGAAAACCGTAACCGAACCGAACCATGCGGTTTTTGAATTTCATTAACCGTAACCGTAACCGAACCGTGGAATACGGTTATTAACCGCGGTTCGGTTCGGTTAGACGGTTTCTCGGTTTTTTTTTTACACCCCTAGTACTGCTCTTGGTGCCACATATTTGATTACAGAAACCGCCACTGCAGATACCCAAGAGACTGGCTAGGAAAACTTGTGGTCCCCCCGAGGTTAAGAGTATGGAAGGATTACAGTAATCAACTAGCTTGGTGACGGAGAATGCAAGAAAGTCAATTGCGTTTTGGGACTAGAGTTGCATCATAATATATGCATTAGATCATGTTTATGCATTTGATTAGTTATGATTTGCATTTGTAATAGAAACTTATTTTAATGAGGTAAGTCATCATCTCATATTCATCATCCTTGAGGCAGTTCCACCGTTCATGTAGGATTTTGACTTCTTTAATTTAATGAGTAGAAACATTTATCATGTATAATGGATTGGTCAATTGCTCATAACTTTGATATTGATATTGTACATGTTTCCACAAATAAATGTTCATTGACAGGTGTTAGTGAGTAACCCTCACACACGTGAGGTTTAATTTTTCTCCTTCGTGGATTTGGACTTGGTCCGAAACATGTGTGAATTCACAGGAGTACGAGTGTCACACCTCGAGGACCTAATCGAAGAATTCTCGGGCCCAAGATGCGAAAGTAATTAACCTTCAAATTTTGCCAAATGATGAAGGTGTTCCTATGATTTTTAGATAAAGTAAGAGAATGGTTTGAAATGAGCATGTGGAACTTCAATGGTGCATTTTAAAGTCTAAATGGCATAAGTAGCTACTCATATAACTCTGTTCAATTCACATCACATTATTTCAGAGATAGTTATATGCCACCCCAACAAAACGAGATTTTTTGAATGTATGTCGTCTCAAAGATAACATTTTATAGAGCATGATACCTATATACTTGTATCATATGAAAGAAAGGTAGAGATAGAAAAGGACAGCTTAGAGAAAGACATCCCAACCAACGAATTTCTAAAGGAGCTCGTAGAGAAAGAAATCCATTAAAAGAAAGATTCCCATTGATATAATTATACTACATGAATGGCTTTTGCTGAATCATTGTACCGCCACATTACCCAAAAAAGGAATCTATATTAGTGTTGACATTTGTACCTCATGTCTTCTAAGACCCCAAAAGGACTCCACTTGACGTCTCATGTGAAATCCACTTCATTATACTCCACTTCTCATTTATTCAAACAGGTCTTAATGCCCAAGTGTCTTGAAAACATATAAAACACCTCTCCTTTGTGATTTCTAATAATGTCAGCTTACTAACCCGAAACTACCTTAAGCTACTTCAACCACAATAAAATTTAAACTCCACCAAGTAACTTTCTTCCTCTAATAATAAGATTTGAAGATTTTAACGTTGAATATTATCTATCTTAAGATTTGAAAGTTCCTTTACAACAATAACTCAGTTTGCAATTCTCGAAACACAACAGAAACAAGAGCTTCCAAAGACAATGCCTTCCAACTAAAATTTCTTTCATTCCTCTCTTTTCAAATAGACTAACCCACACTCAACCAAAGTAGCACCCTCCATGCCTCAACCAGCTCAACTAGCCAACTTGGAAGAAACCAAACCACACTGCATTCTTTGAGGAAATGCCCCTTGAGAGAAGATGTGATGCCACAATAAAGAAATAAAATAATTTACAATTACATGTGGTCCAATGCGATGCGATGCCAATGCCATGATGTGATACAATAATTCACATGTGAGACAATAAAATATCAGCAGAAATCTTTCTGTTGTGGGCAATTATGATTGCAAGTCATGTTAACCTTTTGTCCTTGCAGGG
Organism: Camphora micrantha; assembly: GCA_003546025.1. Classification (NCBI taxonomy): domain Eukaryota; kingdom Viridiplantae; phylum Streptophyta; class Magnoliopsida; order Laurales; family Lauraceae; genus Camphora; species Camphora micrantha. The sequence continues at coordinate 14,871,582 of QPKB01000006.1, read as the reverse complement.
AAATTCTGAGAGGGGTTCACTTTTCAATGGTGGGCCATATTGGGCCCCATAGAGTTGGATTGGACCTGTAGTATACTTGTGGGAGAAAATTTCTCTGTAAAGTTGAGCCTCACACATGATAAACCAGATGTTAGGCCTCTGCACCACATTGAATATTTCACAGAATCATTTCTCATATAAAGTTTTCTCTACAGATGTTAGGCCTCCCGAATCCATGAGCCAACCCAACAAGTGTTCGCTACTGGATTTATGGGTCCTCACCTATCGAGCAGAAGAAAAAGAAGAGAACAGAAAATTTTCAGGCAAAATGAGAAGCTTTCTTCAATGAAAGAGGATGTTACAATTACAAAGCATATGATCAGATCCGTGAAATTACACGTAATAACCAAATGAATTCTATCTTAAACTGAAGATTCCATAATCAGAGGTACTTTGGCGGTGCATGATGATCACTGCATAATATGAGCTCCAAAAGAATTGAAATAAATAATCAAAACTGGGGTCTAACACATCGACAAGGCAAGATATACAGTTAGAAAGACCTCCAAACCCCCCACACTACAGTAGGTGACAAAGGACAACCCCACAGAACCTCCAGCCAGTGGCCAATTGCTACCTCATTTGATCATCAGTAGTACTTCATAGATTTTCACCTTCACTACCATTTTGTTGCTGTCCTATTGCTGTGACAGCCACCTCGCTTTCACCACTGATGCAGACGCTTCGACATGCCTACTAGTACAACTGTAATTGGACAGACTTGGTTACCCAAAAAGGTGAATTTGAGACAAAGGGGTTGTGCATATGTCTGACCTCACTATGCCCCAGACAATATAACAAGCGATGCTCCCTTCTGTCCACAAAAATATATGAGCAGAAAAGAAAACTAGACTAAAGCTAGGCACATCCATCGTTTTTGGGAAATTGGAGCATCTTCTAACATTTACATCCTGTTTGGATTCTTGAGCCTGCTTAGTTTCATGGAGCATGGGGAGAATCAAGGTTATCATGAAACCAAAGAGGCTTTTAGAATAGGTTTTGTTCTTTGTAACTGATGAGACTCCAAAATGTAGCTCCTAGAATCAAAGTGATAACCCCTTACAGGGCATCAGCTCATTCTTACGAAAGGTCGAATTACCTCATTCCTAGGAATTTGGATAGTTTCAAGGAACTGAAAAGAGCTACACGGAAGGGAACTCTCTACTATCAGCCAAACAATAAAATCCTCACGACAGATGCCCTCAGGTTCTATGGAATGGAAGTGTTCCTCATTTCATAGTTCTGTAGATCCAGATGGGACCATATATTTAACTGTACACCATTTTTCTTGAACGAGTAAGGAATATATTAAAAATACACTGCATTTAATGAACTGTAGAGTCTCCTCTATCCATGGTACAATAGCCAAATAAATCTGAAGTAAAAGCATAGGCTAACATTTTGTTTATTTCTCATTTATTAGTACAAGGATTTGGCCAACAGAAGAAAGATTATGTTCATTTTGTAGACTTTAAAAACAATCATGAAAGCCTTCTAGTGTATTTTTATTCATTCCAGGACAGTAGTTCGAGTGTCAATCGGCTCAATCCGTAATTAAAGAGTGCTTTTCTTCTAGTGTATTTCTTTTCTTCTATTACATCTAATTCTTCTATTAAAAATACACTAGAAGGATTTCTTCCATTAATTTACTTAATAGATAATCAAAGAAAGCAGAAGATTACAATTATGTGTCATTTTCAATGTCATAACATGCAACTTTTCACATAACCAACTTGTCAAGGTTGCAGCAGACCAGTGGAAAAAACCGAGTATGAGCTGGTTCATCCTGAACTCATCTGAGGCAGCTTTTGTGGTAGCCGCACAAACTTTACATTTCAGGAGTTAGCGAATCACATTACCTGTAAGAAACTATGAAGAAGTATGTTATTCGAACCTAATAAAATTCACAAATGCATACTTTGATGTGTACTTAGATACAAAATCATATTTTCAAATACAATCCTACCACTGATATCTTTAACCAAACAAATCATTTAGGAGTTTAAAGGATGAAAACAATTTCGGTACACATCACTCTCTTGGTCTTTCTGCTTTGTAAATGGTGGAATAATTTGTAAATTAGACATGGGTGCTCTACAGTCTCAGACAGCTCACAGGCCACAGCAGCAAGATGTGAAAAGCAGAAACATGAACAACATTCAGAAGTGATAGTTGTAGACAAAACATTTGGGCTTCTTTTATCAGAAAAATAGGTAGCTATGTCATTATTAAGATGCTTTCTTAGTCAATTTAAAATACATGACGTATATGCTAACAAGAAGTTAAAGCACCACTCAAAATTGGTAAATTCTGAAGCAGGAGTACAGTCATTGTTTTTAAAAGGATTTGGTCATAAGATTCATCTTTCTTAAAGTGATTTTAACGGTGTAATGTTCCTTATGTACTATAACAGAATTGGCCACTTGAATGGATATTAAAAAAAAAAAAAAAAAAAAAGGTGCATACCAATTATAATTGATCGTGTTAGAGATTAACTCCAGCTAAGGTACATTTGCACACCAGTATTATTTCTTGCGCCGAGAATATCTTTAACCTATGCCAGTAAACTTTCCTTTCAATCAGGAAATAATTCCACCAGTGGAGTTTCCATGCTTGCCAAACCTTCAAGTAGACTTCAGAAGTTCAGATACTACTTTTTGGTACCAGAACTATTGCTTGGCTTTGTCCTAGGAAAAATAACAGGTCTACAGCAGACCAGAATGAATAATAATTCCATTATGAAAAACCACATGCTGGTCCATATAAATATCGTCTTCCTCCAATTCGAAATAATTCTTTTAAAAAGAGGAAGCTCAGACTCGAGTGCCAATGAAGCCGAATAAATTTCAGGTATACCAGCACCAGGCTTTAACTCTGCCCGCTGTTCAAGGATGACCCTCAAGCAGGCAGTTGGCTTGGTTCCCTCTCTAAATCCATCCATCTTTAGGTTCAGAATTTGGGACTCTGATGAATATCCAAAAAGGAGAGGGCCACTCTTAAGCAAGGTCTCTAAGAAGAGTATAGGCAAACTTTTAAACCGTAGCATGCATGGTTGGCTTGAAGCAGAAGAAACTTTGCCATCAGATGACAAGAACTCTACCCTGACCTTGATGTAGCAAAGCCATTATAAAGTCAGACCATATCTAAAACAATCACAAATAAGAAAATTTCTCAGCAAAGAATAGTAAAACAATGAAACAAAAGGCATCCTACTAATCCTATTATTATCGATCAGACTATGAGTTCCTCAAGCTTTTTTGAGATGTCAGGTCAGTTTGCTCACTTTACGAGTGAGATTTCGTAATCACTCCAACTAACACACCTTCATAGTATTGTTCTAAATCAATTTCATATCTCAAGAGATGAGAGATATATTGACGACTAAGCATAAACTTAGACTCCATCATGATGCTGCCATTAAACATGAGTCTCACATAGGTCCACCAAATCATCAATTAATTAGAAGTTTTAAACTTCCTAAATTATTCAAATTTAAATTGAGATATTTTCTCTCTTAGGAATCTTTAATTATTTGTAAAGTATAATTTGGATTTCTTAATAAGTTCCGATAAGAAGTTAATACTAATGGGATTAGATTAGAAACCTAACCTACTAGATTAGAGCAAACTAGAGTTTTAGTTTCTTATGATCAGATATCTAGATCTGTTAAGATTTGAATTTTTTTTAAACTTTATATATGGGGACGTGCAGACAAGAAGGATTTCAGTTCTTAATAATTGAAAAAAATTATTTTATGAGTAATCTTTTTAATCCTTTTTAGTGTGAGCCTTTTGAGGTTTTGCAAAACCAACATCTTGCTACAGAGTTTGGCAAGGGCCATGATCTTGTCTGCATCACATTGCTGTAGATCATAATACCTTAATAACATCATAATACTTCACAAAGCTTATAAAGTGAAAAAAAAAAAAAAAAAATGATAATCTCTGTCTCACACACACACACACGACTTGGTGACTGGCTTTCAATGTTGCCTTACTGCAGGCGTCATGGCTGATTAAACGAACACAACTAACCAATCAATGGATTTTTACTAATTAATTGTAGGTGGATTGGTTTATATGAGATCAATCCAGCATATGTCCTATATTGATTGGAGTGAAATAAAGTTCTCAGTGCTAAACCAAGGACAAAAGGATGATTTGAGCTGTTTGGATTAATTATGGCGAGCCTATTATTTTTGTATTTTACCTGAAAACACAAGGTTATAAAAAATTATATCTCAAAGAATGTTGAGATATTTTAAATTTTAGGGTGTTTTTCTGATATTATTGACAAAAGTTACAAAAAATAAATTAGTTTTTAAATGATTCGTAATAAATCAATGAATATAAATTCTCATCACTCAACCATCCTCTGCCCCCTAAAAAAACCTGGCTCAGCCACTACAGCAACAAATACATTGATCATCAGCATCATCATTTGTGAGAATGAAAGAGCACAGAGCATTACTTAATTATACTGAAACATGAATGAATTTAACAAAGTTTTCTTTTTTTTAATATTCCTAAGTAACCTTTTTTTTTTTTTTTTTACATGAAATGGTTTAACATTAGAATTAAACAAAGTCTTGCATCTAAATACCATTGAAAGAGAAGAAAAAATAAGGTAAACCATATTGTAAGCTCAGAATAACAAAATGCAATTTACACATAGTTAACTCCAAACAGAAACTGTAACATAACACAAATGACATACCTGAAAAACCCCAATCTTCCTATTGTATTCAGACTCAGGCAAGATCAGAGAGACAGTCACCTGAAGCTGGTGATTAGCAGGAATAACGCGCTTTCCAATCTCAATCTTCTCCGGACACCTCCCCAAACCACAACTCACCCCATCATAGGATATGATCGGCACAACAGCAGCCGGATTCACCTTTGTGTAATCAAAATTCAACACCTCCTTCATTCGAACCGGTTCCTCCACAAAGTAGCTCATTGCAATCCAACCCGCGATAAATGCTGATACAAAAACACTAAATAACACACAACAAACATACATTGACCAAAGGCATCCCCAACAGATCATCACCATGAGTTTCCTAATTGAGTGCAACCCATTAAGCAATTGGCTTAAAGTCTCATACAAACGATTTCTTGCTCTTTTCAGAGCCTGAAATGGACTAGTCACAACCCTGTAGCCACAATGCATCACCCAGAAAGGGAATGTGATAAATCTAATAAACAAACCCATCTGAAATCCAATCGCTTTAATCACCAATCCCGCAACCCAAACCAGAAAATTCGACGAATCTCCATCCAGACACCCAAGATGAGAATCCGCAACGATCGATTCCTCAGCTCTATCGCAATTTCGATCCTTTTTGGGTGGAATTATATCTGAATTCGTTCTAAAACATGGGGGGGATTCCGAATTTTCACGCACCTTATCTTGATCTTTCAAGGAGGATGAGATTCTGATCCTTCGCTCTTTAGGATAGACTGAATTGGAGACCTTGCTGACATCTGAGACCGCAGATGAATCCAAGATCGAATCATGGGTGGTGATTTTTCGACGAATGAACCTTGTGGAAGATCTGTGGTGGAGAGTGGATTCGGTTTCATCATCAGGTCGATTTTGAAAGGAATTGAGTTGGGAAATCTGGGATTGAAGGAGGAATTCTTCGGATTCTGGTACTGGGTTTGGGAGATCGATAGGAAGGAAGGTGTGGAGAGCATCGAAGAAGGGATCTGAGGCTGAATCTGGTTTGAATTTGGGGCTTTCCATTGGGATCAGGGCTTGGGCTTTTCATTACTGGTTTTTGAAAAATGAAGAAGATCAGTGGGTGCAGGAACGAGGAGAGGGGAATTTATATGCGCGGGAAAGAGGAGAGGGATTGGAAAGATAAGATCTCGACCGTTCGTGGGTAACGGTATTATTTGTAACGCCAAGATGATGATATTGATAAGAAATATCACCTAAGACTTCCACTCAGCTAGACATTCGTGAGCCTCCTCAATGGGAGCTAATTATGAATCATTGTTGGAAAACTCTCCGAGTTGGCGACGAGTAACTCTTTGAGTGATGTCGTTTTGATGATGGATTGATACAAAAATAAGGGAGAGTCGGCCGAGTTTACTCATTTTAATAAGTTGTTTGCCTTCAAAACCATTTAATAGGCAAATCTATTTTTAAAATAATTAAATTTTATTAATAAGTAATTATGCGTGTGGTTTGGAGTCACAAATTTATAAGTGAGGTGTTTTACAATCGATATTTAGACTAACAAATTATATAATATGCAAAATTTTCTTTTACTTTTCTTGCATATTAAATTTATTAATTTAAATTTATTTTTATGAGTAATGTAAATAAATTTATTTTTTAGATTTTATAAGTAATGGGTTTATTTTTAAATATCTTCTCAATTATTTTTAAAAAGCATTACTCTCTCGAGTCTCCTTGTTCTCTATCCGTGTCAAAATTTTTTTTTCTTTCCATTGAACGAGTCAAGTCCACATCACGAGTTTTCCAACCTTATAATGAATAATGCAAAGTAAGTAACCCTAAATTTTGTGGGTCTTTGAAAATTTTTACTTTATTCATGAAGGATAGCCCCACCACCCATCCAGATTGATGAATTATAAAATATGTGAGCAAAATGTTAAGAAAATCTTGATTAGTTTGGGGGTGGAACTTATCTTAAGTTTTTTTTTTTTTTGCTACCGTTGGGTTCCCAACTCTTTTGGCTGGACTAATCCCTCTGGGTCCAAAGGGAAGCCGGATGTGGTAGTGCAGTTTCAAACCTACAACCTCCAAATGCAAACCGTGGTCCTAAGCCAACTGAGCTACCTTTGGATTATATCTTATCCTATGTTAAAAGTCAAATTTTGCAAGACTCGTTAAAAGTCAAATTTTGCAAGATTCGTACATGAGTGAGCTACTACTTTGAACACTTTCTTTTTTATGTTTATTTTCATTCATAGGCCCATCCCATGGTGAAATTATCTCATGAGTGAAAAGCTTGAGAGAGAATCTTCAGTTGTGGAACTGGAACCTGTCAAAAAAAAAAAAAAAAAAAAAAAAGCAGCAAGTGCCCTCTCAAGGCAGGGATGACAATAGGTGGGGTTAAAAGTTAAAACAAGCAACCCACCCCAAGCAGCTCATACCAGGGGATAGGTTTGATAGTAACGATCTATCGAGTTTAGGGTAAGTTCGAAATTTGGTGGTTATAAATTTGTATATTTAGTTCATGGGGTTTTGCACCTACAGTAACCTTTTGCTATGGATAAATCCATCTTTTGATGGAAGTTGAGATTTTTCCCCACATGTACTCTTGCCCGTGACTCTGCGATATTGCATCTATTTTTTTTTGGTCTCCTGTTGGGTTAAAAAAGGAATAAACCTATGCGATATCAGACAATTTATAATTTTATGCGATATACCGCACGGTCAAGGGCATTTTAGCCTATAAAAACTGCACTAGGTACTTCTGTGGAAATTTAGGTCATAGGTTTGAGTCTTGCTTATATTATAACAAAGGGTAGTGTATTATATTTTCTAAATTAAATAAAAATTTGATAGTACGAAATCTAACCCTCTAGGAACCTATCAGGAGTTAATTTGGTGTTGCCCATTCCCACCACAAATTAGGTTAGAAACCATTTATGTGAGGACAACAACTCAACTGCACCTCTAAATGATCACTCTAGAATACGGATTTTGGCAATGTGGTGGATCATATGGAAAACTAAGAAATGATTTTGTTTTTCGGGGTAAAAAGATAAATCCTTTAAATTAGGAGTGCACAAAAAATCCATAAATCCGATCTGATCTGAAGGTAAAATGATCGGTGACGGATTGAGAATTTTGTAATCCGTTAGCAACGAATCGGTGGCGGATTCCACCCTCAATCCACGGATTCAATCCGATCCGATTTATCGACATTAAATATAAATAAAAAAATATATAACGGGTCTAAATATAAATTAAGATGTTTAAATATAAAATAAGAAAAAATAATTTATGAGTCAAAATGTAATTTTTTTACAACATGTTTGATATTTTTCTTTTAACATTAGATTGAATGGATTAATTCGAATCGGATCAAATTTTAACAGCCACGGATTGGTGATGGATTTACGTAGGTAACGGATTGGTGATGGATTTGGCCCAATCCGCACCAATCCGATCCATGTACACCCCTACTTTAAATATAATTTCCTTGATTAACTTGTTGGTTGGTGGTTGCAATATATTGTGCATGGTAAGTGATGAGAAGAAGGTCAGGAAAGAGATGACTCCCAGAGTGTCTAATTCCGAAAATGATGTTATGGAACATATCACGTGAAAGAGCATGGAGCATGACACTAGAACAGAGCACTTTGGTGGAGCAGAGCACATTGAAGGAATGGAGCACCCCAAGGATGATCCTAGGTTGATAGATTATGCTAGTTTAGGACTATGATAGTTTACAATTCCTCCCAGGTAATAACATAAAAAAAAAAAAGGTAAAGTTTAGGGCGGTGTATACATTGTCAAGTTAGATTTGAGTTGGCTCCAAACCCAAACCAGACAGTCATTTGTGTTGCAATTTGATTGGTTGTGTTCTAATTTTATTTGAGCATGATTTTCCTATAAAATTCTCATATAATCAAAGACAACATATTAAGGGCTTGTTTGTATGATGCTGTGATTCTGAATCTTTTTGCACAGGACAGGAAGAGCAGTTGCTGACACCCTAAGGAAAAGGGTTTTAAAAAATAGTTAAAAATTCCCCCTTTTATTCATGCAAAAAAGTACTGCACCAAACTGTGGAACATTGTACACATTGAGAATTATAGCATTTTTTTTGCAGCAGCTATCCTAGGCATTACATAAACGTTGCCTAAAAGACACAAAAAGGAAGAGACATAACAAACCTTTTCGCAGCAAATTGGCGATGGACAATCATCACAAAGGAAAAATGCTGTTTGGCCACTGTCTTAACATTCATAATACTTCTATACATTTGTGTGAATGAAAAAACAGTGAAACCGGAGAATTAGATTAGCAAAATATTTACATAGATAGATAGATAAAAAAAAATAATTACCGAGGAAAGTAGGATCAAAATAGTACACGTACATGAAACACAGTCTCCATTGTACATGGGCCAGTACCATGAAGTCATGGTGCACAGATCAGACTTAATCTGTGGTGTGAGTACATTAGCTTTCCACGCAAAGAAACTGAACTAAAACTTATAAAGAGATATGTTTACGCAAGTGAAACTGATCTTCTTACAGGAGGTTTCAAAGGAGTAGGGATGAGGGGCTGGCTGCTTGGGGGATGGCGACCATTTTCTTCCTCTCCACTCTGAAGAGAAACAGAAGAAAAAGTCGGCGGCCAGTCAGATGATGTGCTCTGTGTTTGGCTGTCCTGAGGGTAGTTCTCGAAGGCCTTGAACCTGTGATCCTCGGTCTTTGAAGCGCGCTTTACAAGCGGCACTCGTACTTCTATTTTCCCTTCGAGCATGCTAATTGCAGCAGACATCGCGGGTCTGAGAGTAGGAGATGGATTGGTGCATAGGAGAGCTACATTCAGCATTCTTAATGCCTCTTCTTCACAATAGTCTGATCCAAGAGCCGGGTCAACAAGTTCGAGGAGGTTACCTTCCTCTTGTAAGACATAAGCCTGCAATTCAATTATGATGGTAAAATGAACATGGTAAAATGAACAGAAGAAAGCTGTCAATATAAAGAGCACAAAGGCAGGTGTAGTTCCTACTATTCTGAGAAAAAAATGGCAGGCGTAGTTCAAAACATATAATACCTTCTACCATTATTGACGCACTTTGGAAACTAAAGAAGTTACAAATTAAAATAATACACATGACAGAGTTTGTAGGATCACAAGCCTACAAGAGGGCTTTAGGATCTAGCAATCTTTAAAATGAAAAATGGTGCTTAGGATGTTGTCAGGCATCGTCTCTTCTAAAGCCATAGAATGAAAGGAAGGTAAGCAATGTTCCAATTTGACCATAATGTTATTCTTGATTAGATGTAAGCAATATCCAATGGACTTCTTTTATATATATATAAATTCGGATCTGACCTAAAGTTGGTGGACATGTATAATTTAGAGGGGTGTTTGGTTCATTTGGATGAGCTTACGAGATTTTATCCTAAGCTTGAGCATAGGAGAGCCCTGCTATATATATATATATATATATATATATATATAGGGGGCTGCTCTCCTCAGCTGCAGCCCCCCCTTATCCTTAGCTGCAGGCATGTGAGGAGGGCTGCAGCTGCTCTCCTCACATGCCTGCAGTTGAGGATAATGAGGGATGCAACTGAGGAGAGCAGCCCTCATATATATATATATATATAGGGAGATGCTCCTATGAGAGCATCTCTCACCTTACTATGAGAGATAGGAGTGGGGGCCCTCACATTTAAGTTGTTGGCGTTGGATATGGATGTGAGGGCCCCCACCTTATCTCTCATAGTAAGGTGAGAGCATTTCTCATAGAAGCATCTTCCATATATATATATGAAAATCCAGTTCTGATTGGATTTATTTTGATTTTGGAGACGATCATCATGCAAAAAACAACAATAATCAACTTTGATTTTTGGGACTAGCACTATTCCAGCTTATGATAAGCTAAGCTTTAGCTAAGGAGAGTTGGCCTCATATATATATATATATATATATATATATATATATGGGAGATGCTCCTGTGAGAGATGCTCTCACCTTACTACTCTCACATTTAAGTTGTTAGCATTGGATATGCATGTAAGGGCCCCAACCTTATCTCTCATAGTAAGGTGAGAGCATCTCTCACAGGAGCATTTTCATATATATATATATATATTGAAGATTGCTAGATCCTAAATCCCCTTGAATTTGGTATGGTAGTGGTCCCACAAACTCTGCCATGTCGTCTAGTTTGATTGGTAATTACTTTTACAAGGAAGCATGTTTCAATTTACTATTGCCTTGAGTATGAGTTTAATTTAGAAGATTCCAATTTAACATTCTCCAAGTCAAATTGTCATTTTTTTTTGTCCATCGAATGAGAAACCAAATGTGCAAGAATCCCTGTAGTTCAAGCCTCATGTTGGATCCATTATTTTATCCCTTCATCACTAACTTCAATAATGAAGTTCCTAATGCTCTTGCTCTTGGGTTTTTTATTGTTTATTTCTTTATTTATTTTTTGGTAAAAGGAAGGATGCTCTTGTTATTTCCAAACTTAGCATAATAACAAATGTTTAATTCAAATTTGTTGAGAATCAATTCTTAAAAGATGGAAGGTTTATTGAAGTTCATAAATAATGGTATCAAAGTATTAGGAACCATTGCAACCATGAATGCTCTTGGGTTTTTATTTTTATTTTTTTTAATTTTTGGTGAAAGGAAGGATGCTTGTTATTTCCAAACTTAATAGAATAACAAATGTTTAATTCAAACTTGCTGAGAATCAATTCTTAAAAGATGGAAGGTTGAGATTTAAAATTTCAAATCTAAAAAAAATTAAGATGGGGTAGTTTGTATTTGATAAAATAAGATGGAGGTAGTTTTGGTTTGCTTTTCTGATTTAAATATAGATAAAATGATAGATATGTCTTGATAGGTTTTAATACTTAAATGGTGATCAATTTCGATGGTTGATATGATTTAGTGGATATGTATAGTTTATTTTAATATTAAACAATTATTTGAATTTTTTAGTGCATATCTTATGAAGTTGATAATCTAGAAATAGCTCTCAAGGTACAAGTTCTCTCCAGAATTTCTCTCTTCATCTTTTATTTTCTTTTTTACTTTCTTCTGTGATACAAATTATCAAGTGGTATTAAAGAGCTGGGCTGGACCAAACCTTGATTTCTCTTTTAGCTACTACAACACTCACAAGAAGAATGTAGTAACAAAATAATAGAGAACATTGAATTATTAGCTGGAATTGAAAAGTTAAACAATAAATATTATGGGCATTTAAAATCTTAAATGGAGTGATACTTGCAAGTCCACGACTTGTAGGGAACTGTTAATGGGCAATGCCATCGCCTTACATGAAAGTCTTGCGCAAGTGTAGGATCAAAGCCAGAAAAGCATTGCACAGGTGCCTTTTTCCAATTTTCCTATTATTTTCTTCTTGAATTCAAAAGTTTGGGTGGACAATTTAAAATATGCACATGTTCTTACCAAGGATCAAAATAGCAGTTACGGCAGGTGTAGCAGTCAATGGCTAAAACTGTTAATCCAGGCCCAAACTTGCAGGCCTATTCATTGTATTTTAACATTAGTCAAGCACACATGCACATACTTTGTTTGTTAGCTATATTTTAGGATCTAAGATTGTATTGCCTTAATAAGGCATGATTAGATACTGTTAATAGGCGGTAATTAGGGCATTCAGCCCCTATATATATGAAACCCAGTCGACCCTCAAAGGGCAGTGTATTCAACATCCGTTTCTGTTAATGTGTTCTATTTTCCATCTCACACAATGACAAAAACTCGACGTAGCAGTTGTGATGATATGTAGTGGTGTAGCGGCATGATTAATTTTTAAGTGGAAAGAATCCGAGTCTTGTGTAACAACCAATCTTGTGTTTTTTTAGTGATTTGGAACCATATTAGGGTAGACAACTTTAGGAAACGCTATTGAAGAGAAGTAGGAAAAAAAAAAATATTTAAGACTAAAACTGATTGGCTCTAATAGGTTTTAGATCATAATACCGCTATTTTCAAAATAGTGTAGCAGCCGCTATTTTGAACCATGTTTCTTAATCTTATTTGGATGCTTGAAATAATGCATACTTTCTTACAACGATGACGATTACTTCGTAGTATGAAATATATGAATGCTTATTTTACCTCATCTAGAAGATATACGAAATCCTCTTTGGGCCTATAATTTGTGTTGCTCTTTCCACTTACAATCTCCAAAAGGACAACTCCAAAACTGTATACATCTGCTTTATCGGTCAAGTAACCCCTCATCGCATATTCAGGAGCCATATATCCTCTGAATAATCATTTATCATCCAAGAGATCAAATAAATAAAATGGTTTTAATTATGTATATATATATATTTATATCCTACTGGAATCATTGTTAATTTCTAGGGAAAAAATGATAGTAGTGGGAAGCAAAGTAAAATGACTCACATAGTGCCTGCTATTCGAGTGCTTATGTGGGTATTCTCCTCTTCATCAAGTCTTGCCAAACCGAAGTCAGATACCTTCGCATTAAGATCCTCATCAAGCAGAACATTGGTTGCCTTGATATCTCTGTGAACAATCTTTATTGTAGACTCTTCGTGGAGAAAAGCCAGAGCGCTAGCTATTCCCAGGCAAATCTTGCACCTCGTAGGCCAGTCCAGATTCAAACGGTGTTCCTCACGACCTAGAAATGACTAAATTTATATCACCAAACTGCCTATGCAAAAATATACTATATTTCCTATCAGTTCTTTTTTCCTGACAAACTGTACATATAGAGAGCACCTTGAGGTGATACAAACGATGCATGAGGTGGGCGCCATTGTGTATGGGTGATATACCCCAAGAAATTTCCCATATATTTCCTGTCTGGATTTGCAGTTGCTAAGTGTGGAGTGTCAGCTGTAATTTGTTCTGTAACCTTGATATACATTACTGCACCGTTATCTATCAGCTTATCAAGGTTACAACAATTAGTCCATTTTCAAGCCACCATATGGATAGCTGTGAAAATCCCATTAAGGCAATTTAAGGCATGTCATCCCATATGGGCCCATCAGACGAATAGTGTAAATGACCAGAAGGAGAGTATTAATGGACATTGCTGGTCAACCTAAACATGTTAATTCTTATCTCATTATTCTATCATAATAGCTGACTGGAAAACCATCAACAGGGACAAATGGGCATCACAACAACGCAATTGCATTTTTCTCATTCACAAAGTGAAGAAATATCAACAGACTTACCAAACAATGCACGGGCAACGCTATTATTTTCCATGTATTCGTATACAACCATTAACTGGTTTCCTTCCACACAACATCCAAAAAGCTTCACTAGATTTGGGTGTTGCAATGCAGATATCATGCCTATCTCATTTATGAACTCACGATTTCCTTGATTTGATTTAGAAGAGAGCTGCTTGACAGCGACCATTTTGCCATCTGACAGTGTACCCTATGTTCAACAATGGTGAATTTGGAATCAGAATGGTTATAATAACATAGAAACAGAAAGAGAAAAACAAAATGAGGCCAGGAAACAAAAATAATATAAAAAAGTGGAAAATGTAAATCGTAATCCAAAATCTACATATTTACCTTGTAAACAGGCCCAAACCCACCTTCTCCTATTTTATTTGCAGGATCAAAGTTGTTGGTAGCAACTTTAATCTGCCTTAAGCTGAAGTAGCCTGTCTGTAACTCTAGTCCTCTGAGTTCTGCAAAGAGAAAAGAGATGAGAAATTTGAAGATAAAATGTTGATCTATAAAAAGAGAGTACATTTTCTAACAAAATTTTCATGCCACACCAGCAGAAAGTAATGATGTCCTTTTATAAGTGACTTGACTATAACCTGTAACATTGTGACTGACACCTTCCAACTATGCTAAGTTTAGTCTTCACCAGAAAGCAATCACGATAAACCAAATAGTTTCTGCGGTTAAATATTTTTGGGTCCTTACATATTTATCAAGACTAGAATCATGTTTTATGCATTTTCTTTTGATGTCCTCTGTGGTTTGAAGGACGAGGAAAACATTCTTGTTTATGATACCAAGGTCTTTCAAACCCAGAAGGACACCTGTGCTTACTTAATACAACATGCTGTTACAGGGCATCTGCATCAGCTATAACTTAGGTGCATGTACATACTTTACTAAAGAGTAGAAAAAAAATCTAAACATAACATGTCACTGCACTGAGATTGGGCCTAAACAAGTCTGCACATAATCCATAAAAGGTTCCTGTACCCATATAATATAGGACTATAGGTCCTCTCAATCCCCAACAGTTAAAGGGACAAGTTTCTTTAAGAAGAAAAGAAAGCATCATCGAATTTAAAATTTTCTGTGTGCACTACAAATTGTATAATCTTGAATGTACAAAAAGCTCAACAGTTAGTTGGCAAAGAGTAAATGTCAGTTTTATATGAGATTTAAACATGCAAAATCCATGTAGCACTTGTCTTGTGGGTTGAGCCCGACCCACTTCACATGACCCATTTTACTTTTTCTTATCCTTTTCAGTTTTAGTGCCACACATTACGTGAATGTGTATACCCTGAGGGCCTTTTTGGGGGCTTTACTTGTAGAGTTGAGTGGAGTAAAGGTTATTTTGAAGAAATAATAAAATATAAGTGAGTTATGATGATATTTTGTTTTTAGTTGTTTGTGATGGAATCTTTTTGACTTTTTTTTTTATATTGAAAAGTGGAGTTTTTTTGTCTTTTAGTGGGGAAATGAGGTTACTTTTTGACTTTTTTGAAAAAAATATGGTGAGAAATTTGAATTAAAGTGTTTTGGTGGGAATTTTTTTTATAGAAATTGGGGCTTTACCTTACTCAACTCTACAAGTAAAGCCCCCACACAGGCCCTAAGGGGGTGGGAAGATGGTGCTTTTCTTTTTATTATTCGGAAAAAAAAAAAAAAGAGGAAGAAAGATGAAAACAGTAGAATCGTTCCTCCTCTGCAGCTCTCTTCCTCTCATCGTCATTTTATTTTTATGTATTTTTCAAGAAACTGCCAATATTATTTGTGAAAGAGCTGTTGGAATTCTTCTCCTCTTCCCCTTATTTTTATGTGACAAGAGGCTGTGAATTGTATTTGTGAAAGAGCTTTTGGTTCCAAAACATCCACCCATCGAGTGCACAATCAATGAAGTAACCCAAGAGAGAGCCACCGTATCATGGGGCAAGGGTTCCACAACTATTGCACCCTGTGGAGGACAAATCTTTGACTACAAAACCATCCTAGACGTGCTTGGATCTCTAATTAAATTCAGCTTCTCTCTTATAATTTAATTCCTTCAATTTTTGTGATTCTTGATCATTGAGGTCTATAGGATATAATTATGGGACTAAATGATTTTGCCGCAATTATTTTATCTTTTGGAATCCTGAACAACACTAAAATAAAAGCACAAATGTTTAAGACCGTAAACATAAATGACACCTCACCTTTATCTACAATCTCTTTGCCTCCCAAGCAACCTTTCAAATAAAGAAAGACCAAAATCAAGAAGATGATTAAGCAGGACGCGGCTGCGATGCCAACAATAGTGCCAACAGATAGCCCACTTTCACCCATATCAGGCTTGAAATCTATGCAAAGGAAAATATAAAATGCACAAGATGAATAAGATGGTAAAAGAACTAGTAGATGAAAGCTAAACCATAGAGAATATCTTACTTGGTGTCACGGTAATAGCTGAGATAAGAGGCCCGTAAAAGCCCTGATTTGGAACTGCTGTAGTTCCTTTTCCTGCCCAGTACAAGTGGATCTCCAAAGTGTTATTGTTTACATTTTTAGTAAATTTCTTAATGACTTCCCGACCAGGTCCTCCAGCTTCATCTTCGATGTTGAAATCCTTTAAAACTCTTTCACCCTTCAGTAAGTGAAGAGTGCAAAGAAATGAATCTAAATATTAGAACTTTGGTAAAAGAACAAAGGAGTATAATACATGATACAAATTTATATAGGGATTTATGTAATGAAAACTAACAAACACACACACAATACATGCATAGAGAATTAAGTCAAAAGGCACACACTTTTGTTATTAATCAAAAGACTTGGTTCTCTAATAAATTTCCAGTTACTGATAATAAAAAAAAGAAACCGATAAGACTTTTGGAGGCCATTCAAATATGAAGGACATGATACAGTTCATGTTCCCAACTTTTGCCAACATCAAGACCTCTGCATCCACCAAATAGCATTGAGTGGCAATGAAGAAGTATAATTGATGTTTAACAGAAGCCTTTCTTACTTCAAGACGTGGAAGCCTTGAACATGGACATAATAAGGCAGACATGGAACCGTGGGAAGTACAGCTAACTACAACATCCATACATGCATTTTTTAATACTGAAAGGTTTATGTTAATATATATTAGAACTAATATGGAAGCCTTGAACATGGACATAATAAGACAGACACAGAACCATGGGAAATAGAGCAAACTAGAACATCCATACAAGCATTTATTGATACTTAAAGGTTTATGTTTATATAAATTAGAACTAATAATCTAATACAAGAAAAAAATAGAATACATAACCAAATCTATACTGCTCAAGTATGGGATCATGTATTGCGTACGGAATTGTTGGATATGGCAGCTCCATTAAATCCTACAATCTATGATACATGAATACTTGTACATGCGCAGCATATCCTTGCACTGATACTTCTGGACATTGTTATTAAAATCCTATGATTCATATCCGCATCCTAAGGTAAACTATTCGTATCTATGGAATGAATTCCATTTGCTTACGAATCTTAGGATTCAAGTGTGAATCTTGCAATTCAATACTCGTTCCATCAAATCTTATGATTCAAGTGATTTGGTTGAGTGAGAATAGCCACAACCGATAAGTTAATATTAATAATCTTTTCCCTCTTTTCTCTCTTTATTCTTTCTTTCTTTTAGCATTTTTTCTTTTTAAAAGGTTACACAGTAGTTAATGAAAGCCCTTAAGAAGGGAGGTTTAGAGATAAATAAATAACATAAATTTGATTAAAGCGTTCAATTGTACATATGGGGCTTGTCTATATGTTCTTTTTGTTTTTTTAATCTTTTTTGGTTTTTTCCTCTATGAACACTTTCTTAACTTCAAGAGATATCCTATCGAGTAAAATTGATGGTTTGGATTTTATTTTTACCTTTATATTTTAATATAGAGATAACAAAAAATATATATATATTGATACTTTAAACTTATTTAACTACTTACGTATAACATTTGTTTTATATTAATATACGCCATGATGTTCTTGACATGATTGTATGATTAACTTATATGACATTGTATTTATATTGCTATGAATGGGAATATGGATGGATTATGAATAACTACTTTTTCCTTTTTTTCATTTTTAATATTTTTTTTTCTTAAAATAAAAATTCCTATGATTCACGATTCGATTCATGGTTATGAACGATTTGTGATATGATTCCAACTTTCATATGTATGCTTTTGGAGACAAGTTTAGCATATTCTACTTCCCAAGTTCATTATTTCATAAAGTTCTTTTAGTTTTCATACTTTTCGGCATAAGAAAATGTTTAAGAGGAATGCAAAGAATTATACTTTTATTAATTTAGAAATATTCCAAAGAAAAAACTAGGACAGTTTTATCCATATATGGGTATCATAGCCTGCAATTCTAAATATACAAGTGCAACTACAATTTTTTTTTTTTTTTTTTTTTTTTTTTTTTTTTTTTTTTTTTTTTTTTACAACTTGGGAGCATAATGAACCATTTTAATAAAAATATTTGCAACTCTGGATTATATCTAAGAAGTACTATTACCAAGAAATGTTAAATAACTAGCTAGGAATAGAATTTAAAAACTCAGCAAATCTAGAGTAGAAATTTTGAAGAAAAAGGATCCCATACCATCGCTCTTAGCTCCCAACTATGCTGGGTCAGCTATACGAATTCTGTTTCTCCATTCCGATCTATCTTGAGTCAAATCTTCACATAAGTTACACTTCTTCATATCTATTTTCACTACATCCAAGTCCTCTGTAATATCCTGAGCCACCTTGTTGTGCTTAGAGCACCAATCAAGCCACACAGAACAGAGATCACACACAGAGATAACACAA
This sequence comes from Camphora micrantha, assembly GCA_003546025.1. Classification (NCBI taxonomy): domain Eukaryota; kingdom Viridiplantae; phylum Streptophyta; class Magnoliopsida; order Laurales; family Lauraceae; genus Camphora; species Camphora micrantha. Next base: position 14,852,741 of record QPKB01000006.1, on the reverse strand, counting down.
GGTTTTATGTGGTTCGGCTTGAGCCTACATCCATGGGAGAAGACGGCAAGAGTATCACTATGAGGAAAGATTACAATGGAGTTTTTCACACACAACCCCAATCCCAGGTATACCCTCAGACACTCTCTGTATCAAGTTGCTAGCTTGCTGTGTTCTTCACTCTCTGCTCAACACACAGAGGAATGCCTTTATTTATAGCCTCAGTCAAGAAACAAATGGCTTACTGTTTCCTGTGCTTTCCCAGCTTTGCACCATGCCTGCTGTCAGCTGCCCATGCTGCTGGTCCATGGTAAAGTCAAGTCAACAATGATAGCTCCAGGTCCATGGTATGGTCAAGTCAACAATGGTAGCTCCTATTGAGCCATCATGCTAACAAATCTCCACCTTGGCGAACATAGGAATTGGTCCTCATTAGCACAGAATACGTCCCACCGTCTCCATCTGCCCCTTAGGGCACTCAGGTACTGATCACACCGATCAAGTCCAAGCAATGCTTGAACTTGACTGCTGGAATAGTCTTTGTCATCATGTCTGCTGGATTCTCTACCATAGCAATCTTAATCATTGCAATAGCACCTTCGGTGATGACATCTTGAATGAAGTGTGCCCTAACATCAATGTGTTTGGTCTTTTCATGATACTTAGGATTGCATGTCAGATCGATTACACTCTGTCACAGAAAACAGTAGTCAGCTTCTGTTCCAATCCCAGATCTCCAACCAAGCCTGTCAGCCAAATAGCTTCCTTCACTACCTATGTAGCTGCCATATATTTTGCTTCAGTGGTGGACAAGATAGCTTTGGATTGCAATGCTGCCTTCCAACTAATGGCACCACTAGCAAAAGTGAAGACATAACCTGTCAAGGTCCTTCTTCTGTCTAAATCTCCAGCAAAATCTGAATCAACATATCCAATAACACTTCCAGAAGTGTTGTTGTTTCTACATACACTATCCCAACATCAGTAGTACCTTTCAAGTAGCGGAGTATCCATTTCATTGCCTGCCAATGGGCCTTCCCTGGGTTATCCATGTATCTGCTAACTACACTAACCGCATGTGAAATGTATGGCCTTGTACAAACCATGGCATACATGATACTCCCAACTGCACTAGCATAAGGAACACGAGACATGTGCTCCACTTCTTCCTCAATTTGTGGTGATAAAGCAGCAAAAAGTTTAAAATGGGTTGCCAGTGGAGTATTCACAGGTTTCGAGCTTTGTGTACCAAAACACTCCAGAACTTTCTCAAGGTACCTCTATTGTGACAGACAATTTGCCTGCTTTCCGGTCCCTTCGAATCTCCATCCCAAGAATTTTCTTCGCAGCACCTAAGTCTTTCATTTCAAATTCACCACTAAGCTGAGCTTTCAGCTTGTTGATCTCAAACATGTCCCTAGCAGCAATTAACATGTCATCAACATATGACAACAAATAAATAAAAGAACCATTTGGAAGCTTCTTGTGGCAGACACAATTGTTATACCCACTCCAGCAATAACCGTTTCCAACCATAAAGGTATCGAAACGCTTATACCACTGTCTAGGCGATTGTTTTAGGCCATACAATGATTTTTTTAGTAAGAAAACATGATCCTCCTTACCTTGGATTTCAAACCCCTATGGTTGATGTATATAAATCTGTTTTTCTAGCACGCCATGTAAAAATGCAGTCTTGACATCAAGCTGTTCTAGCTCTAAGTCCAATAGAGCAACCATAGCAAGTAGCACCCGGATAGAACTGTATTTCACCACAGGAGATAACACTTCATCGAAGTCAACACCCTCCCTCTGAGTATAACCTTTTGCAACCAGTCGTGCTTTGAACCTAACATCTTCCACTCTTGGAGTTCCTTCCTTTTTCTTGAAGACCCATTTGTAACCAACAATCTTCTGGCCCTTCAGCGATTTCACCAGCTCCCAAGTTTGATTTTTGTGAAGAGATTCAATCCCCTCACCCATTGCTACAGCCCATCTTGCTGGTTCTTTGCTCGTGACGGCATCCCGATATGTCACCAGCTCTGACTCAATACTCTCAGCTGTATTAAGAGCGTCGGCAACAATATCTTCATACCCGTATCTTTGAGGTTGCTTAATTTGCCTCCTCTCTCTGTCTCTAGTAAGCATGCAATCAGTCGGAACTACAGTTTCCTCGTTTGAACTTTGCATCTCCTCTACATCCTGTCTGTGAAGGAACATAGTTTTCTGTGTCTCTCAAAGCACCACCAATGTACATCTATGTAGACTAGCAATACTATACTGATAAGCATATCCAAAGGGATTGCTGACTAGGAACATTAATTTATATAGATCTAATTGATTGTAATACCCCTTATCAAGGGATTGTAATTGACTTATGATAGGAAGGAATGTATCTATATAAATGAGGGCTTAGTCATCCAAAGGGTGTAATAATATGAAGAGCAAAACGAGAGAGAAGTTTGGAGGAAAAAGTGATACCTCAATGGGAGGATCAATTGTCTATTTATAATTACATTAAACCCTAATCAAGGGCCCTAATCAATACAATCAGAATAATCAATAATCAATCTCCTAATCTATACAAGGAAGTAAATAAGAGATAAATCAGCAATATAATCCAAGAAGATCCCACACGTGGGATTTATATTACAGCTATGTACAACCCCTTTATGGGCTGGGCCTAGTGGGATTGGGCCACATTATCTTCTACACTCCCCCTCAAATTGATGTGGTAATGCAGAAAACAACAATTTGCCAGTGAGATCATGATGGCGCGGTTTGGGAAGTGCTTTGGTGAAGATATCCGCCAACTGGTCATGAGTAGAGACATGATGCAAGGTTATCTTTTCAGTGACAACATGCTGACGGATGAAATAACAATCAATCTCAATGTGCTTCGTCCGTTCATGAAAGACTGGATTTTTAGCAATTTTGGTAGCACTGGTATTGTCCTCATGAAGAGGTGTAGAAGTACTAATAATGACACCGAATTCACATAGAAGACGGCGGAGCCAAATGATTTCAGCACTTGTGGACGACATTGCCCGATATTCTGCCTCAGCAGAAGACTTTGACACAGTGGTTTGCTTCTTGCACTTCCAAGAAATCAGAAAGTCGCCAAGAAACATAAACCAGCCAGTGGTAGATCGCCGAGAATCAGGGCAACTAGCCTAGTCGGCATCTGCATACGCTGATAATCGCAGAGAAGAATCAGAAGGATAGAAGAGACCATGAGTAAAAGTGCCTTTAACATAGCGGAGTATGCGCAAAGTAGCAGTAAGGTGAGGTTTGTGAGGATTGCTCACAAATTGGCTAACTGTATGAACTGCATGAGAAATATCAGGTCGAGTCATAGTTAAGGAGAGCAAACTACCAACTATCCGCTGAAAAATAGAGGGATCATCCAAGGGAGGGCCATCCTCCGTACTAAGTTGGCTGTTTAATTCCATCTGTGTATCAAAAGTATGAGCATCATCAAGTCTTGCTGAGGTGATCAAATCAGTAGCATATTTACGCTAATGGACCCGAATTCCTGATTTGGTATGCGAAAACTCAAGCCCCAGAAAGTAAGTGAGAGGACCAAGATCCTTCATTCGGAAGTGGCGAGTGAGATGGTGCTTGAGATCTGTAATGCCGGAAATATCATTGCCACTGATAATCATATCATCAACATAGACTAAAAGGAATGTATAACCCTTCGGTGTCCATCTAAGAAATAGTGAACTGTCAGAATGACTCTGATGAAACCCAGCTTGAAGAATTGCTGCCCAGAATTTATCAAACCAAGCCCTGGGAGCCTGCTTAAGTCCATAAAGAGATTTTCGCAACTTGCAAACATGCTGAGGAGGACACACATAGCCCAGAGGAGGTTTTAAGTAGACAGTCTCTTTCAAATCGCCATGAAGAAAAGCATTTTTGACATCCATTTGCCATAGAGGCCAGTTGCGAGCTGCAGCGACACAAAGAAGAGTTCGAACGGTGGTCATTTTAGCCACTGGTGCAAATGTCTCCTCATAGTCAATGCCATACTCCTGCTTGTAACCCTGCGCTACCAATCTGGCTTTGTAGCGATCAAGACTCCCATCAGAGTTAACTTTTACAGAGTAGATCCATTTACTGCCAATCACAGAGGCTCGTTCAGGAGTCGGTACCAAGTCCCATGTGTTGTTCGCTTCAAGAGCAAGCAACTCCTCAGTCATAGCATCTTGCCAGTATGCAATCTTCGAAGCCTGTGAATAAGAGGTTGGTATAGGAGCACTATCCAAGGAAGAGAAAAGAGCAGGAAAGCCATATCTATTAGGAGCAACAGAAGGACGACTAGAGCGTCGCAGAGATATGACACTATCAGTAGAGGAAGTATTAATACCTGAGGGTGCAGTAGGCAGCATTGGGGTAGGATCAGGAGAAGGAGGCCCCACAGGAGGAATTGTGTTACACCGGACATAGACATTGGTAATAGGTGGTGGAGAAGTAGTCGTAGGGAATTGTGGCAGATAAGACACGGCAACAGGATGAGTATCCAAACGCAAAGAGAAGAAAGGAAAGTGTTCCAAGAAGATCACATTACGAGATATTCGCATGCGTTTCTCGGAGTGGTCATAACACAGAAATCCCTTGTGTTCAATACTGTAGCCTAGGAAGATACATTTGGCAGCATGTGGTGACAGCTTAGTGCGCTCTGTAGGTGGAAGATGGACAAAGCACAAGCAACCAAAAACACGTAAGTGAGAATAGGAAGGAGTATGACCAAAGAGTGCTTCATATGGAGTAGTCTTTCCTAGAACAGAGCTAGGATGACGATTGAGGAGATACACAGCAGTTTGTGCAGCATCACACCAAAAATTTGGAGGAACTAAGGATGCAAGTAGGAGAGTACGAACAGTTTCAAGAATATGCCTGTTCTTCCTCTCCGCAACACCATTTTGCTGTGGAGTATGTGGGCAGGATTTTTGGTGAAGAATGCCTTTATCAGAAAGAAAGGCAGAAAAATCATGGGACATGTATTCTCCACCGGAGTCAGACCTAAGAATTTTTATATCTTTCTTAAATTGTGTGTGAACCATATTGTAAAACTTTTGGAAAAGAGAAAATACGCCAGATTTGAAGCGCATGAAGTAATTTCAAGTGAATCGAGAATGATCATCAATAAATGTCACATAATACTTAAACCCTGTCCTACTCAATGTGGGTGCAATTCCCCAAACATCAGTGTGAATAATATCAAAAGATGATAACGCACGAGAACGATGAATAGGAAATGGCAAAATATGACTCTTACTCAAACAACACGTTTCACACTTTGATTGAAGGAAAGAGGACATCATTTTATTATCAATAGTGGGTTCTAAACAACCAATTTTAAACAAAGAAAGTAAATAAGCATTGTTCACATGACCAAGACGACTATGCCACATAGTCCACATTTTATTGAAATTAGGAGAAGAAGAAGAAAATAGAGAACGATGTCCGATGTCCAGCAGAAACAGTCGACCACGTTTACTCCCCGTCGCGATCACCTTCCTAGTTTGCCGCCCCTGTATGACACAACCAGTGGAAGAAAAGTTAATATGGTACCCATCATCAATAAGTTGGGCAACAGAAAGTAAATTGGCTGATAATTTGGGAACAAAGTAGACATTGGAAAGGTGGAGGGACTGGCTAGAGACACTAGATAAAGTAATGGTACGAATACCAGAAATGATTAATTGGTCTCCATTAGCAGTGGTGATTTTGTCTTTGCCAAGGTAAGGGTGAGAGGCCGTAAAGCTACTTTCCACAGAAGTCATGTGGTTTGATGCTCCTGAATCTAGAAACCAGGTAGATGGGGTGATGGAGGAAGACAGAGAGTTTGAAGAATGAAAAGCAGGAAGTGCTAGAGGAGAATGAGTTTGATACCGATCACCATTAAAGCCCATAGATGCATATGCGGAGGTCACCGTGTTCTGAATCAGTTCTTGAATCTGGGCTGGAGTCATGGATACAGCCCCGGAAGAAGTGCTTTCCATATCAGGGTGAGGTGCTTGAACTTGGAACGCAGCTGGAGCATTTTGTCTGGGCACAGTGGAAGGATTTTGCTTCTGTTGGGGCCCATTCTTTCACTGTAAGCTGCGACAATCATCAATAAGATGACCAGAGCGTTTGCAATATCTGCAAACCATTTTCTTTCGACAGTTCTTGGCTATATGACCAAATCCCTTGCACTCATAGCATTGAGTAGGCTTCTGATTGGGGGCTGCCAGGAGAGCCGAATCAGCCGGGAGAGGGGCTAGGAAGGCCTTTGGTTCTTCAAGAATGGCACACTGAGAGTTGAGGTGAAGTTCTTCTCGAAGGACTTCTTGGAAGCATGTATCCAGGTTTGCAGAGACTTCTCTATTCATGAGAGCAGACCGAACAGATTCGAATTCGGGTCGAAGATTCATCAGGAACTGGCTGATGTGGGTTTCCTCTTGTAATTTAAGAGCCTCAGAGAGAAACCTAGCAGACACAGTCTGAATAATCATAGCATCCCTCTCAGTCCATAAGGTGAGAAATCCATTGAAGTATGCCTATATAGATTTATCGCCTTGACTGAATTTTGCAATTTCATTATCTAATTGAAATTTGCGAGCTTTATTTGTTTGATGATAAATATTCTTGAGATGTCCCCACATATCAGATGCGGCAGTATATGCTTGAAGAGCAATGGCAAGAGAAGGGTTAATAGAGTTAAGAATCCAAGTGATGACCTTAGCATTTTCTTTAGACCAGGTGGGTAATGCTTTTGTGTCAGTTGTATTTGTAGTGGGTTTAGTTATTGATCCATCAAGATAACCAAACAAGCCTTGTCCTTCTACAAAATTCTTTAGATGAAATGACCAGGCCATATAATTAGTCCCATTGAATTTAACAGGAATAACATCATACTTGTCCATAGTAGAAAGGAAGCAATAGTACTAATAGCAACAAAGAGCAACCAAGGACAACAAACAATAACAGCAACAGCAAATATGCACACAGAAGCAATGCCAGCAGCAAGTAGTACCAAAGAAATCAACTAAACAGCGAAGCAGAAGGCAGTTAACAAGATGAAGTCTGCTTAAAACAGCAGAGGAGGTGTCTGATAAGCAATCCAGCAGTAGACAGCACAAATAGTGCAAATAAAGCACCCAGGCGACCTCGATTGTGGAGGCAGGAACTGTGCGTGGGCCCCACAAAATGATCTAATCACAGATCAGGATGATGGAATTTCTGGAAGGAGTCCAAAAGTACTTCCTCTAGTGCAAGGGTGATGAGGATTGGATACAGATCCACAAATCTGGACGGCTGTGATAAAATCTATTTGATACAGGAATATCAAAGTCGACAGAGGAAGAAGGGGATGAAACCTACCTCAAATGGTGAGAAAAAAATCCATAAAAAGCCTTAGAATACTCCTTAATAACTGGTGATTCTAACTGTGGAGGTTGCTTGGTGATCCAAAGTTGATCAGTGGTGGGCCACAGTTGATCAGAGTCACGTCAGGTACTATTTAGCAACAATAGTAGCAGAAAAGGAGAGGATGATGCACGCCAATAAGAGGAGGAGAGATTCAATACGAGATGAGAGATTGATCACAACCTAGCGCTCTGATACCATGTGATAATATGAAGAGCAAAACGAGAGAGAAGTTTGGAGGAAAAAGTGATACCTCAATGGGAGGATCGATTGTCTATTTATAATTACATTATACCCTAATCAAGGGCCCTAATCAATACAATCAGAATAATGAATAATCAATCTCTTAAGCTATACAAGGAAGTAAATAAGAGATAAATCAACAATATAATCCAAGAAGATCCCACACGTGGGATTTATATTACAGCTATGTACAACCCCTTTATGGGCTGGGCCTAGTGGGACTGGGCCACATTATCTTCTACAAAGGGCATCTTGATTCATTATCTTCATATATTATTCTATCTCTCTAATTGATATGGCATCAAAGCCATAGAGGGGAATTTTGTTTTTCTTCCCTCTCATGCACGATTGACTATCGTCGTGCGCTGGGATTCAGACGAAAGGGATCGTTTGTCTTCTGTGCTTCTGGGTTTGAGATTGCAATCAGTTTTACAATCTCCCTGTGTGGATATCATCCATGTTCTGGATCTAGGGTTTCTTGAGAACATCGACTGTTAAGATTTCGCTGTCCCTGCTGGCATCTTCTAGGTATTTTGCTCGACAAACTCTGTGGCATCGAAGGTCTTCTCATCTCTCATATATATATATATATATAGGTCAGATATTGAGATGTTTTTCGTTATTTAATTTTCTATCTCTTTTGGTGAAGAATCTGGGCTTCCATTGGATTCATCTGCTTAGATGCTATTACATCTAAGTAGCCTAGTTTCTCTGATCTGAATATTCTGAAATTTGTGGGGCTTTACATAACACATTGTTTTCTGAAATTTCTGGGTATCAATGGATAAAATTGACACTCTGACAGTCAAATTCAATGGCACAAATTATTTTTTATGGGAATTTCAATTCCGAAATTTTGTTAAAGGACTGGAATTGTGGGATTTTGTTGATGGGTCATCAAAGAAACCATCTTCTGACAAACCAAAAGAACTTACTAAATGGACCACAAAGAATGCTAGGGTCATTAGCTGGATTCTTCATTTTGTCGAACCTTCTATTGCTATTAATCGTAGGGCTTATCAAACTGCAGCTGAATTGTGGAGTCATTTACAACGAATATATCGTCAAGAAAATGATGCTCGAAGTTTCCAGTTGGGATATGAAATTGCAAAATATAATCAGGGGGATAAAACTATTCAAGAACATTATTCTTGATTTATGACACTGTGGATTGAGCATACATCCCTTATGTATGCATCTATTCCTGATCAGGTCATTGGTCTTATCCAAAAAGTTAATGAATCCACACAACGTTATCAATTTTTGATGAAGTTGCAACATGAGTTTGAACCTGTTAGAGCAAGTTTATTGAATCGAAGCCCTACTCCATCTTTAGATGTTTGCTTGCAAGAGTTGCTTCGTGAGAACAGAGATGCAAGTCACAAGCTAATTTGGATTTTCATAAATCTGATCATCTTGCCACACCTGTTGCCAATGCTTATTTGGCTAAGGATAAACGGGACATGTCAAAGATTCAGTGTTTTCGATGCAAGGAGATGGGACACTTTGCAAATACCTGTAAAAGGGGAAAGGTCTGCAATTACTGTAAAATTCCAGGACATCTAATTTCTGAATGTCGTAAATGACCTCAGAATCGGTCTGCCAATGCCTATCATGCTACTACATCTTCCCATACCACATCTTCATCTGCACTTGGTCTTGATGAAGCAAACAAGCCTCTCACTCCGGAAATGGTACAACAAATTGTGCAAAACTCCCTTGCCTCTGCATTTTCTGCCATGGGCTTTTCAGGTTACTCTAAAGCTTCTTCCATTTGGTATTTGGATTTTGGGGCTACCCATCATATGACTCATTCACCATCACACTTGGAAAATCTGACATCATTATCTGGTAAACATCATATCAAGACTGCTAATGGTGGACATTTACCTATTTTTGGTATTGGCAACATGTCCTCTGCTCCCATTCCCCTACAAAATGTTCTATTCTCTCCTAACTTAACTGCCAATTTGATATCTGTCAGTAAGCTGGTCGACAACAATTGTAATGTATCCTTTTTTTGTGATGGATGTGTTGTACAGGACTAGGCAACTGGGAAGCCGATCATGAGGGGGCATAGAGATTGACAATTGTTCACGTTACAACTGGGACCTTTTCCAAAAGCTTATCTTTCAAATTTTGCTGATTCCAAGAAAGATTTTCTCCATTTATGGCATAGGAAATTAGGACATTTACATTTTAAACAATTAATTACTATGTTGAACTCTGGATTGATTGATAATAAATTTTCTTTTTCCTCTCATAATTCCATTTGTGATAGTTGTTGCATGGCCAAAAGCAAAACATTGGTTTTTCCTCTTCGTGATAGTCATTCTACTACATGTTTTGATTTAGTACATACTGATGTTTGGGGTCCAGCCCCGCTTCTTTCTAGACACGGGTACAAGTATTTTATTACTTTCATTGATGATTTTAGTCGTTACACTTGGGTGTACTTCTTTAATACTCATGCTGATGTTTTTCGTATATTTAAAGACTTTATTGCCTTGATAGAAAATAAATTTTCCACCACTATTAAGACCTTACGGTCTGATTCAGGGGGAAGAATATATGTCCCATCAGTTCCAAAGTTTTCTTAAGGATAAGGGTATTGAATCTCAGCGATCTTGCCCTTATACATGTCAACAAAATGGGATTGCTGAACGGAAAAATCAGCATATTCTTGCTACTGTCCGTGCTTTGCTTATTGATTCTTATGTTCCATCCAAATTTTGGGCTGAAGCTGTTAACACTGCTGTATACCTGACAAATCGTCAATTTACCCATACCTTACAAAATCGGTCTCCTTATTATTGCTTGTTTAAATCCCAACTTGATTATAGTATGTTACATACCTTTGGTTGCACTTGCTATGTTCTTTTGCCACCACATGCACGTACTAAACTAACTTGCCAGGCAACTAAATGTGTTTTTTTGGGTTATTCTAGTACGCAAAAAGGATTCATTTGCTATGATTCTCTTCAAAGGAAAACATGTCTCTCGCAATGTTGTGTTTGTTGAACACATCCCATATTTTCATTCTCTTCCTTCATCATCATCATCATCATCATCTTCTTCTTCTTCTTCTTTTTCCTTTCTACCAATTTTCCCTCCTCTCTCGAATCCTCCAGTATTTGATAAATTTTCACAGGGTCTTGTGTACCAGCGACGGCAGTCTACAGTTGTTCCTACTCCAACCCCTCGCATTGAGACAGCACCCGATCCTACTCCTAAAAATGACACCACCATACCCAACCTTCGTCGCTCTACTCGTATTTCTCGCCCACTTGAACGGTTGTCCCCATTCTCCAGCCTCCAATCTGTTGCAATACCTCGTTCTTACAAACAAGCAGTTGTTCATGAGTGCTGGAATGCAGCAATGAAGGAAGAACTTAAGGCATTGGATGAGAATAAAACATGGGATCTCGTATCCTGTCCACCTGATATTACTCCTATTGGTTGTAAATGGGTTTACACTGTGAAGCTCAAGGCTGACGATTCACTTGATCGCTATAAAGCACACCTGGTGGCTTTAGGAAATAATCAAGAATATGGATTAGATTATGATGAGACTTTTGCCCCGGTGGCTAAGATGACGACTGTTCGGACTTTGATAGCTGTTGCAACGATTAAGTCATGGCCCCTTCTTCAAATGGATGTCAAAAACGTGTTTCTTCATGGTGATCTTAAGGAAACCGTTTACATGCATGTGCCAGATGGACTTGATGCACCACCAAACTTTGTGTGTCACCCTTCGTCGTTCTTGGTATGGATTAAAACAAGCTCCTAGAGCTTGGTTTGAGAAATTTCACCACACTCATTCATTCTGGGTTTCAACAAAGTCATTCAGATCATTCACTCTTTATTCAGAAAACTTCTCGAGGTATCACCATCTTATTAGTCTATGTGGATGATATTATTATTTCTGGCAGTGATAGTTATGGAATTCAGCATTTACAACAAATACTCCAGTCCTCCGTTCATATGAAAGATCTTAGTGCATTGACTTACTTTCTAGGATTGGAGGTTCATCGATCTGATCGTGGGACTATGCTAACCCAGACAAAGTATACTCAAGAGTTAATTGATATGGCACGCCTTACTGATTGCAAACCGTTTCATACACCTATGGAAGTTAATGTTAAGTACCATAAACATTATGGTGACCCAATATCTGATCCTACTTTGTATCGTAAGTTAGTTGGAAGCCTCATTTATTTGACTTCGACTCGACCGGATATCTCTTATGCAGTGAATATTGTCAGCCAGTACATGTCTGACCCAAGACATCATCATTTAGCTGCTGTTTTCCGCATCCTCAGATATCTCCGTGGAACTTTGGGACGGGGTTTGTTTTTTTCATCTTCATCTCCACTGCATCTCTCTGCTTATGTTGATGCTGATTGGGCAGGTTGTACTGACACTCGCAGGTCTACTACCGGTTGGTGCATGTTTTTAGGGTCTTCCATCATTTCTTGGAAATGCAAGAAACAAGAGCGTGTTTCAAAATCATCTGCTAAAACAGAATATCGTGCCATGTCTTCTGCTTCTTCTGAGATCGTATGGCTTGTTGGACTTCTTGTTGAACTTGGAATTAAAATTCCTACTCATATTCCTTTGAATGCTGACAACACTAGTGCAGTACTGCTTGCTCAAAACCCCATTCTTCATGAGCGGACGAAACATATTGAAGTTGATGCTCATTTTGTTCGAGAAAAACTTCAGGAAAATCTTCTCTCAATACCTCATGTTTCGTCGACTGATCAAATTGCAGACATCTTCACTAAAGCTATGTCTAAAGATCGACATCAATTTCTAATATCCAAATTGATGCTTGTTAATTTGCATCAATTTGAGGGGGAGTGTGAAGGAACATAGTTTTTTGTGTCTCTCAAAGCACCACCAATGTACATCTATGTAGATTAGCAATACTATACTAATAAGCATATCCAAAGGGATTGCTGACTAGGAACATTAATTTATATAGATCTAATTGATTGTAATACCCCTTATCAAGGGATTGTAATTGACTTATGATAGGAAGGAATGTATCTATATAAATGAGGGTTCAGTCATCCAAAGGGCATCTCGATTCATTATCTTCATATATTATTCTCTCTCTCTAATTGATACTGTCGAATTGGGACATCTACTTGCACCTTCTCTTGCAAGTTTTTTGAAGCTTCCTTCTCAAGCTCCACTTGTTTACTAATACCGTTTTGCTCATCCACCTATTTACTGAAACCATTGTCATTTCTAGCATCAATGCACTCCTTCGGTTTCAACATAGCAGACTCATCAGAGGTCACGTCTCTGCTGATAATGTATTTGGGTGATTTTCCATCTAGGCACCAAAGCCTATATCCCTTCACCCCATATGCATACCCAAGAAATATGCACTTTCTTGCCCTTGGTTCAAGCTTACCATCATTCACATGAGCATAAGTAGGACAACCAAATATTTTCAAATTGGTGTAATCAGCAGGAGATCCAGACCATACCTCTTCAAGAGTTTTACACTCGATAGCTGTTGATGGAGACTGGTTGATCAGATAACAAGCTGTGTTAACAGCTTCACAGCTTCCGCCCAAAACTTCCTAGGTAACCATGCAGCGGGTCTTTTCTAGAATAGTTCTATTTATCTGTTCTGTAACTCCATTCTACTGTGGTTGATCAGATAACAAGCTGTGTTAACAGCTACCGCCTAGAACTTCCTAGGTAACCATGCAGTAGAGAGCATGCAGTGGGTCCCTTCTAGAATTGTTCTGTTCATCCGTTCTGCAACTCCATTTTGCTGTGGTGTATTTCTAACTGTGCAAACCTTCCTTCTTGCAGAACTCATTAAAAGCACCTCCGTAGAATTCCAAGCCATTGTCAGTCCTCAAGCGCTTGATCTATTTACCTGTCTACTTCTCGATCATAGCCTTCCATTGCTTGAATTGTGCAAATACTTCATTCTTGTGCTTTAAGATATATACCCAAACCTTTAGAGAATAATCATCAATGACGGTCAACATATATCTACCACCTCCCAGAGATAGAACACGAGAGGGACCCTAAATGTCAGAATGGATAAAATCCAAAGTGCCCTTGGTCCTATAAACTGTTGTGCTGAACTTGACTCTGCATTGTTTTCCGAAGACACAATGCTCACAGAAGTCCAGCTTTCCTGTTTTCTGGCCGTAGAGTAAACCTTGTTTACTTAGCTCATCCATACCTCTCTCATTCATATGCCCAAGTCGCATATGCCATAACTTGGTAATTTTCAAATATGAATCTGAGGACGACACAGTAGGAACACTTGTAACTGTGCTACCTTGAAAAAGTAGAGGTCATTTTGCTTTTGTCCCTTCATCACTACAAGAGCACCATTTGAGATTCTCATAACTCCACCTCCAGTTTTGTAGGTACAGCTGTTAGAGTCAAGCGTACCCAAGGAAACCAGATTTTTCTTCAACTCTGGAATGCGCCTGACATCGGACAAAGTTCTTATAATACCATCATACATCTTAATTCAGATTGATCCTATCCCAACAACCTTACAAGTTGCATTGTTCCCCATTAGAACTTTACCACCATCTATAGAATGATAAGTGGCAAAACAGTCCCTATTAGGGCACATATGGTAGGAACAACCGGAATCAAGGATCCACTCAGCACCTGAGCTACCAACGGTAATAGAGAGAACATTTGCACCACCAGAACGGTCTTCTGCAACACTCGCTACATTTCCAGAATCATGTGCTTTCTCCTTTCCTTTGTGCTCTGAACAATCTTTTCTAAAGTGTCATTCCTAATGACATTGGAAGCACTTTAATTTTCTAGTTTTTTATTTTGACCTACAGTGGCCTCTTCTATTCTGCCATTTATTCTCTGTTCTGTCACGCACTACCAAACCCTCACCAGAACTGTCAACCTTTTTCTTTAACTCCTTGGAGTTCAAGGCTGACTCAACATCCTCCTTGGATAGAGTTTCTCTACCATACATCATGGTATCAACAAAGTTCTCGTTCAGGGTGGTAATGAACATACAACATAATGGCTTGGTCCTCATCATCAATTTTAACATCTATATTTTCAAGATCCATAACAACTTTTGTGAAAGAATCAAGGTGGTTTGAAACAGACATACCCTCCTGCATTTGTAAGGTGAACAACCGCTTCTTCAGATACAAGTGATTTGTGAGAGACTTTGTGATGTACAAGTTCTCTAACTTCTGCCATATGCCAGCAACAATTTTTTCTTAAGCAACCTTTCGCAGTACACCATCGCAAAAAAATAATAGAATCTGACCTTACGCTTTTTCCAGTAACTCATCCTTCTCATCATCTGACTGTTTGTCAGACAAAGCATTCTTTTCCTTCAAAGCTTTATGCAAACCATTTTGAACAAACAAAGCATGCATCATCAAACGCCATAAACTAAAGTCATTGTTTCCATTGAATTTTTCAATTTCAAAATTTGCAGCCATTTCGTGAATCTTTTACCGCACCCGCGTAGATCTGGTCACCACGAGTACGCTGGAAGAAACGGATCTGAAATCTGGCTCCGGATGGCTAAGATATCGCATAAATAATTTTCTACACTCTGATCAGTCAACCTTTTTCGTTGACTGTTTGATAGCCAATCTTCTTCCACAATCGCATAGATCTGCTCGTAACGAGTCCGTAGGTTCAAACGGGTCTCCGGTCAGACTCCGGATCTCCAAGATATCGCGAAAATAATTTTCAGCCTTTGATGCGGTCAAATCAAGATGACCTAAACCTAGCCTAGCCTACAACTAGGACTGAGGGATCACCAATGCATGTGGTGCTTCAGGGACCACTAATTCCCATGGTACCTCGGACTACCAAGTGACTTTCTACCACATGTCAAAACAAGAGGAGACTCTGATTTTTTTAAAAAAACTGTCTCCTTATTCCTTTCAGGTTCATTTCTGCTCTTCCGCAAACAGGGTTCTTCTTCCTCTTCTCGTCCTGGAACCAAAGAGCAGTGCTACTGCTTCTCCTTCGGCAACGGCACGGCGCGGCAGCACCAGCGGGGACCCTTCTTCTCCGGCGACACACAGTCCTGGCAAGGCTACAGCGGCGGATGTCCCTTTCTCTGGCGACGGCAACAACTCCGGCAGCGGCAGCAGCACGCAAGGCAGCAGCGGAGCCCTCCTTCTCGGTCCTCTTCTTCTCCTTGACGACAATGGTGTTGCCGGCGGCGGCAGCAGGGATCTTTCCCGTTTTCGGTCTCCTTCTCTGATTCCTACAATCAACTTCCGGAACCAAAAGAAACCAACAAAGATCGTCTCACTGTCCTTCTCCCTTTCTTCCTTGGCTCGGCTCTGGCTCTGGCTCTAGCTCTGATACTAGTTTGTTGTGCTTAGAGCACCAACCAAGCCACACAGAACAGAGATCACACACAGAGATAACACAAGGTTTTACGTGGTTCGGCTTGAGCCTACATCGACGGGAGAAGACGGCAAGAGTATCACTATGAGGAAAGATTACAATGGAGTTTTTCACACACAACCCCAATCCCAGGTACACCCACAGACACTCTCTAACAAGCTGCTAGCTTGTTGTGTTCTTCACTCTCTGCTCAACACATAGAGGAATGCCTCTATTTATAGCCTCAGTCAAGAAACAAATGGCTTACTGTTGCCCGTGCTTTCCCAGCTTTGCACCATGCCTGCTTTCAGCTGGCCCATGCTACTGGTCCATGGTAAGGTCAAGTCAACAATGACAGCTCCTAGTCCATGGTTTGGTCAAGTCAACAATGATAACTCCTATTGAGCCATCATCCTAACACACTTAGGCCCCAGGATTAGTTTGGCTCAGGTGGGACCCTTAGTTGTTCAGTTAGTTTTATGATTTAGAGGAGTCTCACGTGCTTGGTATTGGAAAAAGGGTACAAATTAGGAGTATAAGTGGAGGACTAGAACCCTTACCTCATCCTGATATATTTAAACAACCATCAACCCATATGTGGGTATTCAATTCTCCTCCTTTGAGAAAAAGAAATCTGAGAGAGAGCCTTGTGGTTGGAATCTAGGGGAAGAAGAAGAAGGCAATCGGCGAGCAACGGACGTCCTACTTGCGCCCGCACATTGCAAAGGCAATGATCGCTTATCAAAGGTGAGTGAATCTTCCTAGTTGCTCCCAAACATAGCATAAGATGACTGATAAGGCTGGATACTATTCTGTAATGTTACTACGACTGACACCCTGAACCATCGATTGGATGTAATTCTTATGTTTGAGTCAAAGAAACCATGTTAGTCTTGTTAGATTTATACAAATAATAACGAGTTTGTTTGATCAATAAGTAATCCTTCAAAGATGGCTGAGTAACAGAGGGATTCAAGAAATTGCAAAGTCTGGGCGTGAAAGTGAAGAATTGTCTATTGGGGATTGTGGGAACCCATGGCCCACTGGACGGTAAATCTGGTCCACAAATTCTGTAGTGGACCCATGGTCGACCAAGGAGGACCTGGACCCATGTGAGGTGGGCCCTGTTTGGGCCAACATCCACTTGTTTTTATTCATACAGGCGTGACTTTGATGAAACAACGCAGTTTGGTCGACATCCATACTAGGACCCACTGCTTAACCTGATCAGAGATCAGAATCCCACATCTTGAAGGGGACCCAGGGGCGACCTGGCTGGTGGTGGACCCATGTGGAGTGGGCCCCATCTGCCCCACCATCTAGAAACATCAAATTTGGAAATCGCAAGGCCCCTGGATGAACTTGTTTGTGATTGTTAAGGGTGCGAGACCCAGTAGGGCTACCTGATGTTGAATCAGAACCATGGGATCCCTTGTGGGGTCCTGGGCGACCCTAGAGAGTAAACATGATCGGGATTTAGGCCAGTGGGACTCATTGTATCTTAGGCCAAGATGACTTCAGGCGTGAACCAATACTTGTACTGGTTTCTTACATGTGGATGCAGGAAATTTGTAATTGGAGTTAGCCCGAGACTTGGTAGGTGATGATCATACAGACTTCACATCCAAATGACTTAAAGAGCAGATGATTAATTGACTGTGATCAATTAGCTGTGATTAATTATATGCACTATGGTTAATTAATGTTATGTTATGTTGTGTTTTATAGTGTGGACCAACCATACACCAATCAATAACAATTATGATTTGGAGTGGGGCAACAACCAGTGAATTGGGTAGGGGTTGGATCCACACTACAGATTTGGCTGGTCCTTGGTGGACGTGAATGATGAGACAGGGCCATGGTGGCCGGTATACATCCATACGATAAGCCTGGGTGGCGTTGTAATGTGAAGGGGAATGAATATGTAAATGGGTGTACTTTTATATTGTACTTGATTTGTTAATTTAAACTTGTAAGTATTATGTCATGTTCTATGGTGTTTGTGTAATTAGGAAAATTCATTCACCAGTAATACTGATGTCGTGTTGCCCCCTTCAGGTAATCACGTTGCGGGTGGGACAGAGCAAAACGACGTTCAGCACGTAGATTTCGGCATGCGTGGCTGAAGAGAGAGAATAACAAAGATCAGATAGTTGATAGAGGGATTAACCCTTGTTTCGGAAATTTTATTCCATGTTTTGGTACATTACTGATTTGAGTCAGAGCTTAGGAATTTTGAGTATTCATAGATTATTGATGTTATTTGACTTTTTATTAATTAATTGGAATTATAATTTAATCTAAATGCCTAACTCCTTGTGAGACTTGTTTGATGAATGTATCGTAAATGTTGCCAAGTTATTACGATCCGGATATCCGACAGGGCCCCGGAATTTGGGTCGTGACATTCTCTTTGGCCTAACTCTTCCCTTGGTGAGCGGTAACCTTAATAGCCAAACTTTTCCTTATCAGCGCCGTTGCCGGCCTAAACCATCTCAAACAGCTTTCTCTAATTTTATCCCCTATTGTTGCTACCCTAAATGCTCTCGAAAGTCCTCATTTCTAAATCCTTCCTAGTTTTACCTCACAGCCACTTCAACATTCTTACCTTTGCTATGCCCATTTTGTGCATATGTTGCTTCTTGATTAGTTGCCAAGTATCTGATACTTAATTTAAGCACTTCAGCTCTCATGAAGGATCAAAGTATTATTAATACAAGGAAAATGAGATTTACATATGTAGAATGTAAATTCTACAGATGCAAATGTTGCACACATGTAACACATTACCATGTTTTTCAAAATCAAGATTTTCACATGATAAATGAATACATCCAATGGTTTTAGATTGATTTGGGTTTTTTCGCAAGTTTTTGAAAATCCATGAAGGATTAAGATATGAAACTAAACGTCCTGATATTATACAAGAATATTGAATGGTTCAGATCATGAATTGGGAGCCCACAGAAGTACGGAGAATTAGATCTATAGAGTATAGATTATAGGTTAGGACGTTTTCACAAATTACTCAAAATCTAAGAAGATTTAAGATAACCAGCTTTGATATCTTTTGCTGATCAGTTCTATAAACAAATTGAACGGTTTGGATTACCAATATGGGTCCCATAGGAATGAGAAAAAATAAAGGAGGTCGATGGGCCCCACAAGAATGCTATCATCCTGTAATAAGCGTAGTGGCACATATTTTCCAGGAGGGGTGTGGATCACTCTCACACCTGTTATCGTGTGTAAATGGATTTATTTACACTCCATTTTCGAACAACATTCACACATCATATCACTGCATGAGCGCAAACAAACGTGATGATGCGTAATCCTTCTGCATGTGAATTCAAACAAACAACCCCTAGACAAAGAGGGTTTGCACATAATTATATAGTTTTCCATTTTCCAAATAGAGGCATCTATTATTTCCATTTTTTTGCCCCAATACAAGACTAGGAAGTGTGGTGTGATAATAAAACCCAAACAGTCGCCAAAAAAGAGGTTAGGAAACAGGGTTTATTTGATTGTTTCCCAACAATATTTATCCTTTTTTCTTCTTCTTTCTAATTGGTGTTTTATTACAAATAAACCAACATAAATTTCTCTCTAAATTAGAAAGAATTATTTGGAAGAACCAATGAATGATGAACCTATGGCTGAATTCTAACAATAACTAATGGAGCCAATAGATGGAAATAGATCATCATGATGTGAAATCAACAAACTACCTGGATTGACACATCAAATAGGCGCCTCCCATTGCTGCTGTAAGTTTCGTCATCTGTGAACAATATTTCAGCAAAGTGGAGTTGCACTGTATAATTGCCATTCTGTAAACAGAGCCCGTAGTATTTGAGGGAGAGAGGGGCTAGTCGAGCTGTCATGTACAAGTCTGGATTTGCCATCTTCAGCACAGATGTGTTTGTTAATCTGTAGGGTGCCTTATCATTGCCCAAGTAGTCCCCTGTACTGCTATAAGCCCATCTATCGGTAGCGAAGTAGTTTGACGGTCCAAGCTCTGATGGGTCCTGTTCATATTCTTGGTTGCCGACAGTAACATCCCTCCCACCGCAATTTATGAACAGGGAGTAGTCTGCACATATATGGAAGTCATAGTCAGTGATGGAGATCATAAGACCTATGAACTATAGATGAATAACATGAGGCTTGGCCAAAGAATACATAAAATCTGCTCAAGTTTTCAGTTTTGCACAAGTGGGCTTTGCAATTCAGAGTTTTAAACTGCATGTAAGGACCCGCAGCAATGACCAGTGTATAGGATATCTCCTAAACTGGAAGATCCAAACAAGCCAATGCTTGACCTTTTTACTGTTGAATCCATAGTAGTATTCTATTCCAGAGCATCGATTTGTTGGTCAGTTGGGATTCTTCTATATTGATTTCTTTTTTCATCGAAAATCTGCTGGAGATCCTATCCCATAAATGGTTTGGATATAACTGAACTGTTGGCCATGCTTGAACAAACAGATATTTTGAGCGAATTCTCTGGCATAGCAGTGTACTTTCCTTGCAATCACCCAAATTTAGATATAATGAAGTGTAAATTTCTCACATTGCGGCTTTTTACAACAGGGGAGGTTCTTCCTGAAGCATGAATTAATTCTACAAAAAGAAAGCAGAATGCATTACTATTTGGCTGCACTCAGTAACCATACATAATTGGCAACACATCCTATCAGAATGCAGAATAGGACAGGACTCTCTCTCTCTCTCTCCTCCGAGAGAGAGAGAGAGAGAGAGAGCATGCATGATATAGAAGGTTTTGAGGATCTTACAAGCTTATTTCATGATAAGTAGATGAATAACTGGCAACCAAATTCCTGAAAGTAATTAATAGATGGAAGTTCATGGAAGGAAATAATAATAAACAATAACTTGGTAAAAATGACAACCAATAAGAAAGAAAATTACAAATAAGTAATCTTACACATTCCCTTGCTGGCAATCGGTTGGTGGATAGGGGCCTGTAAAATTATTATTAGATATATCCCTGCAACATGGAATGTAAACTCTGATGATACATTTGTCAACATTAGAAAAATAACCACGAAAGCAGGGGTTCTATAATGGATCCAATAGACATAAAAAGAGTTCAATCAGAAATTCATTTATATGTGGGTAATGAGATCAAGAAAAAAATAGAAATATACAGCTCAAAGATTTTAGTAAGCAATACATACAAGCGTCCCTGGCTGCTCAAGATCCACCGAGGAATGTTTCCAGTTAGCATATTGTTAGTAAGATACCTACATCAGAAACCAATATCACCTAATTCATAATTGGAAAACCACTCAAAGCGTCATTGTTAAGATCATGAATTTCTATACACAAAGGAAAGAGATCCAAAGCGTAGTTTACTCACATATAATTTATTGAACTCAATGCACCAAAGTTCTCTGGAATTTTGCCTGTCAAGTTGTTAAAGCTCAGGTCTCTGAACAGGCTCATCATTTGCAAGAAAAGTGAATTCAAACAAGGCATTAGATAATTTCTTTACTTCGTGTCACAGAATAACAATATAGTGACAACTCTAAATGTAAATGGCAACATTAGAAAGAAACAGTTGCAAACCAGAAAGAAAGAAAAAAAAAAAAAAAAACACTTGTAGAACACCAAATTGTGCACAAAAATTGAAGAAATACTGTTGGAGAGGCAAAACAACTCTGGATGCGATGGTAGGAGTTGAGATTCTGAAGAAAAACGTATTTACATTGGAGATGTGATAAAAATAACAATGTAGTGAAGATTCTGAAGATCAAACACAAATGGCTACAGAAAAAACACTGTTGCCATTACACCCTTCCACACAAACACAAAACAAACAATCTCTAGGTGGAGAATTATTTTAGTTGTTACTCAAGAAAGAAAGATAGATATAGAAAATATTGACCGACAATCATGCAGCCTAAAAGAAAAACAACTACTAAAGATAACTGAATCAGGGAAATTACTGTGATCTCTTGATTGGTTATTGAGAAGGAAAGATAATCTTCTAGAAAATATAAATGCATGAATGGAAACAATGCCCTTACCGAATTATGTAAATGGCTATTATGCAAGTGCCGGTCACATCAATTGCAAAACATATTGTTGAACGAAAACTCAATAAAAATGCAGTTGGGATTTGGGAACACAAAAACCTCTCTTGATGAAATAGTAGAAGTTAGATTGACTTCACGGCTTGGCAGTACCTTTAGAAAATTAGGGACTACATCTTGCAAAATTCTCTCTAATGATTTATTAAGAATAGCCAATGGCATATGTATAAGAATAACTTTAATTTTCAATTGGTTATCTGATTATCCAAAGTCTCTGGTTCTGAATGAAGCAGGTATGGAACATAGTTATTAGTTACCTAGTTCGCAGTTTGAGAATTATATGCATTTGAATTCACAATTCGGATTTTGACACTTGCATCACTTCAAAAATTCGATGGGGTAGTTCATATAGTTTTCTTTTCAATTCGATTGATTCGTAGTTCAAATTCAATGAATTCGATGCAATAATTTGAACACACAGCTTGATGACGATTGCGATAACTCATATATTCGTTGGTTCAATTCACATCCTTTTCTAATTGGTAATGTGGCATGGTTCATATGGTTAATGTATGCATCATCGGTGTCAACGTAAGGCTATTCAAAATCAAGAAGGGCTGGCATATGTGAAGGGAGATCATAGGTGCGCCTAAGCCAAAACAAAGAAGGGACTATGGTAAAGATGCTATGGAGTATTTGTTTTTTTTTTTTTTTTTTTTTAAATCATTCTTCTTTTCTCAAGGCAATTATGAAAAAAATCATTTTTGTTTCTGAACTCCCTTTAAAAGGTCCCTTGCTCTTGCAGATACGCAAACTTGATGAAGAAAAAGAAGAAAGAAAAGAATCAAAAAAAGAAAAAAAAAAAAAGAGCAAAAAATAGATTCCTTGGAAAGAAGGAAATTCCGCAGAAAACGAAGGATTGAGGAAACTGATTTCCTCAAGTAAAGATATCATAAGAAATAGGCTCGGGACTCCAAGACAAAAGGAATGACACGAATTTCATAAAAAATCGGAAGCTTGAGAACAAAAAATAATACTGCAATCGGGCGCAAGAATGGTGCTTTGGGTCAAAAATTAAAAATTGACAAAGACCATGAAATTGAGCATCATCGTGCAAGCTTGCACCCCAAAATACCAACACACCCGCGCTTTGAAGGCATTCCCCCAAGAATAGCACAACTTACTCCACCAAAAGGGCAAAATGGCAGCTTTCAAGGGGTCATCTCTTTCTCAACACACCTCAAATCAAGACAAATTTTAGCTTTAAGAGGTTCTACACGAAAAGATTTTTCCGACGATATGTGAAATATAAAAATCCGACGGTCAGATAAAAAGTTATGATAGTTTGAAGATTCAATTGTACAAAAATGTTAGAAAAATACAGAAAAAGGGAAAACTGGGTGAGGCTATGCATTCCCTCACCCAACCCTAGCAAGCAGAGTACGCTTCTCGCTCATACTTCGCGAGGGGATGCACTATCTCGCTTAAGTTGACAAAAATCACCTTTTTGGGAAACCCATGAAGCAGTCACTTTCTGAATGCCAATCTCCCTCGATACAACTCCGATTGGGATATAATCTTAGGCTGCATAGACATCTACTTGAAAAGAACTTTCTAGTAGTATCAAGAATGTAAAGATCGAATGGTGAGATAGAAAGTTACACCTATCTGAAGATTCAGATGTAAAAATAAATTCAGAAAAAAGGTTATCCGGGCGAGGTTGTACATTCCCTCACCTAGGCTTGGAGAGGGCATGCAATTCCCCACCCAAGTGGGCATTTTTCCTCCTCTTTTTTTAGCATGGGGAGGCTCCAGGAGGGTATAAATACCCTCTCTCCCTTCATTTCATACGCACATGCTCTCCCACTGCAACTCTTACAAAAACAACCAAGTTAATATGATGCCCAGATACGGACACTGATACGGGGATTGGGGATACGACTCCTCATTTTTGAAAATCTAGGACACTGATATGGATACAGGTTTCCTAATTTTTTTCTTTAGATCAATTATGAATCAATGAAATTATCATTGTTTTCGCCCTTTCTAGCATTTTTTATTGTGTGAAGTAAAAATATTTTAAAAAATATATGAAATAACGGACTTTATAAGTAGGAAATGTTAAACTTGTTCCCTAGAAGTATTGGTGCAATATCCGGTACCAATATAAGCGTCGTATCTGTCTGATACAGATATATTGGGCTCATACAAGTATCCAGGTATCATAGTCGAGTTTCAGTCCTTTGGCTTCTCATGGTCCTTGCCTTAGTCTAGGATTCCCAAATATCAAAGTTGGGTGCCTTAGGCTACAACTCTTGAGTTCAAGCGTCCGCATCTTCTCCATCGGCCAGTTCTTGTAAATCTCTTCGGACAATTTTGTCTTCTTCACTATGGTGCTCCTTTCCTTAGCCTTAGAACCTCGTTGGACATAGTGCCTTCTCCTCTACGATTCTAGCATTAGTCTTGTAACTCCATCAAAGGTAGTACCACCTTCTCCGCCGTGGTCTCCTTGACCTAGTTCTTCGAGCCCTTCGGACAAGAGTGTTTCTCCCTTATGATCCTTAAGTCTGGAAATCCCATTTGAGTGTATGTGCCTTCTCCATTGTGGTCTCCACTTTAGTCTTGAAACAACATTTGGACAATTTTTCTCAGTGTTCGAACTCCCGGAGTGTCCAAAACGTCCTGAAGTTAAAGATTTCTTTGAGGACACTTGTACTAAGGACTTGAGATCCATTTAGATCCTTTAGATCTTAAAAATTGCGGGGATCTTCGTTGATCTCTTGGGTTCGTGCAAGGGGGTATTAGCAATGATCATTGGAACCTCATTGGACTCAGTGCCTTTCCCCTCTAGGATTCTGGCATTAGTCTTGGAACTCCATTAAAGGTAGTACCACCTTCTCACCATGGCCTCCTTGACCTAGTTCTTGGAGCCCTTTGGACAAGAGTGCTTCTCACTTATGATCCTTAAGTCTAGAAATCCCATTTAGGGTGTATGTGCGTTCTCTCTTGTGGTCTCCACTCTAGTCTTGAAACAACATTTGGCTAGTTTTTCTTAGTGTTCGAACTCTCGGAGTGTCCAAAACATCCATAAGTTAGAGGATTCTCGGAGGACAGTTGTACGACTTGAGATCCATTTAGATCCTTTAGATCTAAAAAATTGCGGGTATCGTCGTTGATCTCTTTGGTGCGTACAAGGGGTATTGAAAGTAA
Source organism: Camphora micrantha (assembly GCA_003546025.1). Classification (NCBI taxonomy): domain Eukaryota; kingdom Viridiplantae; phylum Streptophyta; class Magnoliopsida; order Laurales; family Lauraceae; genus Camphora; species Camphora micrantha. Next base: position 14,827,446 of record QPKB01000006.1, on the reverse strand, counting down.
TGATTGGAACCTCATTGGACTTAGTGCCTTCCGCTGTAAGATTCTTGCATTAGTCTTGGAACTTCATTAAAGGTAGTACCACCTTCTCCACTGTAGTCACCTTGACCTAGTTCTTGGATCCCTTTGGGCAAGAGTACTTCTCCCTTACGATCCTTAAGTCTAGAAATCCCATTTATGGTGTATGTGCCTTCTCCCTTGTGGTCTCCACTTTAGTCTTGAAACAACATTTGGACAGTTTTTCTTAGTGTTTGAACTCCCGGAGTGTCCAAAACATCCGAAAGTTAGAGGTTTCTCGGAGGACAATTGTAGTAAGGACTTGAGATCCATTTAGATCCTTTAGATCTTAAAAAACAGCAGGTATCTTTGTTGATCTCGTGGGTTCGTACAAGGGGTATTGGTAGTCATAAAGTTGACCAAGAGCATAGTGCGAAATCACGGGTTATCCCCAAATGATGTACCTTATCCAGAAATCAATAAAAAGAAACCCGACTTTGTCAATTTATTGTGCCTATGCTTTCTTTCCATTTTCTTTCAAATTGAGTACCATGTACTTTGGATACTCCAAAACATCCAAAATCATTATCTTTCCCGTTTATTCATCTTTTCAGTTTACAGCTCAAAGTGAATGAATGTCAAGATATCGGTCGTGTTCTACAAAAAAAAAAAAAAAAAAACAGAAGAAGAAGAGATCAGTTGTGTTACTGATGTTGGCCATTCTAGGATTTGTTTACTCCAAACTGAAAATCATCCATGAGTATGGCTTCACTTCAAAATCTGAACCATTAAAAGTTAATAACACCCATTGTATTGACTCTTAGAAAATTTACTCGAATCAAATTAGGCCTACCACCAAATTTTCAACATATAAAATGTATAATTTCATCCCTTTGCTTTGTTAATTTACCTTAACATATTATCAATATGATGGTAGGCTTAACTCTAGTTGGGGTAAAAACTGTCCAACTCCAATGAATCTCGAGACGTGAATATTCAATTGTATAGATTTTAAATGTACGACCAATTATAGATTTATAAGAATTGGCATGGTTAACTCTCTATATCATTGTCCAGACCTGTAGCATTTGCAGATTTACATGAAGTTTCTTTTTCAACCATCTCATCTATGTACGGCTCACAAAAAAGTGCAGGGATTACTTTATCAGCCATCTCACCTATGTACGGTTGGCACTTGGCAGAAAGAGGAGAACAACGAGTAAAGTTGTTCTTCCCCTTCCTCTTTCTCTTCTTTAGATTCTTTCTATGTTAACTTCCATGATGAACTGCATTAAACTATACAAATTTTAATCAATGAACCATTCCAAACCAAATTGTGAATTGTTTGGTTTGCAGAGTTTGCAATTCAAAGGCTAAAAACAACGAACTAGGTAATATGGTATGGAACCTATTTTGGAACCGGGAGAAATTCGGGTTTGGATTTGGATTGATGCATATAGGTTCCGAAACATCGGATTCAAAACCGGAACGCTGTAGGTTTTGACTCGAGGACCCAGATCCAAGACAATACCATTCACATATTAATATTGTTGTTTCAAGTACATACATAAATAGTTCAGTATTTAGGAAACAGGTTTGCACTATAGTGAAACAAAACAACAACTAAACAGAATTACAGAATGTAATCTAGAAATGTAAATCCACTTACTGTTTGAAGGCAGAAAGAGAGTACTGTTGTTGAAGTTATGAAGTCTAGAAACTCGCAGAAGAAAGTTGATCAAGGTTAGTGTTAAACACTATGTCCTTACGAGAAATTTCGCCCCTGCAATGGTGCTTATGAGTCTTCAGTGGCATTTGTTTCCCAGGATACAATGATCGAATACACACAGTAGCAGTACTACAAACTGTGTGTCAGACGAACCAAAAGTGCAACAGAACCCTCTCTTCTTGACTCTTAACGATGACAGTAGCCTTCAAGTACTGCTGATATCTCGAGTAATGCAATCCATAGTTTTGGGTGTATTTTAAATATCTTAAAATCCTAACTATGGCCTTCCAGTGGTCTGATCTTGGGTTATTTGTGTATCTACTCAATTTACTAACAGCATATGCAATGTCAGGACGAGTGCAATTCATCACATACATTAGGTTGCCAATTATTTGCGCATATTCTCGTTGTGATATGCCTTTTCCATTATTCTTGGATAAATGGATAATGATATCTATAGGTGTTCTCGCTGGACTTTTATTATCTTGATTATATTTCTTGAGTATTTTCTCAATATAGTGCGATTGAGATAATATCAGTCCATCCGATGATTTAGAAATCTTTATTCCTAGTATGACATCGGCAACACCTAAATCTTTCATGACAAACTTATTGTTCAACATTCTCTTGGTAGCTTGAATGATATCATCATTACTACCCATAATGAGCATATCATTAACATATAAGCAAATAATGACACAACCATTGTTAGTGTTCTTGACATATACACGCTTGTCACATTCATTGATCTTAAATCCATTTGACATCATCAAACTGTCAAATTTCTCATGCCACTGCTTTGGTGCTTGTTTTAATCCATATAGAGATTTGACAAGCCAACAAACTTTCTTAATTTGACCTGGAACATTAAACCCTTCTGGTTGTTCCATATATATTTGCTCATCTAATTCACCATTTAAGAAAGCTATCTTTACATTCATTTGATGTGTCTCGAAATTGTTTATTGCAGCAATTGCAATTAACATTCGAATGGATGTTATCCTCATAACTGGTGAATAAGTGTCGAAATACTCCAAGCCTTCCTTTTGTTTGTACCCTTTAACAACAAGCCTAGCCTTGTACTTTTTGATTGATCTATCTATTTTCATCTTTCTCTTGAATATCCACTTGCATCCAAGAGTTTTGCAACCTTGTGGAAGATCCACTAGTTCCCATGTATTATTTTGCAAAATGGATTCAATTTCACTGTTTATTGCCTCTTTCCAATATGGTGCCTTGGGACTGGACACCGCTTCTTTAAAGCTTTGAGGCCCATCTTCTAATAGAAATGTTAGAAAATCTGAACCAAACGTTTTTTATGTTCTAGCCCTCATACTTCGTCTAGGTTCATTAATCTTTTGTTGGTTTTGATTACTGCTACTAGCAGTATCATGAGTTCTTTTAGGAGACCTCGATTCCTGCGAGAGTTTATTAGGAAATACATGTTCAAAGAATGATGCATTCCTTGACTCAATAATAGTATTAGGATGCATATCAGGAATCTCAGACTTGTGAATTAGAAACCGATACGCACTGCTATTATGAGCATACCCAATGAATACACAGTCAACTATCTTTGGTCCTATTTTAACCTTTTTAGGTGTAGGAACCGCCACTTTAGCCAAACATCCCCACACTTTCAAGTATTTGTAAGTAGGCATTCTGCCTTTCCACAATTCGTAGTGGGTCTTATTGGTTTTCTTTTAAGGTATTCGGTTGAGAATATAATTTGCAGAGAATATAGCATCCCCCCCACAAGTTCTAAGGTAATCCGGAACTTATTAACATATCATTCATCATTTCTTTTAAAGTTCTGTTTTTCCTTACAGCAACACCATTTTGCTAAGGTGAATAAGGAGTAGTAGTTTGGTGTATAATACCACGCTGTGAACAGAATTCACCAAAAAGTGATTCGTATTCACCACCTTTATCGCTTCTTATCACCTTAATTTTCCTATCAAGTTGATTCTCAACCTCATTCTTGTAATGTTTGAACATTTCCAAGGCCTCATCTTTACTTCTCAGTAAGTAAACATAACAGCATCTTGTTCAATCATCAATGAATGTAAGAAAATATTTCTTACCACCTTTAGTTGAACAAACTTTAGGTCATAAATATCATAATGAAATTATTGAAGAGGTTCAGAAGTTCTTTCAATAGAATGAAAAGAAGTTCTAGTAAGTTTAGCTTCTACACATGTTTCACATTTGATATTGGAATCAAAACTGTATTTAGGCAAACATTCCATATTAACTAATCTACGCAATGCATCATAATTAATATGGCCTAATCTACCATGCCACACATTAGAAGACTCAAACATATAAGCAGAAGAATTTTTCTTATTAGGAACAATAGTCATTACATTCATTTTGAAGAGCCCATCACTCATACCCTTTTTGCCACGTATATCCCAGATTTAGTGAGTACAAACTTGTCTGACTCAAATACTAGTTTGAAACCCTTCTTACTCAGTAGTGTGCCTGTAACCAGATTCTTACGAATATCAGGTACATGCATCACATTCTTGAGGGTGAATTCTTTTCCAGAAGTCATTTTCAATACCACTTGTCCTTGGCCTTTAACCTTAGAAGTGGCAGAGTTGCCCATGAAGAGTTGTTCTCCGTTTGAAGCATGATAAGTGGAGAACATCTCTTTGTTAGAGCAGACATGTCGAGTGGCCCCATTGTCCACCCACCATTCTCTAGTGTTGCCAACCAGATTGACTTCTGAGATGACAACAAAAGGATTGATGTCTAAAACATCAGTGGAGAGAGTGTCCAATTCTGTCATGTTGACCTGCGCTGGATTCATACTTGTATTGCCTTGGTCCTTGCTCTTACGACAGTCGTTAGCACGGTGGCCTAGTTTGTTGCACACATAGCATTTCCCTTTGACATTCTTGTTATCATTAGGACCTTGTTTTGGACCGTTGGAAGGGTTCTTCCTCTTCTTAGGATTTTGCCCATGTTCCACCACATTTGCCTTAGCTTCAGTGAAGACTTTTCATGCTTTCTTTTCAAATGCACGATTGTCTTCCTTTATCCTCAATTTGACAATCAGGTCTTCAAGTTTCATCTCCTTTCGCTTATGCTTAAGGTAGTTCTTAAAATCCTTCCAAAGTGGTGGCAATTTTTCAATGATTGCTGCCACTAGGAAATATTCACAAAGAGACATTCCTTCTGCATGAATTTCATGGAGAATTACCTGAAGTTCCTGAACTTGATTGATTGCTACCTTGGAATCGACCATCTTGTCGTCAAGGAATCTACCAACAACGAATTTCTTCATTCCGACATCTTCAATCTTGTACTTTTCCCATAATTCCTTAGCAGTCTTCAATGAACAGTACACATTATATAATGTGTTGTCTAGACCATTGAGAATGTAATTTCAACAGAGGAAGTCAGCATGCTTCCAGGCTTCTACAGCAGCAACTGTAATATAATGCGAAGAAAGGAGAGGAAGAAGAAAAGAAACTGTGGGCGAAGGTCGTGCCTTTGATGAGCATCGACTGTTCTATTTTTAAAGTTATTATGCCTTAATCAAGGCTCTAACTATGTAAAAGTTACAAATTAGAATAAACAAAAGAATGGAAAGAATATATCCTGTCCTATACATGAATGAGAGAAATCGGCTACTAAATCACAGGTATACAATCTTGAGTATATCCCACGTGTGGGAGGCTGTACATGGGCCTTTGTTGGGCCGGGCCTGTTATCTTCTACACACCCCTCAAATTGATGTAGTAAGGTAGAAAACATCAATTTGCTAGTTAGATCATGATGACGTATTTTGGGAAGGGCCTTGGTGAAGATATCCGCCAACTGGTTAAAAGAAGAGACATTAGGCAGGGTTATCTTCTTTGTAACAACATGTTAACGGATGAAGTGACAGTCAATCTCAATGTGCTTTGTTCTTTCATGGAAGACCGGGTTGTTGGCAATCCTGGTAGCACTGGTATTGTCCCCATGGAGAGGTGTGGAACGACCAACAAGAACACCTAATTCACATAGAAGGCGGCGGAGCTAGATAATTGCAGCACTGGCGGATCACATCGCCCGATATTCTGCCTCAGCAGAAGACTTTGATACAGTGGTTTGCTTCTTGCACTTCCATGAATCAGAGATTGTCCAAGAAACATACACTAGCCAGTGGTAGACCTCCGAGAGTCCGGACAGCTACCCCAGTCAGCATCTGTATAAGCTGATAATTGCAGAGAAGTATCAGAAGTGAAGAAGAGACCATGATGAAGAGTTCCTTTAACATAGCGGAGGATGCGTAACGCAACAGCAAGGTGCGGTTTGTGGGGATTGCAAACAAACTGGCTAACCGTATGAACTGCATGAGAAATATCCGGCCGAGTTATAGTTAAGTAGAGAAAACTACCAACTATCAGCCGGAAAACAGATGGATCATCCAAGGGAGTGCCATCATCAAAACTGATTTTGCTGTTCAATTCTAGAGGCGTATCAAACGTGTGAGCATCATCAAGCCTGGCCGACGCGATCAAATCTGTCGTATATTTGAGTTTAAGGACCCTAATGCCTGATTTGTTGCGCACAAACTTAAGCCCCATAAAGTAGGTGAGAGGACCAAGATCCTTCATTCTAAAGTGGCGAGTAAGGTGGTGTTTGAGATCCGTAATGCCGGTAGTATCATTGCCACTGATAATCATATCATCAACATAGACTAAGAGGAATGTGTAGCCCTTCGATGTCCATCGCAGAAAAATGGAACTATCAGAGTGACTTTGACGAAATCTAGCTTGAAGGATTGCTGCCCGGACCTTATCAAACCAAGCCCTAGGAGCTTGTTTAAGTTCGTCCATAAAGAGCTTTCCTCAATTTGCACACATGCTTTGGAGGATAAGCATAGCCTTGAGAAGATTTTAAATAGACAGTCTCTATCAAGTCCCCATGTAGAAAACATTCTTGATGTCCATTTGCCATAGAGGCCAATTGCAGGCTGCTGCGACACAAAGAAGAGTACGAATGATGGTCATTTTTGCCACCGGTGCAAATGTTTCCTCATAGTTAATTCCATATTCCTACCTATAACCCTTTTGCAACCAATCTGGCTTTGTAGCGATCAAGACTCCCATCAGAGTGTACTTTGACGGAGTATATCCATTTACTACCAATCACAGAGGCTCCATCCGGGGCCGGTACCAAGTCCCATGTTTGGTTTGCTTCAAGAGCAACCAATTTCTCAGTCATAACATCCTACCAGTAAGCAATCTTTGAGTCCTGTGAATATGAGGTGGGTATAGGAGTACTATCCAAGGAAGTAAGAAGAACAGGAAATCCATAACAGTTAGGCGCAACAGAAGGACGACTAGAGCATCGCAGAGAAATGGTGTTATCAGAAGTAGTATTACCTGAAGATTCAGTAGACGGCGCTGGGAGAGGATCAGGAGAGGGAGTCGCCAGAGGAGGGAACGTGTCCGCCAGACAGACTTTGGGAAGAGGTGATGGAGAGGCAGACTCCAAGAATTGAGGCAAATAGGATACAACAATAGGATGACTATCCAAACATAAAGAAAAGAAGGGAATATGTTCTAAGAAAATCACATTACGAGAAATGCGCATGCGTTTTCGAATTGATCATAACACAAAAACCCTTCGTGTTCATTACTGTAACCCAAAAAGACAATTTAGCAGCCCGTGGTGATAACTTAGTGCGCTCGGTAGGAGGAAGATGAACAAAACACAAGCAACCAAAAACACGTAAATAAGAGTACGAGGGGGTTTAACCAAAGAGAACTCCGTAAGGAGTAGTCTTTCCTAGAACAGTGCTAGGAAGACAGTTGATAAGATAACAGAAGTCTGTGCAGCATCACACCAAAATTTGAGAGGGACTAAGGATGCAATTAACAGAGTATGAACAGTTTCAAGAATATGTCTGTTCTTTCTTTCCGCAACCCCATTTTGCTGAGGAGTATGCGGACAAGAATTTTGGTAAAGAATTCCTTTATCAGAAAGGAAGGTAGAGAATTCATGAGACATATATTCTCCACCGGAATCTAATCTTAGAATTTTGATTGCTTTTTGAAATTGGGTTTGGACCATGTTATAGAATTTTGAAAAATGGAGAAGACTTCAGATTTCATGCGCATAAAGTAAATCCAAGTATGACGAGAGTGGTCATCGATAAAGGTCACATAGTACTTAAAGCCTGTTCTGCTCAAGGTAGGAACAATTACCCAAACGTTTGAATAAATAATGTCAAATGATGCCAAAGCATGAGAATTATGAACAGAAAAAGGCAAAATGTGACTTTTACTTAAGCAACAAGTTGCACACTTTGATTGAGATAAAGAAGACATCATTTTATTATCAATAGTAGAATCCAAACAACCAAATTTAAACAAGGAAAGCAAATGTGCATTGTTCACATGACCAAGACATTGATGCCAACCAGTCCACAATTTATTGAAATTAGAAAAAGAAGCAAATAAAGAATGATGTCCAATGTCCAGCAAGAACAGGCGCCCATGTTTACTCCCCGTCGCTATCACCTTCCCAGTTTGTTGCCCTTGTATAACACAACCAGAGGAAGAAAAGTGAACAAGATAGCCATCATCAATAAGTTGTCCTACAGAAAGAAGATTGGCTGATAATTTGGGAACAAAGTAAACATTGGGAAGGGTGATGGACTCGCCAGAAACACCAGATAAAGTAATGGTACCAACTCCCGAAATGAGTAGTTGATCACCATTAGCAGTGGTTATTTTCTCTTTTCCAAAGTAAGGGTGAGACTCTGTAAAGTTGTGTTCTACAGATGTCATGTGATTGAAGGCTCCTGAATCTAAAAACCATGTAGAAAAGGTAATATGAGAAGAAAGAGAGGCACAGGAATGAAAAGTAGGAGATGCTATATGAGAATGAGTTTGATACCGACCGCCAGATAAGCCCATAGACGCACATGCAGAGATAACCGTGCTCTGTATCAGTTCTTGAATCTGAGCAGGAGTCATGGATACAGCCCCAAATAAAGTGTCCTATATCAAATGATGGTGCTTGAGCCTAGAATGCAGAAGGCATATTCTGTCTTGGCAGATTGGAGGGAGGCTTCTTAGGCTGCGTCTCATTCCTTCGCTGGAGGCTGCTGCAGTCATCATTAAGATGACCAGACCTCTTGCAGTAGCGGCAAACCAACTTCTTACGACAATTCTTGGAAGTATGACCAAAGCCTTTGCATTCATAGCATTCAGTGAGCTTCGGATTAGGAGTTACCAGAAGAGCAAAGTCAGCCGGAAGAGGTGCAAGGAAGGCCTTCGGTTCTTCAAGAATAGCCTGCTAGGAGGTGAGACGAAGTTCTTCGCGAAGGACTTCTTGAAACCAAGTATCAAGATTAGCCGAAAGTGCTCGGTTCATCAGGGCAAACCAAACCGATTCAAAGTCTACTCGTAAATTTATAAGGAACTGACTAATGTGAGTTTCCTCTTGGAGTTTAAGAGCCTCGGAGAGAAAGCCAGGAAAGACTGTCTGAATCAACATAGAATCCCGTTTTGTCCATAAGGTGAGGAAGCCATTAAAGTATTCTTGCATAGATCTATCCCCTTAAGTAAATTTAGCAATTTCACTACCCAAGTGAAATTTTCGGGCTTTGTTGGTTTGATGGTACATTTTCTTGAGGTGAGCCCACATATCTGCTGCAATTGCATAGGCTTGAAGAGCCATGGCAAGGGAGGAATCAATAGAGTTAAGAATCCAAGTAATCACTTTGGCATTTTCCTTGGACTAGGTGGCTATGGCTTTGGAATCCGTGGTACTTGGAGTAGGAGGTTTAGTAACTGTTCCATCTAGATAACCAAATAGCCCTTGTCCTTCTACAAAGTTCTTCAGATGGAAGGACCAGGCAATATAATTTTGCCCATTAAACTTTACGGGAATAACGTCATACTTTTCCATGTTCTCAAAAGTAGTAGCATGTGTCACAGAGAACGATTTTCAGCAAATCAGTAGTGCTATTTTTCACTAACCACGCCGAAACAGTAATCCGACAGAATGAAGCAGTAAACAGAATCTGAAATCTGGTTCAGATTTGGTGCTGGAGCAGTAGGGAGACGTCCAAAAAAAAACAGGCCCAATTTATGCAAAAAACAGGGCAGGCGACCCCCTTTGTGGGTGCTGGAGTGGACACGTGGGGCCCACAGAGTGATCAAAACTCTGATCAGGGAACACAGACCTCTGTGTGATACTTCTGAGTAACTTTCAGATTAGGTTGCATACTAATATGATGAAAATCGCAACACGGGACGGATCTGATGAAAACTATCTTGAAAAACTAGGAAATCACAAGGAGTAGATGGCCTACCTCAGATGTGAATAAAAATTCTGAAAAAATAACCAAAATTCCTAGAAAATATGAACGACCCTTATGGTGGTGGTTGTCTGTGCTATCTGGATGATCTGATGATGGCCCACCTTGATCTCCACGTTGCAGACTATTGACACAATGAAGAATGACGACATAGAAAAAGATGCTCTTTCTAGATCCTTGAGAAAAGATAGCAATTGAGAGATGGAGAGATCCCACAGAGCTCTGATACCATGTAATAATGTGAAGAAAGGAGAGGAGAAGAAGAGAAATTGTGGGAGAAGGTCATGCCTTTGATGAGCATCAACTATTCTATTTATAAAGTTATTATGCCTTAATCAAGGCTCTAACTATGTAAAGTTTACAAATTAGAATAAACAAAAGAATGGAAAAAATACAAAAAAATGGAAAGAATATATCCTATCCTATACATGAATGAGAGAAATCAGCTACTAAATCACAGCTATACAATCTTGAGTATATCCCAAGTGTGGGAGGCTGTACATGGGCCTTTGTTGGGCTGGGCCTGTTATCTTCTACAGGCCTTTGTTAGGCTGGGCCTATTATCTTTTACAGCAACTACTTGCTTGTCTTTCTCACCCTCTTTTAGAGCAGGAGCTTCTTTATGGAGGAACCGAGTCAAGTTCAAGGTAGTGAGATAGAACAACATTTTCTGTTGTCATCTCTTGAAATCAGTACCATTGAACTTCTCAGGTTTCTCCCCATGGTTCACCATAACAGGGGCAGGGGTACTGACTAGAGTATTCTTCTCAATACCCATTTATGTTTAACAAAACAGAAATCACTTAAATAAAGCACAGAGTATACTACATAATTAAAACTAACAGTACTATAAACAGTAACTCAGACTATATGGTAACCAGTTACTGTATATTGAGGCAAACAAAAAGTCATTTACAGAACAAAATGAATTTCTGCTACTTGTATATATAATGAAAAAAACTCAGTTTTACAATACTAGTTTCAGAAACAGAAGTAGAAACCAGTAGTAAAACTGACAGAAACCGAAACCAGAAATACTGAAGTAAAGCTGAGAACAGAATGTACTTAGAAATAAGAAAGATTTGTCTTAAGACAGTTTTTTCAAGTACATACAGAAATAGTTCAATATTTAGGAAACAGGTTTGCACTACAGTGAAACAAAACAACTAAACAGAAATACAGAATGAAATCTAGAAATGTAAATCCACTTACTGTTTCAAGACAGAAACAGAGTATTGTTGTTGAAGTTATGTAGTCCAGAAACTTGCAGAAGAAAGTTGATCAAGGCTAGTGTTCAACACTATGTCCTTAGACACAAGATGATTTTATAGCCTGCTTCAGGTCTCTTCATGGGGCTGCATCTGTTTAGAACAGTGACTGTTCAAACTGAACAGATGCTTATTGGCCACCCCTCTTAGGTTGGACACACCCCTTCAGATGCAAATGGACACACCACTTAGGACACACCACTTAGGACACACCCCATTTGAAAAAGGAAATTTTATTAAATAAAATTTATCCAAAAATTTATAAATGGGTAGTGGGCAGAGCCAGGCTCGACTCGCGCGTGAAGGCCCAAGCCCAGGCCCGGCCCGGCGTGCGCTTGGTGGTGACCCCACCTTGGTCTAGGTCCTCCCTTTTCCACAAAAGTGGGATGCCCCTTGGGGCTCATCCTATACTACCAAGGTAAGCATATTTATACCCAAAGAATGTTTTGCTTCCAAACAATGTGGGAAGCAAGTTCACCACTTCCTTTTGTTTTCATGTTTAACATGTTCAAGTAGTGGTGTTTAGGAGGCAATTTCTCATTCACTCCTTAATGGATTAAAGCAACCCAATACATGTCCTTAATCTACTCATGGAGTAGATTACATTCCCATGTATTCCCACCTAAAAGGACAAGTGGGTCCCACTTTTATTTTGGCTCAAAAATGACCAAGTAAATGTTATGTCAATGTTCTGGAGTTGAAAATTTAAAATTTACTGTCAACTTGTTGATTAAGTAATTGAGCATTGCACTAATACTAGTTTCTTGACTTTAAGTGTTTAACACTAATGGTTAGTTCAAAATTATAGTTATCTTGTACAAAATTTGTGATATTTCACCTTACTTTTAAAAATATACAAGTAATTCTATTTAAATCAGAACGGACTTCACGAGTTTCAGACAGCGAAACTGTATGTTATGACTTGGGGGACTGAGGAGAAAAATTATACTATATTTTGCTTTATAGTGTTCACTAATAGAGCATTCCAAATTCGTAGAGTAAGCGACTCCGATGAAGTGGAGGTCCTAGCCATTTTCGAAGGCCTTCATATTCTGGTACTTTCCTTCAAGAGTTGATTGTGAAGAGCAATTCGCTCAATGCCATCACTTGGCTGAATTCAACCGGGTTGAAGCAATGGGAATTTCAGTTCTAATTCAATGAGATCAAGCTCTCAAACCTCTACTGAGGTGCCGTTTTTTTATGTTAGCCAATCTACTAATTGCATGGTGGATGCTCTAGCCAAACAAGGGGTTAATAGGATTTGGCATGGCATACGCTCTACTCAAGTGGTTTTGAAAGATGTTTGGACCTTTTCATTAATTAATAAATCAATACTGTTACTGAAAAAAAAAGGATTTTCAGAGCTTCTTTTTATTTACAAACACGAGTACCTTTCTAACTGCTTCCAACCCCAGTTCAACAGATCCACAAACTCATTGGATTAAATTACAATGTTCATCCCATTAGGAACTGAATATTATATGTCATTAAGCATACCCATAAAAAAAAATATGATTATTCAGCAAATATAAAATTTTCAGATCAACTGTCAGAGAACAGCTTCATGAGGTTATTATTAAATTAAGATCACAAAAACCGCCTCTTCAACAGGTTCACTCTTAACTGTCTCATGTCACGTCTCTTTTCAAAATTTTATAACACGAAAGAAACTTGATTAAAAGATAAAGTAGTACACTAGGTTCTAGTCTTAGGAAACAATGACAGGGAATTAAGATCAACGGTTTGAAACAAGAAATGCAACTGTAAACTCAGCAAGGACTCAAATCGACTTAAAATTAAAATAAAAGACTAGAACTTCTATATTATTTCTTTGAAAGGAGCAAAAGACCTATCAAAGAAAACGAGTAGAAATGGATCCAAAGATCACAACAACGTCCAAAGATTAGAGTGATGCATCTTAGACATAATTAATAATGCTTGCATATAGCTCATTGCCATCTAGGAAGTGGAAATAATATTTTTTTTTTTCAAGGAATTTGGGAATTCTGATATATAGTTCACAAATCTAATGGCATATGAAACAAAACTAATTTTTGTGGGGGCCAAGAACCATGGGAAATGATGATCTCAAGCAAATGAAACTGTTCACTGGCAATAGATAGTCAGCATTTGATGACAAGATATTTATGAATAATATCCTGCTAAAGATTCGTGCAAAGTAACTTACAAGGATTTTAGTTTCACCATGTTGTTCCCAATAAATTCTGGGATTTCTGCAGAAATCAAGCAATTCCTAAGTACTCTGCAAGATACAACCAAACCATGCATTCATAAGCAAATGAAAAAACTGAGAGATTGATATGCATAATGGTATTTACCAAAAACATGTGCAACTGTATATCCATTCAACTCACAGTCTTTCTATGACTTTCATAGTGGCCAATGGAGGAAAGCCCACACTAGGTACAGTTAAGTCAGATATCCTCCTGAATTAAAAATAAAAAATGAATTTAGTTCCTGTAATTCTACCATTACAGTTAGAATTTAGAAACATTAGGAAGTCAAATTAAGTTGATTTAAACAGATTGAGAAGAAAATGGAAGGTGCTCTCACAGTTGAGTTAAATTTGTCAACCTAGAGATGGTAGAAGGTATTGGTCCCTCCATAGACGTTCCTTGCATATCTCTGCAAGAGAAATATCAATATTTTCATATAGAAGCCGTACTCCTGTTGCATGCAATGTAAATTTTAGCAGTTCTTACAATCTTCTGATTTGTGTCCAGTTCCCAATGAAATCAGGAATCTTCCCAGAGATTGGGTTCCCATCGATCAAACTACAAAAAACAGTGACTGTTAGACTTGTAAAGCATTGGAAAAGATTTGTATGTTTCAAGCAGTAAAGAGTAGACTGTTTACAAATGGCTCCCATTGATCCAGGTAACAAGATCCCAGAAACCATTCCAAGTGCAAACATCCTTAGAGATCCAATCCACAAACAAGAACTTGAAGATTGAAAACCATTATTGGAGTAAATCTACTGATTACCGACTGAAACACAGGGTTGGGAGTGGGAGGCCCAAAAAAAATTTCTAAACTGAAAGAAAATTACAATAAGAGAATTTACGTACAACATCTGCAACCTTGTCAGTTTGCCAAAAGTCTCAGGCAATGGTCCACTAAAGTTATTGCAAGAAGCAAGGCTGCTCAAATTACACACATCTGTATCAGATTTCATGATAAAACTTGTAATTGCATCATGTTTGGGAGCCATTATCCCATGTATTATTTATTTACTGTAGTATATAGAACAACCAGTAGAAGTATGATAATCTCCATTACTTGCTCATGATTATGTGCTGCAATTGGTGGGATCCAACATTTGCTAGATGTAAGTCCCAGTTTACAGCATGTATCCTATAATCGTATGATGTGCATAGGGACACACTCGGAACAGATCTATGGTGACCCAAATCTCAATCTATTTAAGATCAAATGGATGTGAATTCAAAATCTAATTTGGATCTACAGGTCCAATCAACATCAGAATTCATGGAGCTTTGATTATGTCACGTCATATTAGACCGCTAAAGCACATTTCAAACCAAAACCGAAATCCCACGTCAAAACTGAGAAACATTTCTGGAAGAAACTCTCAAAGAAGCAGGGGCTCATCATAGAAAATCATATGGCTTTGGAGAGAGAGAGAGAGAGAGAGAGAGAGAGAGAGAGAGAGAGAGAGGTAATGAACCAAGAGTAGATCCTTTCTAATGTTGTAATCCAAGGTGCAACTCATCTAATGTTGGAAATAAAAGGGGGACCCATCAAAGTTCAGTAATTATAGCAAAGTATAAAGCCTATGATAACTTGTATGTTCATCCAGGAACCAAGGAGCCGAAAGAGGGGAATATAAGCTTGCCACCATAAGAGAGTGGAAAACTATAAACATCATATAATGATCACATAAGTCAGTTTTGGAAAAACAAAAGGAGGTTATAAATAGATGGGGAACCTATTTAAAAGACCGATTATATACAAAATATGACAGTGGAGTAATTATGAACTAGAGCCTAGTCAAGGAGTGGTGAACAAAGTACATAGAATGGAAGTAAGGACTGCATCAGCTAGGATGAAAATAGTGCTATAGGACCAAATGATATCCCCATGAATGTGTGAAACTCATTGGGAAAAATTGGGATTAATTGGTTAATCAAATTGTTCAACTAATCTTTGTCACAGAAAGGATACTTGATAAATGGAGGAAGAGTATTGTATATTGTAGTCCCTTTCTCATCATCATCATCATCACGTCCAACGTAGGACGGTGACGGTGCCGGTAAGGAAAATCTTGGCCATGAAGGTGGATTGCACACCAAGGGGAAAGGGTAGGCCAAAGAGGACATGGATAGAGGCAATAAAAACTATAGTCCCTTTCTATAAGAAGAAATAAGATAGTAAGAACTATGTATAGTACGAGGCTATCAAACATATGAGCCATTCAATGAGAGTCTTAGAGAGAAAGTAACTAAGCAATGTCTCAAACATGATCAAATGTTTGAAAGAGACGGTTTAGATTTATACAGGTCTGCTGTATAAGTTATTTTTTATTTTCCTATTGAGACAACTCATGGTAATGTTTAGAACAAACATGAAAAATTTACATATGCTTTGTTAATTTGGAAAATATATACAATAGAGTTCGAAGCATAGTTATCTATTTCGCTCTATATACCATCGACCCTCGTACTAATCCAAATCGAATAATTCGAGATTCAGTCTGGTAGATTCGTAGTTTTCAAGAGGCTATAGTATGGGAAAGTTTGTTCATGATGAAAAAAGACGGTAGCAGAAGAAACATGTAATCGTAGAGAAGACTATGGAAAAGATGGAAAGAGGAAGTTGGGAAGTGGTCTGCCTGAAAATCGGAAAGCATGCCTAGCAAGTCTCTTTCCATCAGAATTTTAATTCAATAGTAAATCTCCCATTCCCTATATCTCTCCCTTTTATAAGAGAAAAGTCCATCTGGTCTCAATCAGATTCACTAGAAATTTGTGAGACTCAGGTGTGTGTCAGTGTGTGCCACTTACTAGAAACAAAACCAACAAAGACAAGCATCCTCAGACAGTTCTCTGTCGAGGATCCATCCATAAATCAGGCCCTAAAGTTTATAGATCCATTTGATCAACCAAATGGGATCTCAATCCACCTTTTCCCAGACTCGATCAAGTGGAAAGGCCTAAGATCCAATTTGAATGGTCCACATAAGTCCAAATTAAAAGTAATTATATTGGATCAAAACCATCCCTAAAAAGTTGGAAATATCCAAAAATGTGTACACCCTTATTCTCTATCGATTGGATTGTGTTTGGAGATCCTTCCTTCCTATTCAAGTGCAATCAAGGCTCTTTATTAAGAAGGTTGTTACGCTTAATAGGGAATTAAGGAATTTGAATTCATCACTTGCCATATGGGATCCATTAAGTGCAAAAACAGCAAGTAGTGCAAGTCAGCGCCTAGAAATCCTCCACACAAGTCGTCCAAGGCTCTCCACATGTTGTTGCCAATTTCAAGCTCATTATGATACATTCTTATCTTATTATTGTTAGGGTCATTTAAGTAAGGTTTTCTTATTAATCATGATGTAAGATCAATGGCTTAGATTTATTCTAGGGCTTTAAACATTATGACTTATTTAAAGCTTAGTGTATGGACATCCTACAGTGGTCTTGGAATGTTTTATGAAAATTAATTAAAGTTGCTTTGAGAACTTTCTTTTATTTCTTCTCCTTGGTTGAGTTTCTCCCATTGGATCAAAGATCTCTACAGTGGATTTTGCGATCAACGGTAAGCGGATCTACTTTTGCCCTTGTTTAAGTTGATTTTCTGTCTGATTGAAGATGGCGGCTCATTGGGTTCACTATCAATCGGGGTTTGTGCTTCATTGACTACATCATAAGCAGTTTTAAGGGGACATTCCATGCATTCTTGTTATTAGTCATATTTCTTCAATAAAGTTGCAATTATGCACTTCTATCTTTACTTACTTTTGGTTTGAGACTTCGAGTGATGAACAACGGACTGGTAAGCAACATCTACTGTTTCTCCTTGCAATTATGTAGTATTTTTTGGTTGAAAATGATGATTTTGGGTTTGGATTTACAAACAATCGGATTTTGATTTTCTTGATTTCTGCATCAACATGCCAAGGTGGATGTTTGGAGTTATGAGAAAGGAAAAAATTAGGAATGAGTACATAAGGAAGAAGAAAGATAAAGCAATGTTGCTATTTGAGACAGTTTGGGCATGTTTGCTGGAGGCACGAATTAGTTCCTGCACAATGATCAAAGGGTCTTTAATTCAAGGAACTAGGAGAGTATATGGACCAATTAAGACCTTGGATGGCACGAATTAGCTCCTGCACAATGATCAAAGGGTCTTTAATTCAAGGAACTAGGAGAGTATATGGACCAATTAAGACCTTGGATGTACTGAAAGAAGAGATGTTGGACAGAGTTACAAAGAGTATGGCCTTAAATAGGGTTGGCTGCTGTAATTAGATGATTTGGGCTATAAAAGTCATGGCCATGCGGACACTGACATATATACAGAGAGAGAGAGAGAGAGAGAGAGAGAGAGAGAGAGTTCATGGAGCCATTGATACGTAAGTCGTGGTTGACAAGGGCGGAACTAGGGGGGCTGGCCCATACTTCATAAGCTTCTCTAAGAAGCTTGTTTTGGCCCCACAATGGTGTGTGGTGTGGCCATTCATTAATGGATGCCGCCCCGCCCCGCGCCGTCCCCCCCAATTGTTTATGACTCTTTTAACATGGTTGCTTCTTAGAAAAAAGGAAACACAAAAATTGCTGATTTAAAAAAAAAAAAAAAAAAACTTGAAATAAAAAAAGGAAATGAAGAAAAGAAGAACAAATAAACAAGGCTTAATGGAGTTGGGGAAGAGATTTTTTTAATATTCATTCTAACCATCTACAATTGCCCCAAATCTTATTATCCAAGAGAGGAAGAGGAGAAAGAACATCTTGCAAAGACGTTAAAGTTTTGTTTGTGCAAGCGACGTTTAAATGGAAAAGGTATAAAATAAAGAGCTTTCTTCTTCTTATTTGGTGCAGCGGCAAAAATGCAGGGAATTCCGGGATTTTACATTATCTTTCCTTGCTAGAGAGGTTCCAAAAATGCCATTTACCCCCGTCGGAAACCAAACTGCAGAACAGAAAACCTATGGCTTTGCACTGAGAAGTTTGTCGTGGAAAGAGGAGGAGACAAGGCGCCGGTATGCGTTTGGTGCAGCGACGAAATGTCCCGATTTTCCCCTCCGTTTGTGCTTCAATTCCACGATAGCGTGGATCCGCGTCCCACCTAGGGTGGTAGGAAATCGATTCCGAGGACCGTTTCCTCTTCCATGGTGTTTACCCAACAAACCTTACGGCATGAATAAAGAAGAAGAATGACAAATCCACTTTCTCTTTTATAAATTTTTTTAAATTGCAATATCGTTTATAGCCTTTTTTTTTTGCCCCACCTAAATAAAACTCCTGGTTCCGCCCCTGGTGGTCAATACGTGAGTCGTGGTCATACCTTGCTTCTTTATTTATTTTAGTAGACTCTATTTAGCTAACCGACAGTAATTGGATAAGGAAAAAATGGTCGTGGTGGTGGTGGGATCCATTTACTGTTTAGATTCAAACCAAAACCCACCTAATGTTGGAAAGTACAATGGCACAACAACTATTGCTAACTATGGTGGAATTCATCTAATGGTTAGCGTTGCACATAGGCCAAGACACCATGGCCCAACATCAGCACTAGACCAGACCATTTTCGGCTAGATATGAGAGGACTTTATAATCCATTAGCCAGGCCTAAGCCCGCAACATTGGACCTATAGTTAAATATGTTGAGCTTGGAATCAAGAGTACATTAACTTTCAAATTAATAGCCCCACCTAGCCCAAAAGATTCAACATTACCAGGCCCAATAATTGCTAATAGGGTAGGAAGGATCTTCTTTTAGGATTAGTCTTGATCCAGGCCTGAATATTTGTAATATCCTGTATTACCTGGGTCCAAGATTAGTCTGGCCCAGGTAGTATCTTAGTTGTTTCCTTACTATGCAAATTAGAAGTATTACTAATTATGGAATTGGAAAGTGTCTCACGTTTTTAGGACTGGAGTTGTATAACAACTATAATAGAGGAAATAAGAGAATGATTAGAATTAGGAAGTTTATGCACCCCCCTCCTTGTATATATACATAAGCAAACCAACGACCACTATTATGGTGTTTTATTTTGGAGGAATTCTAAGAGAGACTGTGGGCTGCAATTTAGGAGAAGGAGAGGAAGGCTGATTGATGTCCTACTCGTGTCCACATATTGCAAAGGCGACTATCGTTTATAAAAGGTGAGTGGATCTTCTTAATTAACTTGTTGATCAGTCAAGATGAATGTTATTGAGATGTGTTGTATTAATGGACGTACTGTGGTTTTGCATTCATCAGTGGAGACATAAGGAAATATGTTTGATCAAGAAATCATATACCAATGGGTGTGTGATGATACAAATAGAATGGAGTGCAGATTTAGGAGAATTCTTTGTCCAGGCTGTAATATGTTGAAAATAGAGGCTGCTGTTGATGGTGAAGAAACTGACGTTAGATGGGGTGTGGGATCCCATGGCCCACTAGATGGGAGATCTGATCCAAAGATCTTGTAAGGGGGCCATGGGCGACCTTAGGTGTAGTGGACCCATGCTAAGTGGACCTTGTGTCGCCCACTGGATTATTCTGCAACAAGCCTGAGGCGTGAATCAGGGAAAAAGGGGTAGTATGGTCGTTGATATTAGTGGGACCCACTGAATGGTCTGATCTGAGATCAGGACCCCATATCCTGTAGGGCACCCTTGGTCGACCCTAGTGTTGATGGAACTATAAGAAGTGGGCCCCATATGCTTCCTTATCTAACAGTCACAAAAAAAAAAAAAAAAAAAAACCTCCTATCGTGAGTGAGGGTGTTACAGCACTAGTTACTGTTTGAGTCTGGGGATTCAAGGGATTGACCTGATGGTACATCAGATCCAATAGGATACATATTTATCCCTGGGCGACCTTGGAAAGTAGGGCTGATCTTGCATTAGCCAAGTGGGACCCACCAGATTGTTATCAATGTATATCAGGCGTGTCTTTCTAGGTTCTGGGTAGGTATATGTGACCTGAATGGAATCTGTGAAGGAGGATAGCCATGGGACTTTATATATGATTGAAATCTAATCTCTCTATTTAGATTAATCAAGGTATTGTGTGGATTAAAATTAAATTATGTGGATTATGTTTAACTATGTGGACTGTTGTATTGAAATTTTAAGGTGATGCAGCATAATATTCTATTTATGATAAAGAGTGGGCCACCCCTACATTTATTAATACCACTTATTACTAGAAGTGGGGTATCAACAAGTAAATTGTGTAGGGGGCTGGGTCCACACTACTGATTATGTAAATTTTTAATAGTACTGAATTATGGTTGCTATGTGATTATGAAATTGTGCATTGGGTCCTAGACTTGGGATGTTGGACTTAGTATCCGGGCCGTTTTAGCGGCTGGTCCTTAGTGGACGTGAATGGCCATTGAGCTGGCTGGTCCTTTGTGGACGTGTCTGATGAGACAGGGTCATGGTGACCGGTATACATGTATACGATAAGGCCTTTGAGGCGTGGTAATGTGCATGGGCACGGATTTGCATATGGTTATATACTTAATGACTATTTGATTATTGATTCAAATTTGTTGATTATGTGATGTTATGTTATATTTGACTTGTGTAATTAGGAAAATTCATTCACCAGTAATACTGATGTTGTGTTGCCCCCTTCAGGTAATCAAATTACGGGTGGGCCATAGCGGATTGACGATCAGCACATAGATTTCGGCATGTGTGGCTGAAAAGAGAGAACGAGAAAAACTTAAATAGATGATGGAATCATTAGAACTTATTTAGGAAAATTATTTGATGTTCAAGTATGTTATGGATTGAGTTATATACAAAGTTTGAATTCTCAGAATTTAATGACATTTATAATTGAAATTATATTTGAATTTAAATGCCTAATACCTTGAGAATCTTATTTGATGAATGCATGGTGAATAATGCTGTATAATCACAATCCAAATATCCGACAGGGCCCCGGAATTTGGGTCGTGACAATATTGAGCCTAATAAAAAGATGAACTAGGCTTTGACAAGACAGCCCATCATGTCAGCACATGTGCGATTCTAACAATATCAGTTAGCACAATTGGAAATATCCAATCATTGAAATCATTCGAACAGTAAGGATGAAATTAGACTCATTAATAACCAGGCATCAAAATTAGGCACAGCTGGGCCCTACCTCCTACATGCCTAGCCCAGACTAGGCTTGTGATTTTTGCTGGTGTGTGGTTGATAATTTCAATTGAAATGTGGAGATTAAATGTTTCTATGGGTCTATGTCATCATCTACCCGAAGCACTTCCCTTTAATTTTAACTACTAAGTACAAATGGAGATGGATGGTGTGGATATCCAGTTACTGGATAGGATGGAGAAAATTAATGCATCAGTTTCTCTAGGAGCTAATAGCTGGCCTGATGTCTTGGAAAAATGTTTGGCCAGATGTGCCCAGTCCCTTCCCTGCCAGTACGCGGTTTGTCAATCGGTGGATCCCATTTCATTTCAGCCAGAAAGTTTCTCAAGGGAAGCGAGCTTGGGCATTTTTGTTGAGCCCGTTTGTGCTAATCAAGGACCAGCTATTCTTTTCACCCAATTGGAAAGCCATTTTTCTGCCTGGTCTGCTGCTCAACAGTTATCTTATTGTTCCTCGAAGGGTTGGAAGGGTGGTAAAAGAGGTGCTAAAGCTAAGAGATCGATTTCATTCCCTCTTGTTAAAGCTAAGCTTGAGAAGTTAAATGAAGCCCTTAAGGGGAGAAAGGGTAATGCTCCTTTTAGGAGAAGGTAGCTGCAGCTTTCGCTGCTTCTTCCTTGGAGGCCTTGATTGGGTCTGAATCTGATGGTCACCAGGAGAATTTTGTGCAAATTTAAACTAAGTCCAGGTCAGTTAGTGGTTGCAATAAGGTCTCTCGCACCGAAGCGTTGGAGGTGGGTCGCGAGGGTACACAGTTAGGGCTTTGCTTTGGCCCACATGAACAAGATATATTGCATCGTATTGAAGTATTGGAAGCAGAAGCTACTAATGGCAAGGGTAAGGAGGATGGTGGGTTTTATCCAGTGCGGATTGGGAGGGCGAAGACAGCTTAAAGGGCTGCAGAAATTGGGGGTGTGTATTCTCTTTGTTTATTCATGATTTTCATCAGTTGGAATATCAGAGGGCTTGGGAAGCTAGCGAAAAAGGCGGCGGTAAGGAGGTTAGTTAGGATATATAAGGTTGATTTATTGCTCCTGCAAGAGACGAAAATCCATAAAGATGTTAAAAGTATTATTTTTAGTGTTTGGGGCTCTAGAAGGTATGGTAGGGAGTGGGTGCCTTTAGAGGGAGCTTCTGGGGGCCTAATCTCAATTTGGAATGAGGATGTTTTCAGGAAGGAGGATGTTTCCTTTTCCCAAAGGGTGTTAGCTATTAAATTCCTTTTAGTGGTTGATAATTTTAGGTGGGCAGTTGCTGATGTATATGGGCCGAATGAGGATTCTAGAAGGGTCAATTATGGGATGACATATCTTCAGCACGTTTGCTTTGGTCAGTGCCTAGGTGTGTTGGCGGGGATTTTAATATGGTGAAATCTCCACAGGAGAAAAGGAGGGCCTCATTCTTGTCTCGAAGCAAGGCTAGGTTTTCAGATTTTATTGAAAGTAATGAGTTCATAGATTTGCCTCTTTCGGGGTCAAAGTTCACTTGGTCTAATAACCAGGTTAGAGTGGCTATGAGCAGGATTGACCGCTTCTTGGTGTCTATAAAATGGGAAGAAAGATTTGTTGCGGCTGTTCAAACAACTTTGCCTAGAGGTACATCGGACCATAGGCCTATCAAGCTTAGCTCTAATGAGGTTGATTGGGGTCCAAGACCTTTTAGGTTTGAGAATTGCTAGTTATTGCAAAAGGATTTTTTACCTTTAGTCAAAGGTTGCTGGGAGCAGTCTGATGTGCAAGGTTATGCGGGTTTCAGGTTAGTGAAAAAACTTCAAATTCTCAAAGGCTAGATCAAGGTGTGGAATAAAGAGGTGTTTGGGAGGCTTGAAGCTTCTAGAATTTCAGCAGTCAAGGAGATTGAGAAGTGGGATTTATTAGAGGAAAATAGAGGGTTGAATCAGGAAGAGAGGGAGGCCAAGGGAGTTTTTGTCAAAAACAATTTATGATCTAGACCGTTTGGAGGAAATCTTTTGGAGGCAAAATTCTAGAGCTCTATGGTTGAAAGAAGGGGACAGGAATACCAAGTTTTTTCATCGAGTTACTAATGCTAGAAAAAGGATAAACTTCATTGGTAAAATTCAAAGAGGTAACGGTTTCACCAGTGTGGTTGTTGAAGTCAAAGAAGGGATTGCTTGCCACTTTGGGAGGTTGTACTCAAGTGAAGTCTTTCCAAGGCCTACCCTGGATAGGATGTCCTTCACTATTATGTCAGATAGTGATAGGAGGTGCTTGGAAAGAGAGTTTGAAGAAGAAGAGATCAATGCAGCTTTGTTTGAATGTGGGGGAGATAAGGCGCCAGTGCCGGATGGATTCAATTTCTCTTTTCTTAAGGCAGCTTGGGATGTAGTGAAACGAGACTTCTGCGACATATTGTCAGAGTTTCATAGGAGGGGTAGATTGAGCAAAGAGATCAATGCAACTTTTCTGACTCTAATTCCGAAAGTTCTTAATCTGGAGGATCTGAGAGAGTATAGACCAATAAGTTTGGTGGGCTGTGTGTACAAGTTGTTGTCAAAGATTCTAGCAAATAGGTTGAAGAAGGTCTTGCCATCTATTATAGGCCCTTTCCAAGGGGCTTTTGTGCAAAACAAGCAAATCCTTGACGGAGTTCTTATTGCTAATGAGCTCATTCACACCCGAAAACAATCTAAGAAAGCAGGGGTTATCTTGAAAATAGATATGGAAAAGGCATATGACCATGTGGAATGGGGCTTTGTGGATTACGTGTTGAGGAGGAAAGGTTTTACGGGGAAGGTGATGTGCTTGGATTCAGGAATGTATTTCATCTCCTTCTTTCTCTGTCCTGGTCAACGGTTCTCCTTCACGCCCGTTCAACGCTTCTAGGGGGCTTAGACAAGGTGATCCTCTCTCTCCCTTTCTATTTACCATAGTGGTGGAAGCTTTCAGTGCTCTACTGTCCAAGGCCAAGGAGTGTGGGATCTTGGAAGGCTTTGAGGTTGGCAAAGGGGTAGAAGCTATTACTCAACTTCAATTTGAAGATGATACCATCTTGTTTAGCCCTACAAGATGGGAGGAGGTTGTAGTCTTAAAGAGGATTCTCACGTGCTTTGAGCTTTGCTCAGGTTTAAAGATAAATCTTTCCAAGAGTCTAATGGTGGGGCTTGGGGCGACGGATGAAGAGATTTAGACTTTAGCATCAAAGTTTCACTGCAAATCTGGTAAATTGCCTCTACTTTATCTAGGTTTGCCTATTGGGGGCAAAGTGAGATCTAAAGAGGTGTGGAATCCAGTGGTAGAAAATTTCAAGAGGAAATTGTCTATGTGGAAAAGAAATTATCTTTCCTTAGGGCCCGTTTGGTAATTTTACTAATATAGTCAAGTAAAGTCAAGTCAAGTTAAACATCCCATCAAAAGCACTTTTCCAAAAAATTCCCTTCATCTTTTACAAAAAAAGTCAAAAAGCAACTACATTTACTCAATAAAAGACAAAAAAAACTTTATTTCCCCATACAAAAAGTCAAAAATATTACATCTCAAACAACTAAAAATAAAATACCATCATAACTCACTTATATTTTATTCATTCTTTTTATTTCACTTCACTTCACTTTATTTTAAAAGTAAATTACCAAACGGGCCCTTAGGAGGAAGAGTCACCTTAATCAAAGCTTCCCTATTTAATTTGCCGGTTTATTATATGTCCTTGTTGCGTATGCCGGTGGCAGTCAAGGAGAAGTTGGACCGTTTTAAGGAGGGATTTTCTGTGGGGAGGGAGGAGTGACAAAAGGAGGTTGCATCTTGTTAAGTGGGAGGATGTGGTCAAGCCTAAGGTCGCCAGGGGATTGGGCTTGTGTAACTTCGAATTTAAAAATTGGGCTCTTTTGGCTAAGTGGTGGTGGAGGTTTAGGGATGAGAGGGAGGCCTTTTGGAGGGGAGTTATTACGGCTAAATATGGAGAAGATATTTGGGGTTGGGAGCCTAGTAGAGTTCCTAGGCAATGTTTGTCGGGTCTATGGGGTAATATTTTGAGGTTTGGAGATCCGTCTTTTGCGGGGGGAGAGTTTATTTAGGAGTGGGGTTGGTTCCAAAGTGGGGGAGGGAAGTTGTGTTCAATTTTGGGTTGATCATTGGGTGGGGCTAGGTCCTTTGTCCTTGTCTTTTCCTAGATTGTTCAGATTGGTGGTGAACAAGTGAGCCTTGGTCAAAGATTGTTATGTGGGTGAGGGGGGGTTTGGGTCTTGGGATGTATCCTTCAGGAGGGTCTTGCGTCCTTTTGAGGAGTCTGAGTTTGGGTTTTTGAAGAATCTTCTTTCTAATGTTGTGCGTCGCGAGTTCTCTTATTCTTTGTGGTGTAGGTTTCTAGTGCAATGTGGTGTTCTTTGGAGTCTCCCGAAAGGTCATTGGTTGGGTTAGTTGAAGCGTGGAGGTTTTCTTCTTTTTTTTATAGTGGTTTGATTCTCTTAAGGATTCCTTTTGCTATCTTGTGGTCTGTGTGGAAAGAAAGGAACAATAGAATTTTCAGAGGATCTTTGTTGTCCGTGGAAGAGTTAGAGCAATTGGTGGTGGTTCAAATCGCAAAATGGGCTTCCTTCAAGGAGAAGTTTGACGCTTCAAAAGTTTTTGGTGTGTTGCATAATTGGGAGGCTTCCTTGTATTGTGGGGTGAAGAAGGTGAAAAAGGTGGTGCATTGGGCCAAGGATGAAAATATCGGCCGCTACGATATATAGTCCGCCACGCCATGCTGAATTTAGCGGCAATACTAACGTATCGCACCACTACATGAATGTAGCGGCCGCTACGACAACTGGGCTATATAAAGCGCCCCCCCCCCCCCCCCCCCCCCCCCCCCGTCTTCTTCCATCCCTTCCCAGCCGGCCCTAGCATTTTTAAGACACCTCTTCACCGTTGTGGTTGGCTCCAAACTCCAAAGTTTCAACTCATTTTCAACTACAAGACAGTACAAGTAACTAAGTAAGTGAGTAACATACAAGATACAACATCAAATTCCAAGGAATCAAACACAAACAAGTGAAACAACTACAAGATCCAAGCCGAAGCTTCCATTCCCTCTAGGTATGTTTTTCTTTTGGATTTTTTTCTAATCTTTTAACTTTTGAAATCATCTAAGTACTATAAAAGGCTTCCTTGTCTTGTAATATATGATGAGATCCATGTTTCCCTTTCATCATGCACGCATATTTTTGATCATCTAAATTGGTGTTGAATGTTGATCACTTCATAGTTCATTTACTTGATTGAATTTGAACCTTAAATGTTAAAGTATTGATATTTGATTGTCACTTCAGTGTTCACTAATGAGTATTGAGTAATAACCTAACTCTAACTCTGAAATCTTCTTAATTCTTATGCCTTTATTTCATGTTCTAGTGTTTTTTTTTTTTTTAATGAGCTTTCCATTACTTTTTTAAGTTAGCATGACTAAGAAACATGAATACATGTGAAAAAACAAATCATTACTATTATTTTCTATTTATTCGGCGATACAGGATCTCATGTATTGAGGGCACCACTGTGCCCCCTTTTCTTACTTACTTTTGCAAAAGAACCACATTTTCTTTCATTTTACAATTTTCTGGATTTTCTGGATTTTTTTTAAAAAAATTTGGCGATTTTTTCAAATCGCACCGCTACGCCGCTAGTATCCCCGCTACGCTATGTATCGCCCGCTTCGTAGTGGTTTGGCTGCGGGTCGCTACGCCCGCCACTACCTCTATTTTCATCCTTGCATTGGGCTCCTCCCAATGTAGGGGTGTTGAAGTTTAATGTGGATGGGGCAGCTAAAGGAAAGCCTGGGCAGGCGGGTATTGGTGGGGTGCTTCGCGATAGTGGAGGGCTTGTGTTGGTAATGTTTTCCAAGCATGTTGGGACCATGGAGTCTACTGAAGCGGAAGTGTTAGCTATCCTAGAAGTTGTTCGAATTTTTGCCTCTTCCTCATTTAATTCAAGGTTAGAGGAGGAAAGAGATTCTCTCAATGCTATTTCATGGGTGTCCTCTTCGGCTGTCATTTCTTGGAGATTTCAATTTTACCTTAATGAGATTAGAGCTTTAGCATCCTAGTTTCAAGTAAATTTTCAACACGTTGGGAGGTTGGCTGATGTTTTTGCTGATTCGTTAGCTAAGCAAGGGGTGGATACGTCTTCTAATTTGGTGGTTTTCATTGAGTGATGTTTCTTTGTCTTTTGCTTTTCCTTTTCGTGGTATAATTCTTTTATACCATTGTGCTCTTTTTGTTTGTTCGTGTGGTTTATTGTATTTGGCTTTCTCTTTTAATATAATTTATCGTTACTGATCAAAAAAAAAAAAAAAAAAAAAACAAAGCATACCCTTTTGAAGGCTACTAATTAGATAACTAAGATAATTAATTAAAGTAATATAAGGTCATCTCCATTTGAAGTAAAGATCAATGGACAATAAGTTTAGATCATTATATAAATGAAAGAAAGAATTCAGACACAGTCATTGTATATGAAGAGTTGTTTAGTAATAAAAACCTAGAAACCTAACTACGCTTTTTTCGTTTTTGCTACTTTGGATTCCGGTACAGTGCATGAGATCCAATTTATATACCAGGGGATTGATCTTTGGCCTACTACATGATGGTGAGATGCCTCTGCCACTGAGTTGCAAGGCACGTTTCATAACTATGTCTAATTTATCTAGGAATGATTACTTCACACTGCATATAACTATGTATTGAAGCTTTTTCATCAAAATTCTCCTTTAGACTGTCCCAAAAAAAATTTTGAGAGAGAGAGGGAGAGGAAAGAAAAATGAAAATAATAGAGAGGATGTGGTGGCATCCACTTCAGAAACAACAACAGTTGTACTCCCTAGGCTCTTCAGGCATATAGCCACATATTAGGAAAACCAAGAACGTTAAAGAGGTGGCCTCACAAAAGAGAAGGCATGAGTTAAAAATTACAATAATGCTAATGAAGGAACATCTAAAATGATCACTAACTGTTTAGAACTCAGAAGGCAAGATATCCACTGGAGAAGAGTGACTATGATCATGTAGAATGGGAGTTCGTGGATTTTATGCTATGCTGTTTTGTTTCTGAAGTGGCATCCACTTCAGAAACAACAACAGTTGTACTCCCTAGGCTCTTCGGGCATATAGCCACATATTAGGAAGACCAAGAACATTAAAGAGGTGGCCTCACAAAGGAGAAGACATGAGTTAAAAATTACAATAACGCTAATGAAGGAACATCTAAAATGATCACTAACTGTTTAGAACTCAAAAGGCAAGATATCTACCGGAGAAGAGTGACTATGATCATGTAGAATGAGAGTTCATGGATTTTATGCTATGCTGTTTTGGTTTGGGTAGTACATGAACAGGGTGGAAAAGAGAGTCTACCTCTTCGACTTCATATCTGCATTGGTGAATGGTTCTCCAACTCACCTTTCCAAATATTCTTGAGGATTGAGGCAGGGCAAGGCAAACTCATTTCTCCATTCTTATTCACTTCAGTTGTTGAAGATTCAGGGTGGTCAATGTTTGTGAAGGCTAATGATATTTGTCTAATTTAAGGCTTTGAAGTGGGTTGCAATGGGGAAAAAATTACTCATTTACAATTTGCGGAGGAAACCACGTTGTAAGGTTTAGTTGGGAGGAAAAATGTAGCTAATCTAAAAAGAATTTTGAGATGCTTCCAGTTGGTTTCAGTTTTCAAAGTTAACCTTTCAAAAAGAATCGTCTTGGGTGTGAGGTGCTCAGAGAAGATTGTTCGGTCTCTTGTTAGTGGGTTTTGTTGTAAGGTGGGGAAGTTCCCATTCAGTGCTTATGGTTGCCAACTGGGGCCAATCCTAGATCGAAGGCTCTTTGGAATCTGGTGCCGAAGACGACACTCATCTAGAGGCGGAAGAATTACATTAATAAAAGCAACGTTATCCAATTTGACGATATACCAAGTGTTTTTCTTTAGGATGGCATGAAGTGTGTTCGACAAGCTGGATCACCCCAAAAGAAACCTTCTTTGGGAAGGTCAAAGCAATAGGGGGAAGTTGCATTCTTTGAAGTGGAGCAAAGTGGTGAAACCTAAATTTGATGGTGGCTTGGGATCGGTTATGTTCGTTTGAAAAATTACGCGTTGATGGCAAGTCGTGTAGGTAGGGAAAGAAAAAGAAGCTTTGTGGGGAGGGGTTATTGTTTCTACATATGGTGAGGATAGGGTCGGGTTCCTAAAGTTGTCCCTAGATATAGGGTGTCAGGTGTGCGGGGAATTATTGCCATTATGGGGGATGTATCCAATGTAAGGAAGGAAGTATTTGATTAAGGGGGTAGGTTTTAAAGTTGGGGAAGGTAGGTATGTCCATTTTTGGGTAGATATAATTAGTTGGTGGTGGGGTCTCTGTGCGGACTCTTTCCTAGACTGTATAGTATAGGGGGTCTCTAACAAAATTATGCTCACTCAAGGTATAATGTGTCTTGGGAAGTGTCATTTAGCATAGGTTTGCACCAGTATGAAGAGGTCGAGTATGAGTTTGTGTTAGGTCTTCTTTATAACACTTATTAGCGAGGACAAGAAGGATATCTTATCTGGAAGTTGTCCTTTTTTTCTTTTTTTTTTCTTTGGAAGTTCTCTATGAATTTGTCCTAATGGCTTCAGTGGGATCTTTCCCTCTCTTAGACTCCTGGGGCGGCTATGTGGTATGGTTTGGCCCTTAAGTAGAAAATTTTTGCTAGTTAGTGGCAGCTAGCAAGGTTTCAACAATAGATAATCTTCGGAGGATGGGCTTAACTTCGGAGGCACTATTCGGGCATCTTTGTAATGCGGGAGATAGGGGAGACGATCAACCATTTATTTCTTCACTGCTGTTTTTCAGCAAATCGATGAAATTATTCTTCTAGGCATGTGGGATTTCATGGATTTGGTTGAGGCATGGTTATGCCCATTTTATCATCGTGGTTTGACTATGCGGAGATGCATTCCATTTTGGATTCTTTCGTCTATCTGGATTCTGGAAATAACAAAATGACAGAATTTTTAGGGGAACTCCATCTTCAGTTGATGCCATTGCTTCCCTACTGGTTTTTCGGTTGGAAAAATGGCTGTTGTGTAAGAAAGAAATCAAATTTGTAAAGCTTGATTTACATAGTTTGTCATCCTTCCAAGCAGAAGAATGTCTTTGGGCAGCCTCCTCCTCTTGAATCCTTTAAATTAATGTGGATGTTGTGGTAAGAGGCAAACCGGGTCTATCAGGGATAGGAGTTCTTCGTAAGTGCAATGGGAGGTCTTATTCATGTTCTCCAAGCATTGGTTTAGGGGGTTCTAATGAAACAGATGTGTTAGCCATTATAGAAATTCTCCATGTATACTCAAGCATATTCCTGGAGCAGCTAATTTTGGACTGTGATTCCCTATTCCCTAACATCATTTTGTGAGTTAATTCAATGAAGGCAAGCTGATCGAACTTTCATTTCTATTCAATGAGATAAAAGCTTTACCTGCTTCTATTCGAATGGTGTTTTATCATGTCAGTGGTCGACCAATGGCATGGCGGATGGTTTAGCCAAACCAAGGGGCGACAGGATCAAGGTTTCTCTTTGTAGTTGTTATTTACGTTTGGGAAGCTCTTATACCCACACTCTATTGTTTTCCTCCTTTTTTTTTTGGGTTTGGAATGTTTGTTCGAACATTGATTTTCAATATAATACTACCATTACTGATAAAAAGAGAAAAGAAAAAATGTTGATATGATCATCAGCCGATGCGCATTTTAGGGCCTGTTTCTTTGCAGGAATTCTTGGAATTCATGTCTATTGGGATTTGTAGAATTTGAGATGATGGAATTCTGAAATGCTACAGAATTCTAGCATTCCTAAATTCTCCGTTTCTTTCATACCAGAATTTTTGCCTGAGAATTAATGCAAACTTGAATTCCACATATTTCTTGTTTCATGACTACTTGAATTTCTAAGTAAAATTTTACATGTTTATGCATTGTATGAATTGCACACTGGGATTCTAGCACTAACCTGCTATTCAATCACTCTAATATACTCACATGACACGAAACTGCACTCAATAAGGAAGAAAAACAAGAAAACATGAAGAACATAGTAACTTTAAAAACAGAGAATCAGAGAACATGTGTCTTCATGCAACCATTGAACTTCAAATTTGGAGGACATGCGTCTTCATGCAACCATTGAAAAAAAACTGGGACAAATCGATTCTGGAAAAGAAATAACCAATACACAAACCCCATCTCTCTCTCAATCAGCACCTTCTGCACATTGCAATTGTAATACCCCGGGCCTAGTATAAGGGCTAGATTATTTTCTGATATTTAATATTTAATTGTCTTGATTTTACGTAGAATTATTGGGACCCATAGTTTGATGGAGGAATTTGAGTTGGACTTGTGTTGGTTATACCATAGACTCCTAGTAATGTTAGGAATAGGATTGGCATGTGAGAAGGAAATAATAAATTTAGAAAGAGGACTTTGGGAAGGATTCTAACTTACCTTCTAGATATATATTGATCAAACCAAAGCCTAGTTTAGTATTAGCCTTGAAGAAATTATGAGGAGGAAGAATCAGTTCTAGTCAACCATATCAGGTGAGTAGAAACTCTGATCTAATTGTATGGTTCTGAATTTCTGACTTTACTTGTGTATAATGTTTTATTCCTCTATTTTATGGTGAGTAGATTTTTGTATACATGATGTGCTACTTTCTTATGTTCGGTGAATTGATTACAGTGTAACGTACTGTTTTCCTTATACTGCTAGAACCATTATAGTAACCAATTTCATGTTTTCATGATGGATTATATGTTTCTGAGTCACTGTCGACCAACCCAGTATGGTTTGATGACTGTAATAACCAAATTCTATGGATAGATGGGATGTTTGACTTTCTAAAGATTAGATGATCCTTGGGTGATGGTTTCTTGTAGAAAGAATCAGAACCAAGTAATTATTCTGTGCATAAATTGGATTTTTCAAGGTGCATGTCGTCAAAAACAAATTTTGGTCGACAGGGTTGTGGGACCCCATGGCCCACCTGATCGGAAATCTGGACTAGGGATCTGAAAGGGGGGCCATAGTCGACCATGGTAGTGTTGGACCCATTCAAAGTAGGCACTGTTTGGCCCACCATCCATGCACTTCAAAACCAGGAGGCGTGATTGAACAAGGAAAGGGATTTTTGGTCGTCAGCCTTTGTGGACCACAGGGCTAACCTGATCATTGATCAGAACGCCACATCAGGTAGAGAACCCTGGGCGACCCCTAGAGTGGTGGACCTATTTGGAGTGGGTCCCATCTGGGCCCTCATCCAGTTGGTTGGAAAGAAGGGAGGCGGGAGTTTGTAGTTTTGGGCTGTTTTGGCGACAGGCCTTAGTGGGACCTCTTGGCTGACCTGATCAAGGATCTGGTCCATTAATTGGGCAGGGTAGTGTTGGGCAACCATAGTGGTGGAGGACCCATGTGGAGTGGGCCCCACCTGGCCCATCATCTAGGCGCTAGCATTTGGGAATTCCACTTTTTTGGAATTTCAAAATGCTACTCGCCTCAAATGCTAGAAATTCCAATAAGTGAAGATGGAATTTCTGACAGGAACTCATAAATTCACAGACAACCTCAATTCCTGTCAGAAATGCATACAAAGAAACAAGCCCTTAATGTACTAGGATAAAGGGTAAATCATTTCACATCAAAGGCGTACATATTGATGGTGTCTTATATATCACTGTACCTGTAATCTTTGCACTACTAGTCCTAGCCCCCTACCTAGACATACAAGAAGTATATTGGTGGCTATTTTATATACCACTTGTATATTAAAGATGTATATATTGATGTTCTCTAGTACATACCTCTTGTATATCAAAGAGGTAGTATATATTGATGGTCTCTTGAATATCAAAGAAGTTTCATTACCTAGAAAATCCTAGTGACCCAATAGTTTCAGGCAAATCAGCCTAGAGTAGATTAGAGACTGCATGAAATCCAATGATTCCATCCCAAGAGAATCATGCATGGTGATCAGGTAAAAATCCAAACAATGAAGAGGGCAGTGCCAAAACAAAACAGAGGTGACTTACAATTCCTCTAATCTGCTCAAGTTACCAAGCTCCGGAGGAAAAGGTCCACCTAGGAGGTTGTCTTCCAGAACCCTGCAAAAACCCATCATCAGTTTCTTCTTAGCTTTTTTTGGCATTGACTAATTATAATCTTCATTAATAAAGTTTTCTTACAAACTTAATCCAATGAAGTCAAAGAATCACAATTACAGAGATTTGAGCGTGTTGATGTTCCCAAATTCCTTAGGAATCTTTCCGGTGACTCGATTTCCAAAAATGGACCTGACATATACAGATAGGTTTTAGTAATCCCACTAAAGTAGTTCTAAAATAAATAGATGATGATGGTATGATAATTAAGGAAAAATTCTTACAGGTGAACAAGAGGAAGGGTGGCCCATCTTGGTGGGATAGATCCATTTAGGTAATTGAAAGTGAGATCTCTGTACTCATAAACAAGAAATTACCCAGCATTAGACAGAGCTAGTGTGGCATTTAATTAATCCTGTAAAACAGGTAGCATAAAGTCCAGTCCCTAGTTGCTGGGCCTGGACTCAGATTAAAAAAAAAAAAGTCCCGCTGAAGGAGGGTCCTGGAAGAGTCCACACTGGAGACAAACATAACCTTTGGCAATTTTGCACAAAGTGGCTGTTATAGGTCTTGAACCTGCATTATCACACATGGCACCCGAGACTTTTACCATTGCACCAAATCAATGACCCTAGGCCTCGACTCGGATTGTTTACCCAAATGTATTATGTGGATCAATATCTTCTACACTATAGCTTCTGCATAAGGAAGCTCTATGATGCTTTTTTTAAAACAAGACATATGGCCATTGGCCCAAATAGACACAATAGTTCTGCTCCAGAATATACTGGCCATTCTTAAAGCTCCCATATTATACACAAACACACACCATCAAATGGAACCATTTAGTATGGACATGACTGGATGTAGACCTGCACCTGATTAATTTATCAGACTATCAGTCAGACCCAGGAAAGGGATCATACCTGAACTAGGATTAGGTCCATCTGGTAATCAGGTAATCAATTATCCAGTTACTGTATTAGTACTAATGCTCTTATAATACCGGCCGGGGTTGGATAGAAATGCAGGGGGGTGTTCCCCACAGGTACAAGTCACTTACAGGTCTTGCAGGCGGGTAAGATCAGCGAATTCTTCAGGTAGTTCTCCAGTTAGGTTCTGACCCTTAAGCTCACTAAATTTCAAAACAACCCAAACACGAAAAAAATAGTCAATGAAGGTAGAATTGCAAGAAGAAAGAAAAGGTGAATAAGCAGCTTACATGGTTGTAATGTGACAGACAGTAGTAGTACAGTTGCACACGAAGCCTCTTCTGATATACCGGAAGCCAGTACTATTCCATCTTCCATTACAGGGATTTTCATTGGTATCCCAATCTTTAATGTTTAATCTTTGAGCTATAACTCCAAGCGTCTTAACTGTTTCAAACAGGTAGGTAACAAGTTGATAACAAGCTCTGTATCAGTTGATTATCTTAATCAGCCAAAATTAATATCAATCCCACAGGGCCCATTTGTGTTGCATGGAATGAAATTCCAAGAAATATATTCCTTCAAAGTGAATAACATTGGAGAAATAAAGGTTAATAAGTTCGACCAATGGGTATCAAATAATACCCACATTTAAATTTATGACCTGACCCAGTGCTGTGCCCAAATAAAGGTCCCTCTTACACCAAGCCCAAAACCACTTCACATGAAGAGATGCATGTGAAATGTAAGTTTTGTCAACATCTTTCTTTCCTTCCTGGGTTCAGTTTGGCATCTCTATTTTCTCCCTCTTATTGTCTAAAAGCTGATTCAATCAGATTTTAGTGTGTTCGTTAGTTACATATACTGTGTCCTTTTCAAATGACCTTAAGACATGATTGGTCTTTTTCAAGAAGTAAGCAAAAGGGGAACAATCCAATCAGACAAAATTGTCTGAAGCAGAAAGACCCTTATATGAAGAGTGAAACATGACGTTACTTTTAGTAGGTCGTGTTTCTCATTTTTTTTTTCTTTTAACTTTTGGGCCCCTAAAGCAAGATCCACACCACTGACTAGACTAAGAGGATAAAAAACGGCCACACATCCAAATTGCAACCGTTGGATGATCATATAATTTTAAATATTTATCATAAAAAAAAAAAAACCATACTGTTAGATTCATGTTTTTTACATTTGTGGGCCCCAAATGAAAGATCAGAACCGTTAGTCCTCTTTGGATGGATAAACATGGCTATGAGATCAATTTGTAGTGCCTAATTCATTATAGATTTAGAAAAATCAAAGAAAAAATATGGGCGTTGATGCACCATCCATTACTCACTGGGTGATCCATGTTTTTCACAGAGTCCGCTTTATCTCATTTTTTTTTTCCAGCTGTGGGGTCCTAAACTATCATCCGAACTGTACAAGTTGTTAGGATTACTAACAACAACCACCATATCAAATATCAACCATTGATCATTCCCCAATCTTGAGATATTTGTAAAACAAAATGAACAATTGAAGTTAAATTTTAGACTTTGTGGGCCTCTTTATCAAGATCTGGACCATTGAGCCTCTTAGGAAAACTACAAATAGCTATGTGGTCAAGTATTAACCACTGAATCACTATGTATATCAATAACTTTATAAAAAAAATAAAAATTCAACCTTTAAATTAAAAAAATCTATTTCAATCTATTTTAAAGTGTTACCAAACGACCTACTTCTGTACCATCTATTTCAGACAGGGCGATTTAAAATATATCTGTTTTATACGGAACTGTCGTACAGATAAGAGTCGCTATAGTAAAAGCTGTGCAATCAATGTATTGCTGGGCAAGAATAGACCTTTCTTCTTTTTGAGTTGGGGCAACGCATACCGAGTCAATGTACGTCAGATCAGCCATTATTTTAGCCAGAGAACCCAAGCCAATTGCCAACCACACACAAATATTATTGAATCATTGAACAGATGAATTATCTCAATATCATTTTTTTTTTAATTTCAAAAGAGTATAAAACTTTTAGCTAATTTTCAAAAAAAGGTGTATAAAGGTTTGAATATTTCAAAAAATATATATATAAAAAAAAAATTCACAATTCTTTCAATTAAGTCCTCTCCGTATAATTTTTGAGAAATGACAAAAATGTAGAAATAGAAGTGATAGAAGCCCAACCTGAATCTAAAATGTAGGCCCATTTAAATTTAGGTTGCTCTTGGATTAAGTAATAGAAAGCCAAAAGACCAACAGTGGCCAAAATAATTAATGCTTGTGTGTAGCGATAGAAAGGCCGGGTCGATTGACTAAGCAGGCGGACTTATGGCCTAACATGATTGAGGCTGGTCGAACTTGTGTCAAGCACTTGCAGCCTGTCTCGGAGTTATTAGGCCAGACAGTCTGTGTTTCTAGAGTCATCCCTAATCTCAATATGGCTTATCCCAACTCAACTTAGGCCATGAACACTACTGGTGAGAATACATGTTAAAAAAAAAAAAAAAGGTGCCTTCAACAATTTTGGATGAAAGGGCGGTCCCTACTCTGTCTCTTTAACATTTTTTCTTCCCATGAAAAAAGAAAAACTCTTCTTTTTAGTGAATATAAATTTTCATCAACAACTACTTACATTTAAATATTTAAAAGAATTTTATTTATTTATTTATTTGACTTTTGCCGTGCGGACGTGGTTACCTGTGACGAGCAAGGACTATTCTTTACGGTCCGTTTGGGAGGGGAGGGGAGGGGAAATTTGAGGAAGAAGGAAAATGAAGGGAAGGAGAGGAGAGGGAAAATTAATTTTCCCTCTTCTTGTTTGAGAAGTCAAAAGGTAGGAGAAGAAAAGTGATTGTTGTTTGTGAGACAAAGAGAAAATTACCATTTTGTCCTTACTTTTATAAAAACTTTAAATTATCTTTTACATATAAAAGGACAATTTAGTAAATTTGGCCATTTTCCCCTCCTCTCCCCCATTTTTCCCCCATTTTTTGGGAAAGTTTTGCACCTATCATTTTGTCCTTACTTTTATAAAAATTTTAAATTATCTTTTACATATAAAAGGGTAATTTAGTAAATTTACGCCCCCCCCCCTAAAGTGCCGGGGATGACAAAAGCAGTGAAGTGAAGTAAGCACGTCGGTCATGTGACTTTTTTAAACGGGAGCGTGCGGGATTGAAGGGCTTCCTTTCCATACATTCTCTATGGAAAAGCTGCCGCCGCACAATAGCAAACATGTTTTATGAACTTTCAGTCCAACACCCTTTGGAAATTCAAACCGCTCATGCACTCCTATCCCTAACATATAAAACATTGCTTCAATCAATGAAATCGCCATCGTTGAATTGACCGTATTTGAAGAACAAGCGACGGTGACCGAACTTTCTTTACTCTTCTCATCTTCTAAATATAATAATAATAATAATAATAGAGTACAAGATGTGTAAAATCTGAAATTGACTTTTCAGTATTTAGACACTGTCAAAAGAGTATGTTATTGTTAGCAGTTTATAATATTTTAAAAGTAGACCCCAGTTGTTCATATCATAATGGTCCCCCAACCCTGACGCCAATCTACCCTATTTAAAGCAGCGGTGCTGCACGCGTCTTGAGGTACAAGTGTCAACTTAAACTCGAACCAAACCGAACCCAACCTAATACCTGTACGGTGTGATCCAATCAACTTAAATCGACTGTAAAGGACAACAAGCCGCCGGTTCAACCGGTTTGACTTTACCGATTTGGACGGTTTTTAACACTTTGAAGGGTTCTGGTTACCCCCTAACCGTTCAAGGAACCGGTTCGATTAACACTATGTTTGGAATGAAGGAAAAATGGTGAGAAAAAAAAGAATGAGGGGAAATGGAGGGTGTCTGGGAAGGGAGAAGGGGAATGTGGGGGAAAAAATTACGCGCACCAAAAAAATTTTACCCTTAAAAGTGGAGAATACGAGGAGCAAAGAGGAGATTTTTACCGAAATAACTAAAATGTCCCTTTTGAAATGGTAATCTTTCTAATTTTTTTACTTTTTAAAATATTTTTTTTGTAATTTTCTACCTACATTACAAATAAATAAAATCTTACTTTTTCACTTTTCTTTCTCCTATATTTTACTATACAAACAAGAGAAAGTAAAATAAATTTCTCCTCCCCTCTCCTTCCCTTCGTTTTCCTTTTCCCTCGAAATTTCCCTCCCTCCCCCCTTTCCAAACATAGGGTTAAGAACATTTGAATGTTCGTACGAGCAAGAACCAGAGCAGAAGATTCTACTGATTTTGCCAAAATGTGCAGCTGAAAACATGTCTGCTTCTCCGATTTCAGCATTTCGTGGAAAAACGAGAAGAATCGCAATCGTTGGATTCCAGTTTGTTTCAATCGAAACCGAAAGTTATCTGATCAAGAAATTGGAAGAGTCCGTAGTGTTGGTGAACTATATGATCTAAAGATGGCAAAGAAAGTAGAGGAATTTTTTTTCATTATGTATAGTAAGATGGATGGGTTACCTTCATCAGGATGCAGGCTTTGGGCTTCAGATCTGAGCTCTTGAAAGCAATTCAAACTCAATATCAGGAAGAAGAGAAGAAGAATCCTCTGAAATTCATGCAGCCCTTTCATCTCTGTTTCTCTCTGTTCTTGCAAAGTTTTTTAGTATGATTTTCTTTTGGTTGGTGGTGAACGACATGAATGATGAATCCCCCATATATATATATTGGCATGTGAAGGCATCATCATAAAAAATGGTTAGTCTCTATTCTAAAGGTGGGGCCCACTTGTCAAGGAGATTGACGAGGATTGAAGAGAGAGAGAGACACATTCACATCAATCATCAATGATGGTTATGGACAGTGAACCCACATAAGTTATATCAACCGCGGGTTCTTTGCCCGTGGACTAAAAGCACACTTTCAAATCACGTAAATCTTACTCGGTTCTTCGTGTAGTTAATTGCTTAATTGGTTTTGTGTGTGCATTGCGCATTGCGATTGTGTGTTTGAATGCGAATTAATATAGTGCCACAACAAATCTAAGTCATTATTTTTTAAATATCGGTCTAGAGTTATCATCATCATTATTATTAAAGTCTTATCTAAACTATTTTGAGGTCAACAAAATATGTCTTATTTCATAATTGTAATATATCTTAGAAAAAATCCTTAGATGAGTTTCCCTTTTTTAAGTGTATCTTTACTAGTTCCATCCATATTATTTTCATATCCATCAAATAGAACTTAGTCCATATTTTAAAAATATTTATCCAAAACATCAAAATCCCCTTTTTTGCTCTTTTACCCCCTTGCCTTACTTTCCCAAATATCTAATGAGCCAATGGTTTCTACTGTAATTTAAGTGGAAATTTCTATGAAACAAATATAAAGGGTAATGTTATTTTTGAGTGATTTGGATTCTTAATAAAGAAAATGTAAAATGGGGTTAAATATTAAACACCAAAACTTAATTAATACGTTTAATAATTAAAGATTAAAAGCAATACATGATGTTATAACCTAAGAGAACCCAAATTCTCATTTATAAATTTTACTAATAAAAATATATTATTCTCTAGTAATTATCAATATTATGAGCAATTTCTATATTTTTCCTTTTTCATTTGGGTTAAGAAACCTCACAAATAATAACATGGTATAGTATGTGTGACATATGCGCTTCTATCATTCATCATCATTTAAATTTTCTTACCTAAGTTACATCTATTTTGGTTTGACCAATTGCTACTTACCTCTATTTAATGATAAAGTTCTGATTCACTGGTTTTCTCACTCACTAACTAATCGTTCCAAAATAGGGTTTGCAAA
This sequence comes from Camphora micrantha, assembly GCA_003546025.1. Lineage (NCBI taxonomy): Eukaryota > Viridiplantae > Streptophyta > Magnoliopsida > Laurales > Lauraceae > Camphora > Camphora micrantha. The sequence continues at coordinate 14,786,902 of QPKB01000006.1, read as the reverse complement.
TATAATTTATACTTAGCTACTATCTCTACTCGTGAGAGCAAAGATGTCAACCGGGTGTCATATCAACTAGGATAAAAAGGCTAAGTTGTGTTAGTTCCAGAATTTCTAAAATAATCCTAATAGAAAATGAAGTGTTTGATTCAATCAAATAGAAGATCTTAGGGTACAAATCATTCTAACATCGCAGAATGGCAAGTATAGACCTAGGGTTTCACTATCACGCTTTAAAGAGTCAACAAATAAGATATATTGGTTCAGATTTGGGCATTACCTATCTCTAAGACATAGATTATCATAAATCTAACAACACATTCATTCAAGCATTATTATATGACTGATATTTAATTCTACAAGAATAAAATACCAAAAAGAGATATTGCATTAATAAGCATAATCCAATCAATGGATAACATCCATGTCATATAACTAAAAGCGTTTAAAGTAAAACCCTAAAACCTATACATCATCGCAACCCTAAGGTAGAGAGTTAGTTACTCTTGGAGAGAGATTGGCGAAGAATCCTCGACAAAATCCCCATTGGCGCTCCTTCCAAAGCTCTAGAATCAGCCTCCAAAACTTCTCCCAAGATGTGAATCAATGAAAAATGAGTTTTTGGTCTCCTTTTATAGATTTTCCTCAAAAAACTCTTCAAAACACGCAAAAAGCGGAGCCCACCGACTGTTTTTATTCCTGTTTCCATTTCATATGTATAGATCTAGATGTAATAATATATAACAGACAACTTACATTTAAAAAATAATTTTTATGGTTTTCTAAGGGTTTTTTTTTTTTTTTTTCAAGAATTTGGGTCCATCGTCTGGCCCCTAATCCAGGTCCAAATAGAATAACTCATACATAGTAGGGCTAGCAATACGTAATATGCATGTATACAAGCTATAACAAAACATAAAAACAGATGCACAAACATACATGAATATGGACTATACAGTCACATAAATAACCAATGTAAATGAGTATCAAAACATGCAAAGTGAAATAGGAGCTACTTGTGCATATGATGCAAAAGCAATGATAGAAACATGAGTCATAAATAACATACTGTGCATATGCATGAGCATGACATGCGTGAACCATGCACTAGGTGTGTTACTCTGAATACCTAGGCCCATGTGCGGGCCCCTTCTTATGCAAGCATGTTGTTCCACTCTACCCTTCTATGGAGGAGCCACGTGAACATAAATGTCCTTGATAACTTGCAAAATGGAGGTAACTCCACGAACCCTGGCACATGTGTAGGCCCCTTCCAGCGTAGATAGGTTGTTCCACTCTAACAGCTTGCCCTATGTTTGGGGTCACGGACGTTATTGTCACTCAATTAGAACACGATACTTGCTGTCGCAACCCCGAACCCAATTAGTAGCTATACTGGTTTCAGGGTGTGAAATCTATGGCTAATTAAAAAAAAAATCACCATGTTTGCCCAAAGATCGAAGTCCGTTGTGAGGATTATGCATTTAAACATCATTTAGCAAAATAACTAGCGAAACTTGATATATAATTACACATATAATTTCTTGTATAGATACCAAAGCAAAGTATGCATTTCATTCTCATTTATATTTTAGTTTCAAAACACAAAAGACATAAAGTTTATATACACATTAGGGCTATCCCAAAAACCTAAGCCCTTGAACAAAATATATACAGTATAAAATATGACAATCCAAAAGATAAAAAAATACAAAAGATGGAATCTGGATGACACAGCTACAAGTATTTCCATGTACGCGCACAAGAGCAATGCGAGTGGTGTGCCGATGACGTAGCATCGCTCAATCCATTCTGGCACTTTTAATGGGCTATCCCAAATACCCATCGTAAGATTAAGCATATCATCAGTAACGTATCCTAAATCTTATGGTGAGACCAATTCCTATTGGAGTAAAGGAGGACTTTCATTTTGAGCATTGGTAAACAAATTTTGCATTAATCATATTCTTAATTAAATGCTCAATCTTGTGGTAAAATCAACTCCTACTAGAGTAAAATTTTGGGGGCAGCTGGGTAGTTCAGGTTTAAATAGGTGAAAGTTATTAAACTGAGGGTGGGACATATTTCTAAATAAGGATTTATTTTGAGCAGTTTATATATATATATATATATATAATATAATATAATATAATATATATAGGGAGATGCTCCTATGAGAGATTGCGTGGGGGCCCTCATATTTAAGTTGTTGGTATTGGATATGGATGTGAGGGCCCACACCTTATCTCTCATAGTAAGGTGAGAGCATCTCTCATGTATATATATATATATATACACACACACACATACATACATATAAAGTGAAGATCTAAATAGACTCGAGAGTCGAATTCAGTCATTTGCATGGATGGACATCTTTGAGATGCATCACCATCCGCCCAAGGATAATGGAGACCATCCACATTGTGAGTAGGGTTGCAAACGGGTATCCGATTACCTGGTTACTCGGAAGTTCCGACCAACAGAAAGTTGAGTTTGGAACCTATTTTTGGTTCCGATTCATAAACGGGTCCGGGTCAGGAACATAATTTAGGTTCCAATTGATAAACGTGTCCGGTTCCGGATCCATATAGGTTTCGACCCATAGACCCTGGACCCGTCATGAGTCTTTTATATTGCAATTTGTACTTTAAAACCAACTCTTTTTTGCAATTCTTATATATAATACTGGATGTTGTATATTGATGTAATGTTGTAAGTTGAATGATATATTTATTTTAAGAAAAAATGAAGAATAAAGAGAAAATAGAATCGATTTTGGAACTAGATTCGAGACCTTTAGGTGGAATTGATTTCGGAACCGGATCTGGATTTTCTTTTCGAACAGGGTCTGAAACCAACAAAACAAGTTCCGATTCAAAACCGAATTCGGAACCGGAACCGTTATTTTAAAATAGGTCCGGGTCCACTATTGTTCAAATCTGGAACCATCCCGTTTGTAATCCTAATTGTGAGTCTAACTGGGGATAGAGTTTATTTCAAAAAGGATCCCATAAGCCGAACAGGTCCCCAGTCCCCACCTTCGGATGTAATACCACGAACCGTTTTGCTCCTCCCATGGTCTTTATTTTTTCTACTCCGACCGAGTGTGATAAACTACAAAAGCTTTTGTGAAAAAGTGCTTCTTACTTTAACCCCCTTTATTTTTGCTTATTCATGATTTTGACCCCCAAAAACTCAACTTGATCCGACTGATCAAGATGATCGGACTCAGCCCGGGTCATCAGGCCTAAGTAACCGGGTCAAGTTCAGGTTGAGCACTAAAAGTGTGCGTACAAGAAGTTCAATCCCCACGCAGCCTATTTATTGACTGGGTTGAACATGTCAACCTCCCACAAAATCTGAAGCAAAATTGTTAACCTGAACTCTTAATTAACTGACTCCTTAATTAACAGGCCAGTTCAGGTCAATTCTCAACACAACCAGACCTAAACCAGTGTGGGTTAGGATTCGGCTAGTCAGTTGAGTTAGAAATCACCACTTTGGAGTCGGGCAAACTCGTCCAAGTTCCTTGGCTTGATGCACAAAAGAGGGACCAAAAAAGTCGGATAGTGTTGGATTTGACTCAAAAGTTCCAATGGACCTTAATGAGCAGTTTACTTGGGGCCCAACTTTGTTATGTCTAATTTTTTATATTCTCTCTAGGGTTATTCTTTGTAAGCAATCAAGCGAAGGAACACAGTGAGGATTGTAAGGAGAGGCTGTGAGAGCGAGATTGAGATGCTCGTAGCCAGTGGACGTAGGCAAGTTTGCCGCGAACCACGTAAATCTCGTGTCGTGTGAATTGCTTGTGGTTGTGATTTATAGTGCGTGTTTATGCCTTAATTAATCCCCAACACATAGTGCACCTGCTTCATACCCTCCACAGAACAAATTCCTATAAAATTCTCATTTAATCAAAGACAACATATTAAGGGCTTGTTTGTATGACGCTGTGATTCTGACTCTTTTTGCACAGGACAGGAAGAGCAGTTGCTACACCCTGAGGAATATGGTTTTATGGGATTAATAAAAAATAGTTAAAAATTCCCTTTTTATTCATGCAAAAAAGTAATGTACCAAACTGAGGAACATTGTACACATTGAGAATTAGAGCATTTTTTGCAGCAGCTATACTAGGCATTACACAAACGTGGCCTAAAAGACACTAGAAGGAAGAGACATAACAAACCTTTTCGCAGCAAATTAGCAATGGACAATCATCACAAAGGAAACGCTGTTTGACCACTGTCTTAACATTCATAATACTTCTATACATTTGTGTAAATGAAAAAACAGTGAAACCAGAGAATCAGAATAGCAAAATGTTTAACATAGATAGATAAAAAATTAACGAGGAAAGTATGATCAAAATAGTACATGTACATGAAACAAAGTCTCCATTGTACATGGGCCAGTACCATGAAGTCATGGTGCATAGATCAGACTTAATCTGTGGTGTGAGTGCATTAGGTTTCCACGCAAAGAAACTGAACTAAAACTTATAAAGAAATATGTTTATGCAAGTGAAACTGATCTTCTTACAGGAGGTTTCAAAGGAGCAGGGATGCGGGGCCGGCTGCTTGAGGGATGGCTACCATTTTCTTCCTCTCCACTCTGGAGAGAAACAGAAGAAAAAGTCGGTGGCCAGTCAGATGATGTGCTCTGTGTTTGGCTGTCCTGAGGGTAGTTCTCGAAGGCCTTGAACCTGCGATCCTCGGTCTTTGAAGCGCGCTTTACAAGCGGCGCTCGTACTTCTATTTTCCCTTCGAGCATGCTAATTGCAGCAGACATCGCGGGTCTGAGAGTAGGAGATGGATTGGTGCATAGGAGAGCTACATTAAGCATTCTCAATGCCTCTACCTCACAATAGTCCAATCCAAGAGCCGGGTCAACAAGTTCGAGGAGGTTACCTTCCTCTTGTAAGACATAAGCCTGCAATTCAATCATGATGGTTAAAGGAACGGAAGAAAGCTGTTGATATAAAGAGCACAAAGGCAGGTGTAGTTCATACTATTCTGAGAAAAAAATGGTAGGCGTAGTTCAAAACATATAATACCTTCTACCATTATTGACGCACTTCGGAAACTAAAGAAATTACAAATTAAAATAAGACACATGACAGAGTTTGTAGGATCACAAGCCTACAAGAGGGCTTTAGGATCTAGCAATCTTTAAAAACAAAAATGGTGCTTAGGATGTTGTCAGGCGTTGTCTCTTCTAAAGCCATAGATGAAAGGAAGGTAAGCAATGTTTCAATTTGACCATAATGTTATTTTTGATTAGATGTAAGCAATATCCAATGGACTTCTATTATATATATATATAAATATATATATATATATATAAATTGAAGATTGCGAGATCCTAAATCCCCATGAATTTGGTATGGTAGTGGTCCCACAAACTCTGCCATGTCGTCTAGTTTGATAGGTAATTACTTCTACAAGGACGCATGTTTCAATTTACTATTGCCTTGAGTATGAGTTTAATTTAGAAGGTTCCAATTTAATATTCTCCACGTCAAATCGTCATTTTTTTTTTTGTCCATCTAATGAGAAACCAAATGTGCAAGAATCCCAGTAGTTCAAGCCTCATGTTGGATCCATTATTTTATCCCTTCATCACTAACTTCAACCATGAAGTTCATAATGATATCAAAGTATTAGGAAGCATTGCAACCATGGATGCTCTTGCTCTTGGGTTTTTTATTCTTTATTTTATTTTATTTTTTGGTAAAAGGAAGGATGCTCTTGTTATTTCCAAACTTAACATAATAACAAATGTTTAATTCAAACTTGCTTAGAATCAATACTTAAAAGATGGAAGGTTGAGATTTAAATTTTCAAATCTAAAAAAATTAAGATGGGGTAGTTTGTATTTGATAAAATAAGATGGAGGTAGTTTTGGTTTGCTTTTCTGATTTAAATATAGATAAAAGGATAGTTATGTCTTGATAGGTTTTATTACTTAAATGGTGATCAATTTCGATGGTTGTTATGATTTAGTGGATATGTATAGTTTATTTTAATATTAAACAATTATTTGAATTTTTTAGAGCATATCTTATGAAGCTGATAATCTAGAAATAGCTCTCAAGTACAAGTTCTCTCCAGAATTTCTCTCTTCATCTTTTATTTTATTTTTTACTTTCTTCTGTGACACAAATTATCAAGTGGTATTAAAGAGCTGGGCTGGACCAAACCAATTCTCTTTTAGCTACTACAACACTCACAAGAAGAATGTAGCAACAAAATAATAGAGAACATTGAATTATAAGCTGCAATTGAAAAGTTAAACAATAAATATTATGGGCACTTAAAATCCTAAATGGAGTGATACCTGCAAGTCAAAGACATGTAGGGAACTGTTAATGGGCAATGTCATCGCCTTACCTGAAAGTCTTGTGCAAGTATAGGATCAAAGCCAGAAAAGCATTGCACAGGTGTCTTTGTCCTAATTTTCCTATTATTTTCTTCTTGAACTCCAAAGTTTGGGTGGACAATTTAAAATACGCACATGTTCTTACCAAGGATCAAAATAGTAGTTACGGCAGGTGTAATGGTCAATGGCTAAAATGCTGCATAGCGGTTGTGATGATATATAGTGGCGTAGCGGCATGATTAATTTTTTAAGTGGTTAAAAGAATCCGAATCTTGTGTAACAACTCATCTTGTATTTTTTTAGTGATTTGGAACCATATAAGGGTAGACAACTTTAGGAAATGCTATTGAAGAGAAGAGATAGGGAAAAAAAATATTTAAAATTAAAACTGATTGGCTCTAATAGGTTTTAGACCGTAGTGCCGCTATTTTCAAAATAGTGTAGCAGCCGCTATTTTGAACCATGTTTGTTAATCTTAATTGGATGCTTGAAATAATGCATACTTTCTTACAATGATGACAATGATGATTACTTCGTAGTATGAAATATATGAATGCTTATTTTACCTCGTCAAGAAGATATACGAAATCCTCTTTGGGCCTATAATTTGTGTTGCTCTTTCCACTTACAATCTCCAAAAGGACTACTCCAAAACTGTAAACATCTGCTTTATCGGTCAAGTAACCCCTCATTGCATATTCAGGAGCCATATATCCTCTGAATAATCATTTATCATCCAAGAGATCAAATAAATAAAATGGTTTTAATTATGTATATATATTTATATCGTACTGGAATCATTGTTAATTTTTAGGGAAAAAATGATAGTAGTGGGAAGCAAAGTGAAATGACTCACATAGTGCCTGCTATTCGAGTGCTTATGTGGGTATTCTCCTCTTCATCAAGTTTTGCCAAACCAAAGTCAGATACCTTCGCATTAAGATCCTTATCAAGCAGAACATTGGTTGCCTTGATATCTCTGTGAACAATCTTTATTGTAGACTCTTCGTGGAGAAAAGCCAGAGCCCTAGCTATTCCCAGGCAAATCTTGCGCCTCGTAGGCCAGTCCAGATTCAAACGGTGTTCCTCGCGACCTAGAAATGACTAAATTTATATCACCAAACTGCCTATGCAAAAATATACTATATTTCCTATCAGTTCTTTTTTCCTGACAAACTGTACATAAACAGAGCACCTCGAGGTGATACAAACGATGCATGTGGTGGGTGCCATTGTGTATGGGTGATATAACCCAAGAAATTTCCCATTTATTTCCTGTCTAGATTTGCAGTTGCTGAGTGTGGAGTGTCAGCTGTAATATGTTCTGTAACCTTGATATACATTGATACACCGTTATCTATAAGCTTATCAAGGTTACAACAATTAGTCCATTTTCAAGCCACTATATGGATAGCTGTGAAAATCCCATGAAGGCAATTTAGGGCATGTCATCCCATATGGGCCCATCAGATGAAAAGCGTAAACGACCAAAAGGAGAGTATTAATGGACATTGCTGGTCAACCTAAACATGTTAATTCTTATCTCATTATTCTATCATAATAGCTGACCGGAAAACCATCAAAAGGGACAAATGGGCATCACAACAACGCAATTGCATTTTTCTCATTCACAAAGTGAAGAAATATCAACAGACTTACCAAACAATGCACGGGCAACGCTATTATTTTCCATGTATTCGTATACAACCATTAACTGGTTTCCTTCCACACAACATCCAAAAAGCTTCACTAGATTTGGGTGTTGCAATGCAGATATCATGCCTATCTCATTTATGAACTCACGGTTTCCTTGCTTTGATTTAGAAGAGAGCTGCTTGACAGCGACCGCTTTGCCATCTGACAGTGTACCCTATGTTCAATAATGGTGAATTTGGAATCAGAAAGGTTATAATAACATAGAAACAGAAAGAGAAAAACAAAATGAGGCCAGGAAACAAAAATAATATAAAAAAAGTGGAAAATGTAAATCGTAATCCAAAATCTACATATTTACCTTGTAAACAGGCCCAAACCCACCTTCTCCTATTTTATTTGCAGGATCAAAGTTGTTGGTAGCAACGTTAATCTGCCTTAAGCTGAAGTAGCCTGTCTGTAACTCTAGTCCTCTGAGTTCTGCTCGAGAAAAGCGATGAGAAATTTGAAGATAAAATCTTGCTCTATAAAAAGAGTGGACATCATTTTCTAACAAAATTTTCATGCCACGCCAGCAGAAAGTAATGATGTCCTTTTTTAAGTGACTTGACTATAACCTGTAACATTGTGACTGACACCTTCCAACTATGCAACAGTTTAGTCTTCATCAGAAAGCAATCACGATAAAGCAAATCATTTCTGCGATTAAATATTTTTGGGTGCTTACATATTTATCAAGACTAGAATCATGTTTTATGCATTTTCTTTTGATGTCCTCTGTGGTTTGAAGGACAAGGAAAACATTCTTGTTTATAATGATACCAAGGTCCTTCAAACCCAGAAGGACACCTGTGCTTACTTGATACAACATGATGTTACAGGGCATCTGCATCAGCTATAACTTAGGTGCATGTACATACTTTACTAAAGAGTAGAAAAAAATTCTAAACATAACATGTCACTGTACTGAGATTGTGCCTAAACAAGTCTGCACATAATCCATAAAAGGTTCCTGTACCCATATAATATAGGACTGTAGGTCCTCTCAATCCCCAACAGTTAAAGGGACAAGTTTCTTTAAAAAGAAAAGAAAGCATCATCGAATTTAAAATTTTCTGTGTGCACTACAAATTGTATAATCTTAATGTACAAAAAGCTCAACAGCTTTAAAAAGAAAAGAAAACATAATCGACTTTATAATTTTCTGTGTGCACTGCAAATTATATAATCTTGAATGTACAAAAAGCTCAACAGTTAGTTCGCAAAGAGTAAATGTCAGTTTTATATGAGATTTAAACATTGAAAATCCATGTAGCACTTGTCTTGTGGGTTGAGCCCAGCCCATTTCACATGACCCATATTACTTTTTCTTATCCTTTTCAGTTTTAGTGCCACACATTACGTGAGTGTGCATACCCTGAGGGGGTGAGAGGATGGTGCTTTTCTCTTTATTATTCGGAAAAAAAGAGAGGAAGAAAGATGAAGACAGTAGAATCGTTCCTCCTCTGCAGCTCTCTTCCTCTCATCTTCATTTTATTTTTATGTATTTTCAAGAAACTGCGAATTGTATTTTTGAAAGAGCCGTTATTTTTATGTGACAAGAGGCTGTGAATTGTATTTGTGAAAGATCTTTTGGTTCCAAAACATCCACCCATCGAGTGCACAATCAATGAAGTAACCCAAGAGAGAGCCACCGTATCATGGGGCAAGGGTTCCACAACTATTGCACCTTGTGGAGGACAAATCTTTGCCTACGAAACCATCCTAGACATGCTTGGACCTCTAATTAAATTCAGCTTCTCTCTTATAATTTAATTCCTTCAATTTTTTTGATTCTTGATCATTGAGGTCTATAGGATATAATTATGGGATTAAATGATTTTTCCGCGATTATTTTATCTTTTGGAATCCTGAACAACACAGTAAAACAAAATTGTATGCCACAAATGTTTAAGACCGTAAACATAAATGACACCTCACCTTTATCTACAATCTCTTTGCCTCCCAAGCAACCTTTCAAATAAAGACAGACCAAAATCAAGAAGATGATAAAACAGGACGCGGCTGCGATGCCAACAATAGCGCCAACAGATAGCCCACTTTCACCCATATCAGGCTTGAAATCTATGCAAAGGAAAATATAAGATTCACAAGATGAATAAGATGGTAAAAGAACTAGTAGATGAAAGCTAAACCGTAGAGAATATCTTACTTGGTGTCACGGTAATAGCTGATATAAGAGGCCCGTAAAAGCCCCGATTTGGAACTGCTGTAGTTCCTTTTCCTGCCCAGTACAAGTGGATCTCCAAAGTGTTATTGTTTACATTTGTAGTAAATTTCTTAATGACTTCCTGACCAGGTCCACCAGCTTCATCTTCGATGTTGAAATCCTTTATAACTCTTTTCCCCTTCAGAAAGTGAAGAGTGCAAAGAAATGAAACTAAATATTAGAATTTTGGTAAAAGAACAAAGGAGTATATAATACATCATACAAATTTATATAGGGATTTATGTAATGAAAACTAACAAACACACACACAATACACGCATAGAGACTCAAGTCAAAAGGCACACACTTTTGTTATTAATCAAAAGACTTGGTTCTCTAATAAATTTCCAGTTACTGATAAGAAAAAAAAGAGACCAAAAAGACTTTTGGAGGCCATTCAAATGTTAAGGAAATGATACAGTTCATGTTCCCAACTTTTGCCAACACCAAGACCTCTCCATCCACCAAGTAGCATTGAGTGGCAATGAAGAAGTATAATTGATGTTTAACAGAAGCCTGGTTACTTCAAGCCGTGGAAGCCTTGAACATGGACATAATAAGGCAGACACGAAACCATGGGAAGTACAGCTAACTAGAACATCCATACATGCATTTGTTGATACAGAAAGGTTTATGTTTATATAAATTAGAACTAATATGGAAGCCTTGAACATGGACATAATAAGACAGACACGGAACCATGGGAAATAGAGCAAACTAGAAGATCCATACAAGCATTTATTGATACTTAAAGGTTTGTGTTTATATAAATTAGAACTAATAATCTAATACAAGAAAAAATATAATACATAACCAAATCTATATTGCTCAAGTATGGGTTCATGTATTGCGTACGAAATTGTTGGATATGGCAGCTCCATTAAATCCTACAATCTATGATACTTGAATACTTGTACATGCTTAGCATATCCTTGCACCAATACTTCTGGACATTGTTATCAAAATCGTATGATTCATATCCGCATCCTAAAGTAAACTATTCATATCTATGGAATGAATTCCATTTACATACGAATTTTAGGATTCAATTGTGAATCTTGCGATTCGATACTCGTTTCCTTCGAATCTTATGATTCAAGCTATTTGGCTGGGCGAGAATAGCTACAACTAAAAAGTTAATAATAATAATCTTTTCCCTCTTTTCTTTCTTTATTCTTTCTTTCTTTTAGCGTTTTTTCTTTTAAAAGGTTACGCAGTTGTTAACGAAACACCTTAAGAAGGGAGGTTTAGAGATAAATAAAGAACATAAATTTGATTAAAGCGTTCAATTGTACATATGGAGCTTGTCTATATGTTCTTTTTCTTTTTTAAATCTTTTTTGGTTTTTTTCTCTATGAACACTCTCTTGACTTTAAGAGATATCCTATCGAGTAAAATTGCTGGTTTGGATTTTATTTTGTACATATGGAGCTTGTCTATATGTTCTTTTTCTTTTTTTAAATCTTTTTTGGTTTTTTTCTCTATGAACACTTTCTTAACTTCAAGAGATATCCTATCGAGTAAAATTGATGGTTTGGGTTTTATTTTTAATTTTACATTTTAATTTAAAGATAACAAAAAATAAATATATATTGATACTTTAAATTTATTTAACTATTTACGTATAACATTTGTTTTATATTAATATACGTCATGATGTTCTTGACATGATTGTACGATTAACTTATATGTCATTGTATTTATATTGCTATGAATGGGAAAATGGATGGATTATGAATAACTAATTTTTTTTCTTTTTCTTTTTTCTTTTTAATTATTTTTTATTTTTCTTAAAATAAAAAATCCTATGATTCACGATTCAATTCATGGTTATGAACGATTTGTGATATGATTCTAATTTTCATATGTATGCTTTTGGATACAAGTTTAGCATATTCTACTTCCCAAGTTCATTATTTCATAAATTTTCTTTTAGTATTCTTACTTTTCAACATAAGAAAATGTTCGAGAGGAATAAAAAGAATTATTCTTTTATTAATTTAGAAATATTTCAAAGAAAAAACCTAGGACAGTTTTATCCATATGTAGGCATCATAGCCAGCAATTCTAAAGATACAGGTGCAACTACAATTCTTTTTTACAACTCGGAAGTATAATGAACCATTTTAATAAAAATATTTGCAACTCTGGATTATATCTAAGTACTATTACCAGGAAATGTTAAATATCTAGATGGGAATATAATTTAAAAACTAAGAAAATCTAGAGAAGAAGTTTTGAAGAAGAAGGATCCCATACCATCACTCTTACCTGCCAAGTATCCTCATCATTAAAGCCTTTTCCCAACTATGTTGGGGTCAGCTACACAAATTCTATTTCTCCATTCCGATCTATCTTAAGTCAAATCCTCACATAAGTTACACTTCTTCATATCTATTTTTACTACCTCCATCCACGTCTTCTTTGGCCTAACCCTTCCCCTTGGTGGGCGGTAACCTTAATAGCCAAACGTTTCCTTATCAGCGCCATTGCCAGCCTACGTTGGACATGCCCAAACCATCTCAAACAGTTTTCTCTAATTTTATCCCCTATTGTTGCTACCCTAAATGCCCTCGAAAGTGCTCATTTCTTAATCCTTCGTAGTTTTACCTCACATCCACTTCAACATTCTTATCTCTGCTACATCCATTTTGTGCATATGTTACTTCTTGATTAGTTACCAAGTATTTGATATTTAATTTAAGCACTCCAGCTCTCATGAAGGATCAAAGTATTATTTATATAAGGAAAAATGAGATTTACATGTGTAGAATAAATTCTACATATGCAAATGTCGCACACATAAAACACATTACCGTGTTTTGTCAAAGTCAAGATTTTCACATGATAAATGAATACATCCAATGGTTTTAGATTAATTTGGGTTTTTTCGCAAGTTTCTAAAAATCCATGAAGGATTATGATATGAAACTAAACGTCCTGATATTATACAAGAATATTGAATGGTTCAGATCATGAATTGGGAGCCCACAGAAGTACGAAGAATTAGATCTATAGAGTATAGATTATAGGTTAGGACGTTTTCACAAATTACTCAAAATCTAAGAAGATTTAAGATAACCAGCTTTGATATCTTTTGCTGATTAGTTCTATAAACAAATTGAACGGTTTGGATTACAAATATGGGTCCCATGGGAATGAGAAAAAATAAAGGAGGTTGATGGGCCGCACAAGAATTCTATCATCCTGTAATAAGCGTAGTGGCGCATATTTTCCAGAAGGGGTGTGGATCACTCTCACACCTGTTATTTTGTGTAAATGGATTTATTTACCCTCCATTTTCAAACAACATTCACACATCATATCAGTTCATGAGCGCAAACAAACGTGATGATGCGTAATCCTTATGCATGTGAATCATTTACATATGTAAATGATTGCAAACAAACAACCCCTATATAAAGAGGGTTTGCACATAATTATATAGTTTTCCATTTTCCAAATAGAGGTACCTATTATTTCCCTTTTTTTGCCCCAATACAAGACTAGGAAGAGTGGTGTGGTAATAAAACCCAAACAGTCGCCAAAATAGAGGCTAGGAAAGAGGGTTTATTTGATTGTTAACCTACAATATTTATCCTTTTTTTTCTTCTTTGTAATTGGTGTTTTATTACAAATAAACCAACATAAATTTCTCTCTAAATTAGCAAGAATTATTTGGAAGAACCAATGAATGATGAACCTATGGCTGATTTCTAACAATAACTAAAGAAGCCAATAGATGGATATAAATCATCATGATGTGAAATCAACCAACTACCTGGATTGACACATCAAATAGGCGCCTCCCATTGCTGCTGTAAGTTTGGTCATCTGTGAACAATATTTCAGCAAAGTGGAGTTGCACTGTATAATTGCCATTCTGTAAACAGAACCCGTAGTATTTGAGGGAGAGAGGGGCTAGTCGAGCTGTCATGTACAAGTCTGGATTTGCAATCTTCAGCACAGATGTGTTTGTTAATCTGTAGGGTGCCTTATCATTGTCCGAGTAGTCCCCTGTACTGCTATAAGCCCATCTATCGGTAGAGAAGTAGTTTGACGGTCCAAGCTCTGATGGGTCCTCTTCATACTCTTGGTTGCCGACAGTAACATCCTTCCCACCGCAATTTATGAACAAGGAGTAGTCTGCACATGTATGGAAGTCATAGTCAGTGATGGATATCAAAAGACCTGTAAAGTATACATGAATAACATGAGGCTTGGCCAAAGAAAACATAAAATCTGCTCAAGTTTTCAGTTTTGCACAAGTGAGGCTTGCAATTCAGTGTTTTAAACTGCTGGAAAGGACCCACAGCAATGACCAGTGTATAGGATATCTCCTAGACTCGAAGATCCAAACAAGCCAATGCTTGACCTTTTTACTGTTGAATCCATAGTAGTGTTCTATTCCAGAGCATCGATTTGTTGGTCACTTTTTTTTTATAACATCGATTTGTTGGTCAGTTAGGATTCTTCTATATTGATTTCTTTTTTCATAGAAAATCTGCTGGAGTTCCTATCCCATAAATGGTTTGGATATAACTGAACTGCTGGCCATGCTTGAACAAACAGAAATTTTGAGGGAATTTTCTGGCAGAGCAGCGTACTTTCCTTGCAATCACCCAAAGTTAGATATAACGAAGAACAAATTTCTCACATTGCGGCTTTTTAGAACAGGGGAGGTTCTTCCTGAAGCATGAATTAATTCTACAAAAAGAAAGCAGAATGCATTACTATTTGGCTGCACTCAGTAAGCATACATAATTGGCAACACATCCTATCAGAATGCAGAATAGGACAGGACTCTCTCTCTCTCACACAGAGAGAGAGAGGGAGTGGTGTGTGTGTGTGTGTGTGTGTGTGTGTGTGTGAGAGAGAGAGAGAGAGAGAGAGAGAGAGAGAGAGAGAGAGAGAGAGAGAGAGAGAGAGAGAGAGAGAGAGCGTGTTGATATAGAAGGTTTTGAGGATCTTACGAGCTTATTTCAGGATAAGTAGATGAATAACTGGCAACCAAATTCCTGAAAGTAATTAATAGATGGAAGTTCATGCAAGGAAATAAAAATAAACAATAACTTGGTAAAAATAACAACCTATAAGAAAGCAAATTACAAATAAGTATTCTTACACATTCCCTTGCTGGCAATTGGTTGGTGGATTGGGGCCTGTAAAATTATTATTAGATATATCCCTGCAACATGGAATGTAAACTCTGATGATACATTTGTCAACATTAAAAAAATAACCACGAAAGCAGGGGTTCTAGAATGGATCCAATAGACACAAAAAGAGTTCAATCAGAAATTCATTTATATGTGGGTAATGAAAGCACGAAAAAAATTGAAATATACAGCTCAAAGATTTTAGTAAGCAATACATACAAGCGTCCCTGGCTGCTCAAGATCCACTGAGGAATGTTTCCAGTTAGCATATTGTTAGTAAGATACCTACATCAGAAACCAACATCACCTATTTCATAATTGGAAAACCACTCAAAGCGTCATTGCTAAGATGATGAATTTCTATACAAAGGAAAGAGATCCAAAGAGTAGTTTACTCACATATAATTTATTGAACTCAATGCACCAAAGTTCTCTGGAATTTTTCCTGTCAAGTTGTTAAAGCTCAGGTCTCTGAACAGGCTCAGCATTTGCAAGAAAAGTGAATTCAAACAAGGCATTAGATAATTTCTATACTTATTGTCACAGAATAACAATATAGTGACAACTCTAAACATAAATGGCTACATTAGAAAGAAACAGTTGCAAACCAGAAAAACACACACACTTGTAGAAGACCAAATTGTGCACAAAAATAGAAGAAATACTGTTGGAGAGGCAAAACAACTCTTGATGCGATCGTAGGAGTTGAGATTCTGAAGAAAAATGTATTTACATTGGAGATGTAAATAATTCTTGGTTTAGAAAGATAAAAATAACAATGTAGTGAAGATTCTGAAGATCAAACACAAATGGCTACAGAAAAAACACTGTTGCTGTTACACCCTTCCACACAAACACAAAACAAACACTCTCTAGGTGGAGAATTATTTCAGTTGTTACTCAAGAAAGAAAGATAGATATATTTCCAACGTACATACCCTCTTCTTATAGAGAAGGCTACCGTAACTAGCTTATTTGGGCACTATCAATGACTGCCCAATCAAGGAAATCTTGACCGACAATCATGCAACCTAAAAGAAAAGCAACTACTATAGATAACTGAATCAGGGAAATTACTGTGATCTCTTGATTGGTTATTGAGAAGGAAAGATAATCTTCTAGAAAAGATAAATGCATGAATGGAAACAATGCCCTTACCGAATTATGTAAATGGCTATTATGCAAGTGCCGGTCATAACAATTGCAAAAAATATTGTTGAACGAAAACTCAATAAAAATGCAGTTGGGATTTGGGAATGCAAAAACCTCTCTTGATGAAATAGTAGAAGTTAGATTGACTTCACAGCTTGACAGTACCTTTAGAAAATTAGGGACTACATCTTGCAAAATTCTCTCTAATGATTTATTAAGAATAGCCAATCGCTTATTTATAAGAATAAGTTTAATTTGCAATTGGTTATCTGATTATCCAAAGTCTCTGGTTCCGAATGAAGCAGGTATGGAACATAGTTATTAGTTACCTAGTTCGCAGTATGAGTATTCGCATTTAAATTCACAATTTGGAGTTTGACACTTGCCTCACTTCAAAAATTTGATTGATTTGTAGTTCAGATTCGATGAATTCGATGCAATAATTGAACACACAGCTTGATGACGATTGCGATAACTCACATTTTATTGGTTCAATTCACATCCTTTTCTAATGGTTAATGTGGCATGGTTCATACGGTTAATGTATGCATCTGTGTCAACGTAAGGCTAATCAAAATCAAGAATGGCAGGCGTATGTGAAGGGAGATCATAGGTATGCCAAGCTGAAAAAAAGAAGGGACTATTGTAAAGATGTTAGGGAGTGGGAGTATTTGTTTTTTTTTTTTTTTTTTTAGTCATTTTTCTTTTCTCAAGGCAATTATGAAAAAAATCTTTTTTTCTTCTGAGGGAGTTCCCTTTACAAGGTCCCTTTCTCTTGCAGATACGCAAATTTGATGAAGAAATAGTAGCAAGAAAAGACTCCAAAAAAAAAAAAAAAGAGCGAAAAATAGATTCCTTGGAAAGGTGGAAATTCCACGGAAAAGGAAGGATTGGGGAAAATGATTTCCTCAAGTCAAGATATCATAAAAAATAGGTTTGGGACTCCAAGACAAAAGGAATGATACGAATTTCATCAAAAATCGGAAGCCCGAGAACAAAAAATAATACTGCAATCGGGCGCAAGAATGGTGCTCTAGGTCAAAAATTAAAAATTGACAAAGAATATAAAATTGACCATCATTGTGCAAGCTTGCACCCCCAAAATACCAACACACCCGCGCTTTGAAGGCATTCCCCCAAGAATAGCACAACTTACTCCACCAAAAGGGCGAAATGGAAGCTTTCAAGGGATCATCTTTTTCTCAACACACCTCAAATCAAGACAAATTTGGGATTTAAGAGATTCTACACGAAAAGGTCTTTCCGACGATATGTGAAATATAAAAATCGGACGGTCGGATAAAAAGTTAGTATGAAGATTCAATTGTACAAAAATGTTAGAAAAATAAAGAAAAAGGGACAACTGGGTGAGGCTATGCATTCCCTCACCCAACCCTAGTGAGAAGAGTACGCTCCTCGCTCATGCTTCACTAGGGGATGCACTCTCTCACGCAAGTTGACAAAAATCACCTTTTTCAGTGAGGAAAATGAAGCAGTCACTTTCCGAAATGCCATATCTCCCTCGAAACAGCTCCGTTGGAATATAATCTTAGGCTCTACAAACATCTACTTGAAAAGATCTTTCGAGTAGTATGAAGAATGTAGAGATTGAATGGTGAGATGAAAAGTTATACCTATCTGAAGATTCAGATGTAAAAAGAAATTATAGCCATTTGAAGATTCAGATGTAAAAAAAATTTCAGAAAAAAGGTTATCGGGCAAGGTTGTGCATTCCCTCACCTAGGCCTGGAGAGGGCATGCAATTCTCCACCCAAGTATGCATTTTTCCACCCCTTTGTTTTTTACCATGGGGAGGCTCCAGGATGGTATAAATACCCCCCATGCCTTCATTTCATATGCACATGCTCTCCCACTGCAACTCTTACAAAAACACCTAAGTTAATATGACGCCCTGATACGGACACTGATACGGGGATTGGGGTTACAATTCCTCACTTTTGAAAATCTAGGACATTGACACGGATATGGGTGTCCTAGTTGTTTCTTTAGACCACTTATGAATCAATGAAATTATCATCGTTTTCGTCCATTTCTAGCATTTTTTATCGTGTGAAGTAAAAATATTTAAAAAAATATATGAAATAACGGACTTTATAAGTAGGATATGTTAAACTTGTTCCCTAGAAGTATCAATGCAATATCTGGCACCAATATAAGTGTTGTATCAGTTTGATACAGATATATTGGGCTCATACAAGTATCCAAGTATCATAGCCGAGTTCCAGTCCTTTGGCTTCTCCACGGTCCTTGCCTTAAGTCTTGGAATCCCAAATATCAAAGTTGAGTGCCTTAGGTTGCAACTCTTGAGATCAAGTGTCTGCATCTTCTACATCGGCCGGTTCTTGTAAATCTCTTGGGACAAGTTTCTCTTCTTCACTATAGTGCTCCTTGCCTTAGCCTTGGAACCTCGTTGGACGTAGTGTCTTCTCCTCTACGATTCTAGCATTTGTCTTGGAACTCCATTAAAGGTAGTACCACTTTCTCCACCGTGGTCTCCTTGACCTAGTTCTTCGAGCCCTTTGGACAAGAGTGTTTCTCTCTTATGATCCTTAAGTCTGGAAATCCCATTTCGGTGTATGTGCCTTCTCCCTTGTGGTCTCCACTTTAGTCTTGAAACAACATTTGGACAATTTTTCTTAGTATTTGAACTCCCGGAGTGTCCAAAACGTCCATCAGTTAGAGTTTTCTCTGAGGACACTTGTACTAAGGACTTGAGATCCAATTAGATCCTATAGATCTAAAAAATTGCGGGGATCTTCGTTGATCTCTTGGGTTCATACAAGGGGGATTAGCAGTCATCATTGGAACCTCATTGGACTTAGTGCCTTTCCCCTCTAGGATTCTGGCATTAGTCTTGGAACTCCATTAAAGGTAGTACCACCTTCTCATTTATTTTAGTGTTGGAACTCCCGGAGTGTCCAAAACATTCATAAGTTAGAGGTTTCTCGGAGAACAATTGTACTAAGGACTTGAGATCCATTTAGATCCTTTAGATCTAAAAGACTGCAGGCATCTTCGTTGATCTCTTGGGTGCATACAAGGGTTATTGGCGGTAATGATTGGAACCTCATTGGACTTAGTGCCTTCCCTTCTAAGATTCTGGCATTAGTCTTAGAACTTCATTTAAGGTAGTACCACCTTCTCCACAATGGTCTCCTTGACCTAGTTCTTGGATCCCTTTGGACAAGAGTACTTCTCCCTTATGATCCTTAAGTCTAGAAATCCCATTTAGGGTGCATGTGCCTTCTCCCTTGTGGTCTCCACTTTAGTCTCGAAGCAACATTTGGACAATTTTTCTTAGTGTTCGAACTCCTGGAGTGTCCAAAACATCCATAAGTCAGGTTTCTCGGAGGACAATTGTACTAAGGACTTGAGATCCATTTAGATTCTTTAGATCTTAAAAACTGCAGGTATCTTTGTTGATCTCTTGGGTTCGTACAAGGGGTATTGGTAGTCATAAAGTTGACCAAGAGCTTAGTGTTGGCCCGAAATCACGGGTTATCCATAGACGATGAACCTTATCCAGAAATCAATAAAAGGAAACCCGACTTTGTGAATTTATTGTGCCTATGCTTTCTTTCCATTTTCTTTCAAATTGAGTACCATGTACTTTGGCTACTCCAAAAAATCCAAAACCATCATCTTTCCCTTTTATGCAACTTTTCAGTTCACAGCTCAAAGTGAATGTCAAGATATCGGTCGTGTTCTACCAGAAAAAAGAAGAAGAAGATATCAGTTGTGGTACTGATGTTGGCCATTCTGGGATTTGTTTACTCCAAACTGAAAATCATCCATGAGTATGGCTTCACTTCAAAATCTGAACCATTAAAAGTTCATATCACCCATTGTATTGACTCTTAGAAAATTTACTCGAATCAAATTAGGCCTACCACCAAATTTTCAACATATAAAATGTATAATTTCATCCCTTTGCTTTGTTAATTTACCTTAACATATTATCAATCTGATGTTATGCTTAACTCTAGTTGGGGTAAAAACTGTCCAACTCCAATGAATCTCGAGACGTGAATATTCAATTGTATAGATTTTAAATGTAAGACCAATTATAGATTTATAAGAATTGGCATGGTGAACTCTCTATATCGTTGTCCAGACCTGTAGTGTTTGCAGATTTACATGAAGTTTCTTTTTCAACCATCTCATCCATGTACGAGTCACAAAAAAGTGGAGGGATTACTTTATCAGCCATCTCACCTATGTACGGATGACACTTGGCAGAAAGAGGAGAGCAACAAGCAAAGTTGTTCTTCCCCTTCCTCTTTCTCTTCTTTAGATTCTTTCTACGTTAACTTCCATGACCAACTGCATGAATTAATTTTAATCAATGAACCATTCCAAACCAAATAGTGAATTGTTTGGTTCGCAGAGTTTGCAATTCAAAGGCTAAAAACACTGAACTAGGTAATATGGTATGGAACCTATTTTGGAACTGGGAGAAATTCGGGTTTGGATTTGGATCGATGCATATAGGTTCCGAAACATCGGATTCAAAATCTGAACGCTGTAGGTTTTGACTCGAGGACCCAGATCCAAGACAATACCATTCACATATTAATATATAAATATATATATATATATAGGTTTTAAGAGCCTACATAGGTTCAATTATATACATATTTAAGACACTACTTCGCTTTAATAATATACCATTTAGTAGCCCAATTTGTATATCTAAGAAATTTACTTTGAACTCTTCTATTGAATTCTATTAATGCACTTCACATTTTATTTTGGATCCGGATCCAGAATCGGATCTGTCTTCTTTTTATTGATGCTGGATCACTAAAGAAAACACAAAAGTTCAATGTCAGATTTGGAACCGGATCTATAAAGATGAATCTAGGTTTGATCCAGTATGGTGCCACCCTGGCTCTGACCTTTTGCATTGCTAAATGCAATGACTCAAACTAAGAAACGTCATCTGACACAAACTAAGAAAGCTAGTCACATCCCAAATAAGAAACCACATTGCATAATAATAGGAAACCCAATCATAATATGACACTAGCCTAATATAACACAAAACTAATCTAACACTAACGTAAAATGTACTCATCTTTCTCTTAACATATCCAACATTATTTAGAATATTCCCTATTACTCCCCTGAAATCACATGATCCTTTCAAGAAAGGATCGTGTGATTGGTTATAATAAATATAACCCTTTGATCTTAGTTTATATATTGCCAAAACATCAATCATGCTTTTTTGGTGAACAACGTCTAGGTGTAGAGTCAATCATGGTAGCATCGGCCCTTTTTTTTGAGTCAGTTGGGGCCGGTGGCACACAAGATCAAATCTGTCATGATTCTACTAGAAGCATATGGATCATGAGGCTTCACAAAAAATACAAGATTGAGAGGCTAACGAATATGCAAGTAATTATACAGAAAAACTTTTAAAACCAGTGTCCTTCCAATATGTAGATCTTGTCTTCGCGTGCGCACGTGCAAAAACAAATTGATGATCGAAGTCTGGATAAGTCTAGAAAGCCAAAAGAGTGTTGTAAGACTAAAAAAAAAAGGTCAATGGTCAGATCTAGAGACTGTTGCATTGACCAGAAACCTTCTTGCTGTTGTTTTTTCCCCGATGGCCTATTTATTTAAGGCCATGTGAAGTAAAAGAGGGTTGAAAGCTATCCAACTATCACACTCTTTCCTCTTGCAGGCATTTGGATGGATAATGATTTGACAAAGAAAGTAAACATGTCTGCCTACATGGCATGCAAAGTTACTACTCTTAGCCACTTCGAGAGTTACCCCAACCAACCCAAATAAAATCCTTTTACTTTCCCATCCTCCTTTCTCGTATCTCCCAAACCCTTGCAACGATTGTGAAGCAAGAAACCTCTTTGTTGCAGTACCTCTGTAACTACATCGTAGCACCAGAGCATCTCAAAGGGAAAATGACTGTCTCTCTCTCGACTGGTATGCAACCATTTTTTTTTTTTTCTTTTTTCCCTTCTCTATTATCTTGATTTTTCTTCTTTTCTATGTTGGATTGAATGGGGTGTGGATGTGCTCTGCCGAGGTCATCCTTGGTGGTTCCATGGAGAGAGAGCAAATGATGTTTGCACCTGTTGGCAAAAAATTTCCCTTCTCCAGTGTATGGAGTCTATGGACAGCAGTACCCTTATTGGCCAGAGCCATCGCCAGTAGTTCCTCTATCAGAGAGGTAAGGTTTGAACAAGCATGCCTACAATCTGAATAACTCACCCCTTTATGCCCCTCACCAATTTTATCACCAAAACAACTCCCAATGGCTTCTTCTGCATATGGGACTGCAGGAGTGTGGCACAGGAGTTTGGTTCTTACTATAACCCGCCAAGTAATGATGACAATGATGATATCGAGCAAGGCCGTCACTCAACCTGATATTAAGCTTAGCCACTACCTCTTGTCTCAAGCATTTAAGTCTCCTCAGTCACTCCTTTCAATCCAAGTAAATGTCCATACTCCACTGCTTTAATTAGTTAGTTCATCTTGATTTAGTAAAAGTTATTTTAATGTTCTTGAGTTGAAAATTTAAAATTTACTGTCAACTTACTTGCTGATTAAGTAATTGAGCATTGCACTAATACTAATTTCTTGAATTTAAGAGTTTTACACTGATGGTTAGTTCAAAATAATAGTTATCTTGTACAAAATTTGTGATATTTCAACTTATTTTTAAAAATATACATGTAAATCTATTTAATTCAGAACGGATTTTACAAGTTTCAGACAGCGATACCGTATGTTATGACTTGGAGGACTGAGGAGAAAAATTATACTATATTTTGCTTTATAGTGTTCACTAATAGAGAAAAAAAAAATTCTAGAATTTTATAATATCCTGGGTTTTTTTGGATATTTTTCTGCATTTTTTTGGGGTCAAAAGATATTACACCACGACAGACTATGATGATTGCAGACCACAATGTGATCCCATGTCATACCCATTTTCAAGTGCAACCACAATTTTGAATGTGACTACGCTTTTGACCCATAGTTCAATCTGACAGTGGGACCCACTCTTATTTAAGTGAAATCCAAGGATATGTCACCTGATGGAATGAGGTTCATCTTGAATGGTCCGGATTATCTCTATGTGGGCCCCATGATGAATTTATATTTGTCCACATTTTTTATTTTTTTTACTTTACCACTCTTGGTTTATCCAAATGCTATAAATAAAGCTTAATATCATTTACCATAACTATCCAAACACCTTGCTTCAAATTCTCGTACTTTCGTTCAAGAGTTGATTGCGAAAAGAAATTCGCTCAATGCCATCACTTGGCTGAATTCAACTGGGTTGAAGCCATGGGAATTTCAGTTCTAATTCAATGAGATCAAACTCTTAAACCTCTACTGAGGTGCCCTTTTTTATGTTAGCCAATCTACTAATTGCATGGTGGACTATGATGCAAAGATACGGCATGGATATGGTAAGGACACACTATAGACACGGCAAGGACACAGATTTTACTCATAAAAAGTGAAGTATCGGATACGATACGACATGATATGTTGCCCATTTTGAAGTATCCATGCATCATAGATGGTGGATGCTCTAGCCAAACAGGGGGTTAATAGGATTTGGCATGGCATACGCTCTACTCAATTGTGTATGAAAGATGTTTGAACCTTTTCATTAATTAATAAATCAATACTGTTACTGATAAAAAAAGGATTTTCAGAGCTTCTTTTTATTTACAAACACGAGTACCTTTCTAACTGCTTCCAACCCCAGTTCAACAGATCCACAAACTCATCGGATTAAATTACAATGTTCATCCCATTAGGAACTGAATATTATATGTCATTAAGCATACCCATCTAAAAAAATGTGATTCAGCAAATAAATAATTTTCAGATCAACTGTCAGAGAACAGCTTCATGAGGTTATTATTATAATAAGATCACAAAAACCGCCTCTTCAACAGGTTCACTCTTAACTGTCTCATGTCACACCTCTTTTGAAAATTTCATGACACGAAAGAAACTCGAATAAAAGATGAAGTAGTACACTAAGTTCTAGTCTTAGGAAACAAAGACAGGGAATCAAGATCAAATGAAACAAGAAATGCAACTGAAAACTCATCTAGGACTCAAATCGACTTAAAACTAAAATAAAAGACTCGAACTTCTATATTATTTCTTTGAAAGGAGCATAAGACCTATCAAAGAAAAGGAGTATAAATAGATCCAAAGATCAGAACAATGTCCAAAGATTAGAGTGATGCATCTTAGACAATAATTAATAATGCTTGCATATAGCTCATTGCCATCTCAGAAGTGGAGATAATATTTTTTTTTCAAGGAATTTGGGAATTCTGATATATAGTTCACAAATCTAATGGCATATGAAACAAAACTAATTTTAGTGGGGGCCAAGAACCATGGGAAATGATGATTTCAAGCAAATGAAACTGTTCACTGGCAATAGATAGTCAGCATTTGATGACAAGATATTTATGAATCATATTCTTGTAAAGATTCATGCAAAGTAACTTACAAGGATTTTAGATTCACCATGTTGTTCCCAATAAATTCTGGGATTTCTGCAGAAATCAAGCAATTCCTAAGTACTCTGCAAGATACAACCAAACCATGCATTCATAAGCGAATGAAAAAACAGAGAGATTGATCTGCATAATGGTATTTACCAAAGACATGTGCAACTGTATATTCATTCAACTCACAATATTTGCATGTTTTTCATAGTGGCCAATGGAGGAAAGCCCACACTAGGTACAGTTAAGTCAGATATCCTCCTGAAATAAAAATTAAAAATGAATTTAGTTCCAGTAATTCTACCATTACAGTTAGAAACATTAGGAAGTCAAATTAAGCTGATTTAAACAGATTGAGAAGAAAATGGAAGGTGCTCTCACAGTTGAGTTAAATTTGTCAAGCTAGAGATGGTAGAAGGTATTGGTCCCTCCATAGACGTTCCTCGCATATCTCTGCAAGAGAAATACCGATATTTTCATATAGAAGCCATACTCCTGTTGCATGCAATGTAAATTTAGCAGTTCTTACAATCTTGTGATTTGTGTCCAGTTCCCAATGAAATCAGGAATATTCCCAGAGATGGGATTCGAATCGATCAAACTACAAAAAACAGCAACTGTTAGACTGGCAAAGCATTGGAAAAGATTTGTATGTTTAAAGCGGTAAAGAGAGTAGACTTTTACAAATGGCTCCCATTGATCCAGGTAGCAAGATCCCAGAAACCATTCCAAGTGCAAACATCCTTATAGATCCAATCCACAAACAAGAACTCGAAGATTGAAAACCATTAATGGAGTAAATCTACTGACTACCGACTGAAACACAGGGTTGGGAGTGAAAGGCCCAAAAAAAAATTTCTAAACTGAAAGAAAATTACAATAAGAGAATTTACGTACAATTTCTGCAGGCTTGTCAGTTTGCCAAAAGTCTCAGGCAATGGTCCACTAAAGTTATTGCTAGAAGCAAAGCTGCTCAAATAACACACATCTGTATCAGATTTCATGACAAAATTGTCATTGCATAATGTTTGGGAGCCATTATCCCATGTATTCTTTATTTACTGTAGTATATAGAACAACCATTAGAAGTATGATAATCTCCATTACTTGCTCATGATTATGTGCTGCAATTGGTGGAATCCAACATTTTCTAGATGTAAGTCCCAGTTTACAGCATGTATCCTATAATCGTATGATGTGTATAGGGACACACTTGGAACAGATCTATGGTGACCCAAATCTCAATCCATTAAAGATCAAATGGATCTGAATTCAAAATCTAATTTGGATCTACAGGTCCAATCAACATCAGAATCCATGGAGCTTTGATTATGTCATGTCATATTAGACTGCTATAGCACATTTCAAACCAAAACCGAAATCCCACATCAAAACTGAGAAAAACATTTCTGGAAGAAACTCCCAAAGAAGCAGGGGCTCATCATAGAAAATCATATGGCTATTGTGAGAGGAGGAAGGGGGTGGGGGGGATCCACCAACAGTAGATCCGTGGAATCCATGGTGCAACTCATCTAATGTTGGAAATCAAAGGGGGACCCATCAAAGTTCAATAATTATAGATATTCATCCAGGAACCTGTTTCTGATTGCCATTGTTCTCATGTTCTTCCCAATTTTGTGCTCGGATTAGGTTGTGCTGACATCAGGTTGTCCCGAGCCTATACTCTGCAAAACTTGTTTGGCAACATTATATTAAATTACTCTGCAAAAAATATGCTATAGGAAACTTGTTTAGTAGGAGCAAAGATAGGATTTACAATGTGGGATCCCACCTTTTATTGTTTTGCATTATTATTATTATCATATATAGGACCCACCTGTAGAAGTTACAACGTGGTAACCGCCTTTAAAAATTAGAATATGGAACCCATATCCATTGGATTTATAATGTGGGCCCACCTTTATAGGAATTATAATGTGGGACAACTTTTTGAAAATGTAAATATGAGATCCACTTTTAGAAATTAGAATATGGGCTCACATTCATAGGATTTACAATGTGGGTCCACCTTTTGTAAACGAGACCATGTGACCTATCTTTATGAATTACAAAGTGGAGACACATTTTTTGTAATTGTAGACACAAAGTCCACCTTTAGAAATTAGAATGTAGTGCCCACCTTTAAAAATTAGAATATGGGGGTAGCACGTTTATAAAATCTACAATGTGGGCCCACCTTTATAAGTTTTATAATGTGGGGACATACTTTTTTGTTAATTGTGAAAGCGGGACCCACCTTTAAAAAATTACAAAGTGGTACCCACATTTAGAAATTCGAACATGGGGCCATACTTTTTGTTAATTGTGAACACAGGACCCACCTTTAAAAAAATTACAATGTGGTACTCACATTTAGAAATTCGAACAAGTGGCCACTATTAAAATGTGATTGTGGACACGGGACCCACCTAGAAAAATTACAACGTGATGCCTACCTTTATAAATGATTTATAATGTGGTCCCACCATTATAGAATTATAATAGGGGGCCACCTTTTGGTGATTGTAACCATGTGACCCACCTCCAGGAATTATAAAGTGGGGCCACCTCCTTTGGGATTGTGTACGTGGGGCCTACATTTAGGATAAGTGAGAGGATTTAGAATCTTCAAATGATATTCTTTAAAAGGCAAGAGATAGGAAAGCAACAATTGTGCCAGCAAGTTGTTTCTTAAAAAAAAAAAAAAGTTTTTTTATTCCAACTTTCTTATGCTGACGGGTTAAGATTTTGAGATTCCTTCCCATGAGAACAAAATTCAAAACAATCATTTATACATACCAAACATGTTTTCTACACCCTCATCTTGTGGGAATTGGGGAATATCCAAATGGCACGATGCCAAACGCACCCTAAGCTTGCCACCATAAGAGAGCGGAAAACTATAAACATCATCTAATGATCACATAAGTTGGTTTTGGAAAAACAAAAGGAGGTTATAAATAGATGGGGAACCTATTTAAAAGACCCATTATATATACAAAATATGAAAGTGGAGTAATTATGAACTAGAGCCTAGTCAAGGAGTGGTAAACAAAGTACATAGAATGGAAGTAAGGATTGCATCAGCTAGGATGAAAAATAGCGCTATAGGGCCAAATGAAATCCCTATGAATGTGTGAAACTCATTGGGAAAAATTGGGATTAATTGGTTAATCAAATTGTTCAACTAATCTTTGTCACATAAAGGATACTTGATAAACGGAGAAAGAGTATTGTATATTGTAGTCCCTTTCTCATCATCACGTCCAACGTAAGCCAGCAACGGCACCGGTAAGGAAAACCTTGGCCATGAAGGTGGATGGCCCACCAAGGGGAAATGGTAGGCCAAAGAGGACGTGGATGGAGGTAATAAAAATTATAGTCCCTTTCTATAAGAAGAAATAAGATATTAAGAACTATGTAAACTACGAGGCTATCAAACATATGAACCATTCAATGAGAGTCGTAGAGAAAGTAATTAAGCAATGTCTAAGACATGATCAATGTTTGAAAGAGATGGTTTAGATTTATACAGGTCTGCTGTATAAGTATTTTCCTATTGAGACAACTCATGGTAATGTTTAGAACAAACATAAAAATTTTACATATGCTTTGTTAATTTGAAAAATATATACAACAGAGTTCGAAGCATAGTTATCTAATTTGCTCTATATACCATCGACCCTCGTACTAATCCAAACCAAATAATTCAAGATTCAGTCTGGTAGATTCGTAGTTTTCAAGAGGCTATAGTATGGGAAAGTCTGTTCATGACGAAAAAAGACAGTAGCAGAAGAAACGTGTAGTGGTAGAGAAGACTATGGAAAAGAAAGAAAGAGGAAGTTGGAAAGTGGTCTGCCTGAAAATCGGAAAGCATGCCTAGCAAGTCTCTTTCCATCAGAATTTTAATTCAATAGTACCTCTCCCATTCCCTATATCTCTCCCTTTTATAAGAGAAAAGTCCATCTGGTCTCAATCAGATTCACTAGAAATTTGTGAGACTCAGGTGTGTGTCAGTTTGTGCCACTTACTAGAAACAAAACCAACAAAGACAAGCGTCCTCATACAGTTCTCTGTCGAGGATCCATCCATAAATCAGGCCCTAAAGTTTATAGATCCATTTGATCAACCAAATGGGATCTCAATCCACCTTTTCCCAGACTCGATCAAGTGGAAAGGCCTAAGATCCAATTTGAATGGTCCACATAAGTCCAAATTAAAAGTAATTATATTCGATCAAAACCGTCCCTAAAAAGTTGGAAATATCCAAAAATGTGTACACCCTCATTCTCTATTGATTGGATTGTGTTGGGAGATCCTTGCTTCCTATTCAAGTGCAATCAAGGCTCTTTATTAAGAAGGTTGTTATGTTTAATCAGGAATTCAGGGATTTGAATTCATCACTTGCCATATGGGATCCATTAAGTGTAAAAACAGCAAGTAGTGCAAGTCAGCGCCTAGAAATCCTCCACACAAGTCGTCCAAGGCTCTCCACATGTTGTTGCCAATTTCAAGCTCATTATGATACATTCTTATCTTATTAGTGTTAGGGTCATTTTTGTAAGGTTTTCTTATTAATCATGATGTAAGATCAATGGCTTAGATTTACTATAGGGCATTAAAAATTATGACTTATTTAAAGCTTAGTGTATGGACATCCTACAGTGGTCTTGGAATGTTTTATGAAAATTAATTAAAGTTGCTTTGAGAACTTTCTTTTATTTCTTCTCCTTGGTTGAGTTTCTCCCATTGGATCGAAGATCTCTACGTTGGATTTTGCGATCAACGGTAAGCGGATCTACTTCTTTTCCCCTTGTTTAAGTTGATTTTTTGTCTGATTGAAGATCGCGTCTCATTGGGTTCACTATCAATCGGGGTTTGTGCTTCACTGACTACATCATAAGCAGATTAGATGTGTGGAAGCAATTAGATATAGGATTAATGCCTGCTTAAATACAATTTTAAGGGGACATTCCATGCATTCTTGTTATTAGTCATATTTCTTCAATAAAGTTGCAATTATGCACTTCTATCTGTACTTACTTTTGGTTCGAGTGATGAACAACGGACTGATAAGCAACATCTACTGTTTCTCCTTGCAATAATGTAGTATTTTTTTGGTTAAAAATGATGATTTTGGGTTCGGATTTACAAACAATCGGATTTGGATTTTCTTGATTTCCGCATCAACATGCCGAGGTAGATGTATGGAGTTATGAGAAAGGAAAAAATTAGGAATGAGTACATAAGGAAGAAGAAAGATAAAGCAATGTTATTATTTGAGACAGTTTGGGCATGTTTGCTGGAGGCGCGAACTAGTTCCTGCACAATGATCAAAGGGACTTTAATTCAAGGAACTAGGAGAGTATATGGACCAATTAAGACCTTGGATGTACTGAAGGAAGAGATGTTGGACTGAGTTACAAAGAGTGTGGCCTTAAATAGGGTTGGCTGCACAAGTAACAAAGGCTTCTGTAATTAGATGATTTGGGCTATAAAAGCCATGGCCATGCAGACACACATATATACATATATATATATATATATAGAGAGAGAGAGAGAGAGAGTTCATGGAGCCATTGATACGTGAGTCGTGGTCGATACATGAGTCGTGGTCATACCTTGCTTCTTTATTTATTTTAGTAGACTGTATTTAGCTAAACAAAGAGTAATTGGATAAGGAAAAAATGATGGTGGTGGTGGTGGGATCCATTTACCGTTTAGATTCAAAGCAAAACCCACCTACTGTTGGAAAGTACGATGGCACAACAACTGTTGCTAACTATGGTGGGATTCATCTAATGGTTAGCGTTGCACATAGGCCTAGACACTATGGCCCAACATTAGCACTAGACCAGACCATTTTCGGCTAGATATGAGAGGACTTTATAATCCATTAGCCAGGCCTAAGCCTGCAACATTGGACCTATAGTTAAATATGTTGAGCTTGGACTTAAGAGTACCTTAACTTTCAAATTTATAGCCCCACCTAGCCCAAAAGATTCAACATTACCAGGCCCAATAATTGCTAATAGAATAGGAAGGCTCTTCTTTTAGGATTACAGTCTCGATCGAGGCCTGAATATTAAGCCCGATAAAAAAATGAACTAGGCTTTGACAAGACTTAGCCCATCGTGTCAGCACATTTGCTATTCTAACAATATCAGTTAGCACAATTGGACCTATCTAATCATTGGAACAACGAGGAAAAAATTAGACTCATCAAAAACTGGGCATGAAAATTAGGCACAGCTGGGCCTAGCTCCTACATGCCTAGCTCAAACTGGGCTTGTGATTTTTGCTAGTGTGTGGTTGATAATTTCAATTAAAATATGGAGATTAAATGTTTCTATGGGTCTATGTCATCATCTACCCGAAGCAATTCCCTTTAATTTTAACTACCAAGTACAAACCATACCCTTTTGAAGGCTACAAATTAGATAACTAAGATAATTAATTAAAGTAATATAAGGTCATCTGCATTTGAAGTAAAGATCAGTGGACAATAAGTTTAGATCATTATATAAATGAAAGAAAGAATTCAGACACACAATAATTATTTATGAAGAGTTGTTTAGTAATAAAAACCTAGAAACCTAACTACGCTTTTTTTGTTTTTGCTACTTTGGATTGCGGCACAGTGCACGAGATCTAATTTACATGCCAGGGGATTGATCTTTGGCCTACTACGTGATGGTAAGACGCCTCTGCCAGTGAGTTACAAGGCACGTTTCATAACTATGTCTAATTTATCTAGGAATGATTATACAACACCACATATAACTATGTATTGAAGCTTTTTCATCAAAATTCTCCTTTAGACTGTCCCAAAAAATTTTGAGAGAGGGGGGGGGGGGGGTTGTGGTGGTGAAGAAAAATGAAAATAATAGCGAGGATGTGGTGGCATTCGCTTCAGAAACAACAACAGTTGTACTCCCTAGGCTCTTCAGGCATATAGCCACATATTAGGAAGAGCAAGAACGTTAAATAGGTGGCCTCACAAAGGAGAAGACATGAGTTAAAAATTACAATAATGCTAATGATGGAACATCTAAAATGATCACTAACTATTTAGAACTCAAAAGGCAAGATATCCACCGGAGAAGAGTGACTATGATCATGTAGAATAAGAGTTTGTGGATTTTATGCTATGCTGGTTTGGTTTGGGTAGTACATAAACAGGGTGGAAAAGAGAGTCTACCTCTTCGACTTCATATTTGTATTGGTGAATGGTTCTCCAACTCGCCTTTCCAAATCTTCTCGAGGATGGAGGCAGGGCAAGGCAAACTCATTTCTCCATTCTTATTCACTTCAGTTGTTGAAGATTCAGGGTGGTCAATGTTTGTGAAGGCTAATGATATTTGTCTAATTTAAGGCTTTGAAGTGGGTTGCAATGGGGCAAAAATTACACATTTACAATTTGCGGAGGAAACCACGTTGTAAGGTTTAGTTGGGAGGAAAAATGTAGCTAATCTAAAAAGAATTTTGAGATGTTTCCAGTTGGTTTCAGTTTTCAAAGTTAACCTTTCAAAAAGAATCGTCTTGGGTGTGAGTTGCTCGGAGAAGATTGTTCGGTCTCTTGCTAGTGGGTTTTGTAGTAAGGTGGGGAAGTTCCCATTCAGTGCTTATGGCTGCCAATTGGGGCCAATCCTAGATCGAAGGCTCTTTGGAATCTGGTGCTGAAGATGGCCTCATCTCGAGGCAGAAGAATTACATTAATAAAAGCAACCTTATCCAATTTGACGATATACCAAGTGTTTTTCTTTAGGATGGCATGAAGTGTGTTCGACAAGCTGGATCACCCCAAAAGAAACCATCTATGGGAAGGTCAAAGCAATAGGGGGAAGTTGCATTCTTTGAAGTGGAGCAAAGTGGTGAAACCTAAATTTGATGGTGGCTTGGGATCGGTTATGTTCGTTTGAAAAATTACGCGTTGATGGCAAGTCGTGTAGGTTAGGGAAAGAAAAAGAAGCTTTGTGGGGAGGGGTTATTGTTTCTACATATGGTGAGGATAGGGTGGGGTACCTAAAGTTGTCCCTAGATATAGGGTGTCAGGTGTGCGGGGAATTATTGCCATTATGGGGGATGTATCCAATGTAAGGAAGGAAGTATTTGATTAGGGGGGTAGGTTTTAAAGTTGGGGGAGGTAGGTATGTCCATTTTTGGGTAGATATAATTAGTTGGTGGTGGGGTCTCTGTGCGAACTCTTTCCTAGACTGTATAGTATACGGGGTCTCTAACAAAATTATGTTCACTCAAGGTATAATGTGTCTTGGGAAGTGTCATTTAGCATAGGTTTGCACTGGTATGAAGAGGTCGAGTATGAGTTTGTTTTAGGTCTTCTTTCTAACACTTATTAGCGAGGATGAGAAGGACATCTTATTTGGAAGTTCTCTTCTTTTTTCTTTTTCCTGGAAGTTCTCTGTGAATTCGTCCTATATGGCTTCAGTGGGATCTTTCCCTCTCTCAGACTCCTGGGGCGGCTAAGTGGTATGGTTTGGGCCCTAAAGTAGAGATTTTTTGATAGTTAGTGGCAGCTAGCAAGGCTTCAACAATAGATAATCTTAGAAGGAAGGGCTTGACTTCGGAGACATTATTCGGGCATGTTCGTAATGCGGGTGTTATGGGAGACGATCAACCATTTATTTCTTCACTGTTGTTTTTCAGCAAATCAATGAAATTATTCTTCAAGGCATGTTGGATTTCACGGATTTGGTTGAGGTATGGTTATGCCCATTTTATCATTGTGGTTTGATGTTGTGGAAATGCATTCCTTTGGTCTATCTAGATTCTGGGAAGAACGAAATGACAGAATTTTTAGGGGAACTCCATCTTCAGTTGGTGCCATTGCTTCCCTACTGGTTTTTCGGTTGGAAAAAATGGTTGTTTGATGCAGCAGTACTATCCATCCGTTGGGGTAAGACTTATGGTCCAATTGTGGGACCCAATGAAGTTTAGGAATTCTTTATTAATTGTTATTAGTTTCTAATTTTTATTTAAGAAGTTGTATTTAGGATTAGTTTCTAATTTGGATAGGATTATTATTTGGTTTCCTAGTTTGATTAGGATTGATTTCTTTGCCCCTAAATTTCTTTTATTATATATATGACATTATAGAGATTAATAATCTTAGAGAATCGAGTTAATAGAATTTTCCCTTTGTGGGTTTATCATTGGAGAGTTGTCTTCTTTGTGATTGTTCACCGTGGGAACACTAATTGTGCCTCGGCACTTGCATCATAACCCTAAGATTGCATCATTGTTGTGTAAGAAGGAATTCAAATTTGTAAAGCTTGATTTACATAGTTTGTCATCCTTCCAAGCAGGAGAATGTCTCTGGGCAGCCTCCTCCTCTTGAATCTTTTAAATTAATGTGGATGTTATGGTAAGAGGCAAACCAGGTCTGGCAAAGATAGGAGTTCTTCGTAAGTGCAATGGGAGCTCTTATTTATGTTCTCCAAGCATTGGTTTTGGGGGATTCTAATGAAACAGATGTTTTAGCCATTATAGAAATTCTCTGAGTATACTCAGGCATATTCCTGGAGCAGCCAATTTTGGACTGTGATTCCCTATTCCCTAACATCATTTCGTGAGTTAATTCAACGAAGGCAAGCTGATCAAACTTTCATTTCTATTTTAATGAGATAAAATCTTTACCTGCTTCTATTCGGATGGTGTTTTATCATGTCAGTGGTCAACCAGTGGCATGGCGGATGTTTTATCCATACCAAGGGGTGACAAGATCAAGGCTTCTCTTTTGTAGTTGCTATTTAAGTTTGGGAAGCTCTTATACCTACACTCTATTATTTTCTTCCTTTTTTTTTTTTTTTTGTTTGGTATGCTTGTTCGAAAATTGATTTTCAATATAATAATACCATTACTGATAAAAAGAGAAAAGAAAAAATTGTTGATATGATCATCAGCTGATGCGTATTTTAGGGCCTGTTTCTTTGCAGGAATTTTTGGAATTCATGTCTGTTGGAATTTGTAGAATTTGAGATTATGGAAATTTGTAATGCTATAGAATTCTGGCATTCCAAAATTCTCCGTTCCTTTCATACCAGAATTTTTGCGAACTTGAATTCCACAAATTTCTTGTTTCATGGCTACTTGAATTTCTAAGTACAATTTTACATGTTTATGCATTGTATGAATTGCACACTGGGATTCTAGCACTAACCAGCTATTCAATCTCTCTAATATACTCACATGACACGTAACTGCACTCAAGAAGGAAGAAAAACAAGACAAACATGAAGAACATAGTAACTTTAAAAACATAGTTGTGTCTTCATGCAACCATTGACCTTCGAATTTGGAGGACATGTGTCTTCATGCAACCATTGAAACAAACTGGGACAAATCGATTCTGGAAAAGAAATAACCAATACACAAACCCCATCTCTCTCTTTTGTTCAGCATCTTCTGCACATTGCAATGATCCCCATCCCACTCTCATCTTCCATACTCAACATGTCCACCGCCATCATCAAGATCCAGGAGCTGATCAGAATTTGTCCAAGGAGATCAGATGCATGAATTACGGGGTTTGCTCTATCTCTATGCAAGAGGAGATGTATTTCTTGTCCACGTGTGAGGGGGATTGTAGGGTTTTGAAGGAGGTCAAATGGAATGAAATTGAGGTTGGACCAAAAGAAGGTGCAGATTTGGGGATTTTGGGATTCATCAAATTAGATAGATGAAAAGAGTGCAAAAAGAAAAGAAGACCGAACCTTATGTTCTTTCAGTGGTGTAGAGAAGAAGATGACCTAAAACCATCGGAAATAGCCGGAGTTCTAGTGAGGCCTCTCGGAATGCCTGGATTCGTAATTGCTGGAGAAAGGGCTAGCATTTGGGAATTCCACTTTTTTGGAATTTCAAAATGCTACTTGCCTCAAATGCTGGAAATTCCAAGAAGTGAAGATGGAGTTTCTGACAGGAACTCAGAAATTCACAGACAGCTTGAATTCCTATCAGAAATGCATACAAAGAAATAGGCCCTTAATGTACTAGGATAAAGTGTAAATCATTTCACGTCAAAGGCATACATATTGATGGTGTCTTACATATCACTCTACCTGTAATCTCTGCACTACTAGTCCTAGCCCCCTACCTAGACATACAAGAAGTATATTGGTGACTATTTTATATACCACTTATATATTAAAGATGTATATCTTGATGTTCTCTAGTACTTACCTCTTGTATATCAAAGAGGTAGTATATATTGATGGTCTCTTGAATATCAAAGAAGAAGTTTCATTACCTAGAAAATCCTAGTGACCCAATAGTTTTCAGGCAAATCAGCCTAGAGTAGATTAGAGACTGCATGAAAATCAATGATGCCATCCCAAGAGAATCATGCATGGTGATCAGGTAAAAATCCAAACAGTGAAGAGGGCAGTGCCAAAACAAAACAGAGGTGACTTACAATTCCTCTAATCTGCTCAAGTTACCAAGCTCCGGAGGAAAAGGTCCACCTAGGTGGTTGTCTTCCAGAATCCTGCAAAAACCCATCATCAGTTTCTTCTTAGTTTTCTTTGGCATTGACTAATTATAATCTTCATTAATAAAGGTTTCGTACAAACTTAATCTAATGAAGTAAAAGAAACACAATTACAGAGATTTGAGCGTGCTGATGTTCCCAAATTCCTTTGGAATCTTTCCGGTGACTCGATTTCCCAAAATGGACCTGACATATGCAGATAGGTTTTATTAATCCCACTAAAGTGGTTCTAAAATAAATAGATGATGATGGTATGATAATTAAGGAAAAATTCTTACAGGTGAACAAGAGGAAGGGTGGCCCATCTTGGTGGGATAGATCCATTTAGGCTATTGAGAGTGAGATCTCTGTACTCATAAACAAGAAATTACCCAGCATTAGACACAGCTAATGTGGCATTTAATTAATCCTGTAAAACAAGTAGCATAAAGTCCAGTCCCTAGTTGCTGGGCCTGGACTCAGATTAGGAAAAAAAGTTCGCTCCTAGTGCGGATCCCGCCGAAGCAAAGTCCAGGAAGGTCCAGACTGGAGACAGACATAACCTTTGGTAATTTTGCACAAAGTGGCTGTTACAGGTCTTAAACCTGCGTTATCACACATGGCACCCAAGACTTTTACCATTGCACCAAATCAATGATCCTAGGCCTCGACTTGGATTGTTTACCCAAATGTATTATGTGGATCAATATCTTCTACACTACAGCTTCTGCAGAAGGAAGCTCTATGATGCTTTTTTTAAAACAAGACATATAGCCATTGGCCCAACTAGACACAATAGTTCTGCTCCAGAATGACTGGATGCAGACCTGCACCTGATTAATTTATCAGTCAGGCCCAGGAAAGGGATCATACCTGAACTAGGATTAGGTCCATCTGGTAATCAGGTAATCAGTTCTCAAGTTACTGTATTAGTACTAATGCCCTTATAATACCGGCCGGGGTTGGATAGAAATGCAGGGGGGGTTCCCCACAGGTTCATGTCACTTACAAGTCTTGCAGGAAGGTAAGATCAGCGAATTCTTCAGGTAGTTCTCCAGTTAGGTTCTGACCTTTAAGCTCACTAAATTTCAAAACAACCCAAACATGAAAAAATAGTCAATGATGGTAGAATTGCAAGAAGAAACAAAAGTAGAATAAGCAGCTTACATGGTTGTAATGTGACAGACAGTAGTACAGTTGCACACGAAGTATTGTCTGATATACTGGAAGCTAATATTATTCCATCCTCCATTGCAGGGATTTTCATTGGTATCCCAACCTTTAATGTTTAATCTTTGAGCTATAACTCCAAGCGTCTTAACTGTTTCAACCAGATAGGTAAACAAGTTGATAACAAGCTGTGTATCAGTTGATTATCTTTATCAGCCAAAATTAATAACAATGGGCATCAAATAATACCCACATTTAAATTTATGACCTGACCCAGCTCTGTGCCCAAATAAAGGTCCCTCGTACACCAAGCCCAAAACCACCTCACATGAAGGGATGCAGTGAAACGTGTTTTGTCAACTTAGGCCATGAACTTAGGCCATGAACACCGCTGGTGAGAATACATGGTTAAAAAAAAAAAAAATTTGCCTTTAACAATTGGATGAAAAGGTAAGCCCTGCTCTGTAGCTTTAACATCTTTTCTTCCCATGAAAAAAGAAAAACTCTTCTTTTTAGTGAACATAAATCTTCATCAACAACCATTAACATTTAAATATTCAAAATCATTTTTATTTGTTTATTTATTTATTTTTTATGAGTGAACATAAATCTTCATCAACAACTATTAACATTTAAATAGTCAAAATCATTTTTATTTGTTTATTTATTTATTTATTTATTATGAGTGAACATAAATCTTCATCAACAACTATTAACATTTAAATATTCAAAATCATTTTTATTTGTTTATTTATTATTATTATTATTTTTATGATCCAAGATATCCCTCGCTAGCCTATCCGGCTTCCAACCGGGGTTTACCTGATTGTGACGATCAAGGACTATTCTTTGTGGGTACCGCAAATAAGCCAATGCGTTTTTATTTATAAAAATAAATTGCTTCACAATTTGCTTTTCTGATATAGTATGTTTCTATTGTAATATCAACCATGATGAAAATCACTATTAAAGAAAAAGGGTGATTGTGAAAAAAAAATAAAAATAAAATGATAAATAAGTACTTGGAGAATAATTTTAGTAAAAAGAAAAAAGAATTATTGACTGGCATAAGACCCGTCTCCACCAATATCCATAATCCACTGATAAGACAATTAAATAATTGCAAGAAAAGTAGGGTGTCCGACACATTCGCAAGGTAAAGTTGTGGACGAAAATCCGAAAGCGTATGCCCCTGCAACACGCGACCGTGTGGCGGCGATTTGGCTCGATCTTGAACGCTCGTGTTTTTTTTTTTTTTTTTTTTTGGCATGTCGGTAAATCAGTTTTATATTTTCCAGGGAAAAACCATGTCCATATAGGGATGTAAATGGCTATTCGATTCTCCGATTATTCGGAGGTTCTGATCCGTCCCGAAAAGTAAATGGATATAGGTCCGACTCCACCTTGGATCGGACCCGTGGACAAGAGACCCAACATTGTATCTCAATTTTCAAAAATCTATCCTAAAAATAATATTTTTTTAATATGATTCTCTTCATAGACCCGGACCCGGATCTAAACCCGTCTCATATGTAGCTCTGGTTTCGATTCCAGAGCTAAAAAATCAATTCCAAAACGATTCCGGGTCCGATTCCAGTTTCGCCTTATCCATAACAATTCCGGTTCCGGACCGAAACCGACCTGAACGTTTCCAACCCTATGCCCATCCCTCCATATGAAAAAAATATGAAATTTTAAATGTCATAAATAAGTATTTTTTCTTTCCATAAATTTTTTTTTTTTTTTTACTAACAAAAATACTAGACTAATTCCTCCATGTCGAAAGAAAAACCAGATAAAACTCGTATAGCCGTTAAGGTAGTAAGGTAGTCCCCTTCCATACATTGTCTATGGAAACGCGGCCGCACAAAAGTAAACATGTTATGAACTTCCAGTCCAACATCCTATGGAAATTCAAACCGCTCATGCGCTCTTATCCCTATCATATAAAACACAAACATATAAAACATTGCTTCAATCAATGAAATCGCCATCGTCGAATTTACTATTTGAACTTGTGACCTACCGACCTACCAACTTTCCCTTTCTCATCTTTCCAAAAAAGGAATAATTGAGTATAAGATGTGTAAAATTCAATGATCAACCTAACGGCTAATCCACTGAAATTGACTTTTCAGCACGTAGAACCTGCCATTCCACAACTATCAAAAAGAGTATGTTGGCAGTTGGATTTTTTAAAAAGTTGGACCCTAGTTGTTCCCATAATAAGGGTCCCACACCCCAAATTCGTCCCGTCCTATTTAATGCAGCATTGCCTAACACGCGTCTTCAGGTCCGAGAGTCAACTTTCAAAAGCTCGAGAGTCGAACCCAACCCATTAACTGTACGGTGTGATCCACTCAACTTAAATCGACTGTAAAGGACAAAAAGCCACCGGTTCAACCGGTTTGACTTTACCGGTTTGGACGGTTTTCACACATTGAAGGGTTCTAGTTACGCCGAACCGTTCAAGGAACCGGTTCGAACCGATTTAAGAACATCAAATGCTCGTACGAGCAAGAACCAGAAGATTCTACTGATTTTGCCAAAATTTGCAGCTGAAAACATGTCTGCTTCTCCGATTTCAGCATTTCGTGGAAAAACGAGAAGAATCGCAATCGTTGGGTTTCAGTGGTTTTTTTCAAAAGAAATCGAAAGTAATCTGATCAAGAAATTGGAAGAATCCGTAGTGTTGGTGAACTATATGATCTAAAAATGGCAAAGAAAGTGGAGGAATCTGTTATCAATTTATGCAGGTAAGATAGATGGGTTACCTTCATCAGGATGCAGGCTTTGGGCTTCAGATCTGAGCTCTTGAAAGCAATTCAAACTCAATATCAGGAAGAAGAGAAGAGGAATCCTCTGAATTCCATGCAGCCCTTTCATCTCTGTTTCTCTCTGCTCTTGCTGAGAAAGGCAGTGTTTTTAGTATGATTTTCTTTTGGTTGGAGCTCACCGAAATGAATGATGAATCCCCCATATATATCGGCTTGTGAAGGCATAATGTGGTTAGTCTCTATTCTAAGGGTGGGGCCCACTTGTTCGTGGATTATAACAGGAGATTGACAAGGAGTGAAAGACAGAGAGAGACAATTCACATCAATGCAGTGGTTTTTGTTGATCAGGACTAAAAAGGATTAGGAGGAAAGGCTCGCCCAAATCCGGTGAATCTAACCTGTTTTGTTTCGTGAGAGTTTAGTGTGACGTGTTGGGAAAGTGTGTTGTTTTGTTTTGACTTGGCATTTTCACAGGACTAGTGGAGGCCAGTGCGTGCACGGGACACACAGTTTCAAAGAGAAGATTTAAAAAAAAAAAAAAAAAAAATTAAAAAAATTTAGTAGAAGCTTCAATACATTTAAAAATAAAATTTCAATAGAAAATAAGTGATTGTAAATTGCAAGGCCCGTGCAATGTCCAAATGCAGCTAATACTACTTTTTTCTTATATATTTAAAAACGATAAAATAATAATATAGTAAGAAAAATGAGATCTCAAAAGACAATCGATATGAAATTTATATAACTTTTTGAGGATATAAATCACATATTTCTATATATTTAATAACGAATGTGTACAAAAAAATTTAAATTTACTTTATTTAACGTGTCAAGTCGACTTATCAGTTTCCTGGTAGACTTAACCTGCTAAAGTTAGAGTCCAGTCAAAAGCATAGTCAAAATTGATAATCTGTAGTTTTATGAAAAAATAAAGATAAAAACTTAAAACCAGATGAGCTTACTGTTCTAACCAATTACCATGAACATTATATGTTCACTACCAAATTAGATTATATTAAGGAAAAAAATTAATTATATCTTACCTAAGGACATTAGAATAACAAAAGTGAGATGGTGATTTAGTCTTAACTTACAAATAAGAATAACATATCACACCGACCGTTAAGAATAGTGAAGCAATCCGGCTTGTCTTCAAGCGACAAGGATCAACAATGGTAAAACTATGATATGAACTCTGACGGGTAAGAATTGCAGAGTACATGTTGATCAATATTAGTATTTAACATGTGCTTTGTTTTATTTTATAAGAAGAACCACTATCAGGTAAAAAGAGGCAATACATTTTCAAGACTCGGCATTTTCTTTTGCTTGATACAAAGTGCTATATTTTATATCCTTTAAGAAAAGGATAATACAAAGTAATCATAGAAGTTTAGTTAAATGGAACCTCACAAATAGAGATATCCATAAGAAAAAAATACCAAAAAATAAAAAACTACAAATACAAATCTGGCAAAAGAATTGGACATTCCTCTTAAGAAATACATAAGAATGTAACCCAGGTATTCTAGATCAACTATTCTGTTCTGTTTTGTATAGAGGATGGGAGTGTTGATCAAAGTAAAAAAAATTCGAAATGATCAAAGACAAACTGAATTTGTTGGAGCTCAGCATCAAATACTTATTTTAGTTGTTTACTCTTAAAACGATTACTTCATTCACTGACTCTGAAGTTAGTAGTAATGCTAGCATAACAAGCAGTTTCTATGGGATCCTTGTTTTTCCTTTAAGAAAAGGCATGACGCTTCATTGAAATATATGAAAAGAAAAACAAGAAAAGTAAGAAGAAGAAGCTTGCAATGATGAAAGAAATAAATGTATTAGAAAATGATCAAAGTTTTTCAATTTAAATCTCATGAGTAAGAGCAAGAATAAATAAATATATTCATGCTTTTGAAATGCCTTTTTATAATAAGAAAATTCATAAAAGTTGTATATTAAGAAACTAAAAATTGTATAGAACAACAACAATTTTACGATAGCAATCTATAGGACCTACCACTAAATTGCATTTATAGAATTATCTTTAGCAATCACTAATGTTAGAAGAGAACTAATATTTCGTAGTAGTTATCACATTATCCAACTTGTGATTATTCTTCCAATAGGGGTATAAATCAAGACCAATCAACTATTATGTCAGATTAAAAACTCAATTATTCTAACTAAATAAAATACAAACATATGAAGCAAAAGGGAAAAGAATATTTAATTTTTTTAAATGGTAACTTTCATTAAAAGAGAGAAAAAAACAGGACGGACATAAAATGAGTTTAAGTTTGCCCCTTTCATTTTCTTATTTATGATATTTTGTCAATTGCTACTTTTTTCTAGAAAAGAAAAAGAAAAAAACTAAACATAAAGCAATAATACAAACGAAGTACCTGTAGATATAGGATGTGCTTATAAGTTTTGGAGGTTCCTATACCTTTTTCAAAGGCCATAATAAATAATATACAACTGAAAGAACATCAAATTACAAATATTTAAGGTTAGTGTACAAAAGGTTAAAGGGTTAATATTTAAAAAATAATAACAAAGGGTTACATCCGTACAAAGAAAATAATCTCATGTATTCTGGAAACCTCCCGGAGCCTTCTGATGTTCTTAATTCTCAAATCTCAAATACAAATACCATTCAAGTATCTTTTAGTTCTACCAAAAAATAAAAA
This sequence comes from Camphora micrantha, assembly GCA_003546025.1. NCBI lineage: Eukaryota > Viridiplantae > Streptophyta > Magnoliopsida > Laurales > Lauraceae > Camphora > Camphora micrantha. The sequence goes on along the minus strand of QPKB01000006.1, from coordinate 14,743,629 downwards.
TAAATAAATAAATAAAAACTATTTACATAATTAGCATTGTTTCAGGTAAAAAAAAAAAAAAAAGAGAATGTTAAATATCTCGTGTGTAGTTAATTTGGTATTTAAATTATAACACAACCACCAACTGGCCACCAACAACAATAACAAAAGTAGCAAGCTAACTAATACCTTTTGTCACGACTTTTAAACTGATTTTTAAGCTGATGGCGAAGTATTTAAAGTGCCCACAAAATTGTAAGTATTGAACACCAAAAAATAGTAAGTAAAACACACTTGATTCCTTTTCTTTTGATCCAATATAAAATACACTATTCATTTTTTGTTTTGTTTTCATCTTCTCTTAGTTCAAGGCTTATTATTGAAAAAGCACATGGCATTTAGGTTTTTTAGAGTTAAAAGGCAGTATGTACACCATGAACCTTATAATGAAGTAAATAGTGCATAGTTAAAATCTTTTGTTTTTCCAACCTTGCCTTAGTTTATTAACCGGGGTGGACAAAATAGTGCTAAGAAAGGCTAAAAAAACTTTCTGAATGATAAAATCTGAAATATTTTTGAATTATACAAACATGGATTATGTTTTTGGCCTTTTGATAAGTCCACAAAATTGTAGCTTTCATTTATTATTTTATATGCATTTGCGGACTGAATTAGGTTAATTGTGTAGAATTACACTTAATTTCATGATTTCATGCATTTGAGTATCAAAGTTGAAATCTTAGCCAAATTTTGTCAAAATTCATTACATTGCATGACTTTTATGAAATTAGGGATTTTCATCTCATCCATCACCCAAAAATTAGTTTTTTTTAGCTTCACTAATGCATACCTGCTAATTTTGACACCATGTGTTATTTTTGGAAAGTTGGATATTTTTGGTGCATTAAGTAGGCATGTAGGGTCCCATGCATAGTCCATCTAGATTCATCACATTTGATTATTATTTACATTATTTAATTTATGTAGGAGAAATCAAGAGTAGGACCTGCACTGCTGAAACTTAAAGAGAGATCAAAGGCTGGACACCCTTCATGGTGGGCCCACATACCTTGACATCTTGGTGGAGTTGGAAAGCTTGAAAATTTTAAAAGAAGAGAGAAGAAATTTAGATTTGAAAAGATGGTGTTGACTTGCTAAATTTGGAAACTAAAATCAAGAAAGAAAGAGAAAATTGGAAACTTTGCAAGAGGAGTTGAATAGTCAAAGTTGCAAGTGAGGAAGCATGCCAAATATGGAAAGATAATCAAATAAAAAAGCAAATAAAGAGTCCAAACATATCTTGAACGTCCAACATGGGTCCCACACACCCCATTGGATGCCAAACATAGAAGTTCCCTTAATTGCACAATTATTCTCGGATTTTTCAGGGGTAGCGAATTAAAATGACCATAACTTTCAATCCAAGTGTCGGATTAGTGCAATCTACATACCGTTGGAAAGATCTTTTCGAGTAGATATCCGTGGAGCCCAAGATTTCATAAATCAAAGCTATATCAAGGGAGATATGACCTCTGGAAGTTGACTGTTATAATTCTATGCGAGAATTGCAAAAAGTTTTCAAAATTGGCAACATGAGAGATGTTTGAGGAGTTCAATTTGGCAAGACTTGGAGCCCAAGAGACCACACTTAGTAACAAATCATATCCAATTCAAATTCTTTACAAGTGTGAAGCCTAACTTGAGGCCTAAGCAAGAAATCTTTATAAATAAGGAAACGAGTCCTAAAAGAGAGGAGATTCTTTGCTAAAAAGGAGGCATCAACATCTATAAAGTCATTATCCACCAAGCATCTCACATCCAGCCCTCTCTCCTATTCTTCTTTATTTTCTGCCTCTTTTGTTTTCCATTAGTTTTTTTTTTATTTTGGTAGCCTTGGGCCATATACAAGGATTTATTTTGAAGGAGAATTTGTGAAGAAGAAGTTGTAAAGATGCAATTTTTAATGACAAATCAAGAAGCATTCTTTGCAATGGCGGGCTAATTTTCTTGATTAGAGCTATGGATGAAGGTAAGTAATTATCGTTTTATTTATTTAGTAATTCTAATTTGTATTCCATGATTATGTGCTTAATGATTAATATATAGGCTTGTCTTCGTGCCCTAGGCAAATCTCTATTTTTATTTCTAAAAATAAAAATTAATTTTTGACTACTCATGCTTAGGTTTGATAGGCCATGCTTAGGATTTAGATCTTTTGATGGTTTATGCTTACTTTTGATGGGTAGTTCTTAAATTATTTTTGTTCTTTTATGAGATGAAGGAAGTCTTGACTTTTAAATTTTTATTATTAAAAGGGGATTAGATTTTCCAAATTAAAAACATTGATTTGTCTTTGATTTGAAGTAAAAATTGGGACAAGTTGGGTTACTTGACAAATAATTGGTGTCGCGACCCCGGACCGGGTCATCAGGCCTAATCCGGGGATCGGGACTAATATAGTGTATATGAATTGATTTATGATTTAAAACCCAAAACGTATACGAATCTACCAAAGAGTACCACTCGTACACGCGATTTCCCACAGGTGTCCGCGGTGAGGATATCACATCAACATGAATATTTCTTTTATGTGCGGAAGCGTGTAGCAAATCTATTTCATACATTCATGTCCAAGATAACGAGATTAACACATGTTTAATACTAGTATCAAAATGAGCAATGATCATTAAGCTATAACCCCAAAAGAAAGTTAAGGTTTACAACAATATAGTTTAATTACATTGTTCCCAAAAATAGAGGCCAACAAAGGCCAATATGAATAAAGTAACAAGTTCCCCAAAAGAATGGTTAGTTCCTATTCCCAAAATGTTTCGTAGCTCAAGCGCCCGAATGTCTAGACGACATCATCGGCGTGCCACTCAACTAGACGTTGCGGTTCTCCGACCGCCTCCTCGTGCTCCTCCTCGGGGAGACCAATAACGGGACCTGAGTACCAAAGCAAATGGTCAAACACGACGGTTTGGCAAACGGGTGAAAAGACATAACAATAAAGAAATTACCTTGGAAAACATTTAAACATATCAAAGCAATAGTTTCATAAAACGAGAGAATAATTTATTCAAATACATATGCAATATAAAACATGTAAGGTATCCAAGGAAACGGGAAAACAAACAAAATGACAACCACACATAGCTATGTCCTCTATCACTGAAGTGACATGAGCATATCGGGATGTTGTCTCAGTCACCGAAGTGAGGAGATGCAACATAAGTAACATATACATATACATAATATAATACGGGACGGGACCACGGTAGCGAACCGGGTATCGGGACAAAACCACGGTAATAACCGGGTAGCGGGATCCAAACTGCAGCTGGCAGGACGGGAAATGGTCTCCAAGTCGGTGGATCAAATCGGCAAGAAAAGCCACGCTTAGTGGTGCCGACTCATAGGTCAAATCATGTAAAACAAGACATGTACAAATCATATGTAATGCACTTAAATAAACGGGCGGGACAGGATGCTCAAAAGCACTAATTTCATTTTCAGACGGGAAGTGCATATCGGGGCTAGCAAAAGCTCTAGTTGCAAATTCAAAGTTTTTGGGAATGATAAATCACATTTATTGAAATTCGGGATAAGTATCGGGATTTGATATAAATCAAGTGAATAAGGACCCCGTATGTCGATTGTCATGATCACTTGGTACTCCTTGAGTTTGGAGACATTCCGGGCTCTTTATGCACCTTAGGTATTCAAACCTCAATCGAATTTTAAATAAACAAAATATAATAGAAAAGGGATCCTAAGCACAATATTAATCTAGTAGTACCTTACAACCTACTCAGTCATCGAAAGGAAAACGGATTCACAATACCCAAAACAACCCAATTTCGCGTTTAGATAAAAGAAAGGATATCCCGTCGTTCCGTATCGTTCAAGATTGAATTAGGTTAAGTACCGATACAACCGGATTAACCGTGAGGAAATGTCGGTTCAACTATCCTCACAAGAAGTCAAACGGGTCCACAAAAGGGTCACTAAGTTCCACTTAAAGTTTATCTAACATAGGGCAAAAATCCATATTTCAGCAGGTTTTCCAGTTGGGCGGGTCGACCGGCCCAGTACATAGTGGGCTCGGTCGACCGGCCAAGGGCCAGGTCGACTGATGGACCCGATTCTTCCCTCTCTCCCGCTGCCTCCGCCCCGGGTCTTTCGGGGTACGGCGGAGGGGAGGAGAAAAAAAAGTAAAGGGTATCAACATTTTGTACGGGTATGCCAATTTCACTTTTCTACTTGGAATCTTGGAATGGTGATCCAAAGATCCACCTTCACAAGTAGAAAGGGGAAATAAAACTTTTTCTAGTTTCCCATTGCACACATATTTTAAGAAAAGAGACAGGTTTTTTTTTTATATGCCGTGAAAGGCGATTTCATTTGCGTGCCGTAAAAGGCGATTTTGCCGTAAAAGGCGATTTACAAATCTTATCCATTATGAAAGACAAGAATTGTGATTTTTTTGTCTCTTAAAAAAAATACAAAGTACAAAAGGAAAAGCAAGAAAAGGGATCTAACTTCTCATTCGATTGTGGGGACACGTTCAGATCGACGGTCGCGAGCCATGTATGGGCTCCGCCGTCGTCCATGCAGATGAGAACATGATTCTTGGATTCTTGGCTTGGCTTTTTAACCTAAGATTTTTAAAGGACAAAGACCAAGAGAAGGTTTTATATCCGATAAAAAGCTAAGTAAACGGGCTGAAAATCCACGTTTTAGCCATGTTGTTAGAAGAAGGGAGGTCCTTGGGGGGGTGGCCCCCCAAGGGTGCTTCAATCACCTTTTGGTGGTCTTGCAGCAGAGTTGCAGGAGTTCTGGATTTTCCGGGCAATTCTCTGGACTTTGAGTGAATTTCTCTGGCAATTTCTCTGGATTTTTTCCGGGGTTTTTCCCTTTGGAATGCCCTCCTATTTATAGGCCTTTGGTAGCCATTTAGGAGGGTTTATGAGCATTGAATGCATTAATGCTCATAATGGGAGGAGTTACAAGTTTTAAATTATTTGTTTTGTAACTCCTTTTTCCTTGAATCTGATTGGCCGATGGAGAATAATGAGCTTTTAATTGTCTTTAATCCCCATCATGAGAGGAGTTTCATGGCTTTAATGCCATAAATCCTTTGACTTGTAACTCCCATTTGCTTGCTTTTGATTGGGCCGTCCAAAATAATGAGTTAATGACCGCATTAACTTGTCATAAAATGGGTCATTTAACCTCATTAATTGGTCGCAAAGTCGCTTGAAGAGTTGCGGGCCGCGCCGCGTCTTTTGGAATTCTTCTTGCGATGACCGCCGGTGGATCCACATGTTGTTTGATGTCGGATGGCGATGCAATTTCAGACATTGATTAATGTCAACGTGCCGGCAACATCTGTCCTGTCGATTTCATGATCGGGCGGGCGGAAAGTGTGCTTTCTTTGTCGGTCGGTTGGTGATTTCGAGGCATCTAATGATCATCCAATGATTTTGGCGGCGAATCCGTGATGTTGAGGAAGATCGATGGATTCCATGCACGAAAAATCAGATTATGGAAAAATCACAGGGGCCAATCAACTCGAAACGCGAAAAGGACCCGAAAAAGGGGTCTTCCGGCGATTTTCGGGTCTCCGGAACTCCATGGTCGCCGGCGACCATGCACCCATGGTCGCCGGCGACCATGGGGCTGGCGACCTTGGGCCAAGGTCGCCGGCGACCATGGGCCTTGGGCCCATTTTTCGGTCGCCGTTCGGTCGCCTTTTCTTCGCCGTTTTTCGATCTTTTTTCATTCTTTTTTCTTCTGTATTTTTCCTGACATTTCCCCTCATTTATTGGCCTGATTCTCTTGAAGAAAACCCGACGAGAAGCCACGCAAATCGGAGCACAAAGTTTCCTATTTTTCTGGAAAGCCGAAGACTTTGTTGTGCGGTATTGCCGATTTTTTTGTCAAGCATTGAAACTAGGCCAAACGATGTCGGAATGATCTGAAATTTGGCGTGGAGCTTCTTGAACAGTAGATAGGACGAACCATAGGCTTTGGTTTGAGTTTTGAAGCCGTTCGGGGTCCCACAAATACTTGCCTTAATTTCGCCATGAGAGAAATGCCGAGCTTTGACTTTTGGTCAACCGATGTCCGATTGACCTGAAATTTGACAGGGAGCCTCATGAGTAGTAAGTAAGACCAACCATGGGCTTTGGTTTGAGGTTTGAAGCCTGTTGGGGTCCCGCAAATGCTCGCCTTGATTTCGCCTCGAGGAAAATGCCGAGCTTTGAAACTAGGCCAAACGATGTCCGTTTGACCTAAAACTTGACAGGGGACCTATTGGAGTCATTTTGAGATGATCCATTAGCTCCAATTTGGATGCCATGATTCCGGGGTGCTCCGCCGCCGGTAGGCCTGTTTTTGCTTCCCGAGAGTTGATGAAGGGTCAAACGTTGTCCGTTTGACTTGAAATTTGGCATGGGGCCTTTTGGAGGTATTCTGAGACCATCCGTAGGTTCTGATCGAAGTTTTGAAGTCTTCGACACTGTCGCTGCCGGGAGCTCCTGTCTGGCTGTCGGAGGAGTGAAGTTAGGCCAAATGACGTCGGAATGGCCCGAAACTTCATGTGTACCCTTCTTTTGGCTGCTTTGAAGGATCTTGCAGTTTTTGTTTGATTCTGACAAGATCTGATGCTTGAAGTGGCGCTTTCCTATTCATGGCAGGATGTGGCTCCATGTAGCTTTTGGTGTTGAAGGGACATAGTGACATTTTTGGTGTCAACAAATGCCCCCTCGAGGTACAGCGACAAAGTGCTCAGCTCTAGCAGTCGGTGTGCCTCGAAGAGAATTTGAAGGAGATCTTCTTGCTTGACCAAGAGTCTTGAGCGTGTTTTTCTTTTGATGGAGTTGCTTTTTTGAGCTTCCAAGGGATTTTGCGGTAATGAAAGGGGTCATGTACCGTCTCAAGGCAAGGATTTTGAAATGACATTTGGATATGGGTTTTTTGTTTTGGGTTTTCGCTTTTAACCTTGTGAATCTAAAGGCTTTATGTGGCACATTAGGCGGTTAAGAAGGTTTTTTGGTTTTTGACCTTGTGACCTAACAGGCTGTATGTGGTGAGTTAGGGGGTCGGGATTTTGGTTTTCGGTTTCGATCTTGTGACCTAACAAGCTGTATGTGGTGAGTTAGGGGACCATGGTTTGGTTTTTGGTCACTCTTTGGGACAATTTTGGGTCCATTGGAGTGGTTTGGTTTTTTGTGGAATGTCAATTTCAAGATTGTGGCTTGATTTGGTGCATGGGGTTGGATGGTTTGGGTTTCTTTTGGAAGCCCATGAAGCTTGGAATTTTTTGTATGGTCCAATCAACTCAAGAGAGGCATGGAACCATTTTTGTATGCTCTTGGTAAGAGAAATTTTGACTAAAAGCCACTTCTATTGCCTAGGTGGTCAAACCTGGCTCATATGGGCTAACCCATGGGACCTTAAGCTTTTAAAAATGGCTTAGATCTCATGTGGTGTCATTTTGTAAAGAATATCTAAAAATATCCCTTTTGTGTAGAGAATATCTAAAAATATCCTTACTTGGAGAGAATCTCTCAAGTTTCCTTGATTTTGGGAGAGATTTTCTCAAAGTTTCTCGAATCCCCTTTCTTTTTGGAGAGAATTTCTCAAGAATCTCCTCTTTAGGAGAGAATATCTCAAATCTCCCTTTCTTTTAGGAAGTTTGCTAATTTTTAGTACTTACCTCCTTGCTTTTCTCCTCCTTTCCTCTTTTGACTATAAAAGCAATGGAGATGGGTTTTCTTTCTCTTGTCGCTTTCTTTTTGCAAAAACCTTCAAGAGTGCTCCAAGATAAAGAATTTCTCAAGGATCTTCAAGTTTCTTCTTCTTCTTCTCCATGGCTTCAAGTAGGTCTTCTTTTTCCAAGAAAAACCCCATGTAGATGTAGAAAAGTTTCCTTTTCTTTTTTTTCTTCTTTTCTTTTCTTTTCTTTCTCTTTTTTTTTATTTTTTTTTTCACGTGTTTTCTTTTCCTCTTTTTTTTTTTTGTACACGTTCTCCTTTTTTTCTTTTTTTTTATTTCTTCCCCTTTTTTTTTCTCTTTTTTCTCTTTTTTTTTTTCTTTTGGTGCTGTACGGACAAGTCCGTACGGACCTGGCCGTACAGCCACGTGGCCTGTGGGCCACGTCCCATGGGCCAACCTCTTGTTTTGTTTTTGTTTTTTTTTTTTTCTTCTTTTTTTTCTTGAAGAGGTTTTTTTTTTTCTTTTTTTTTTTTCCTTTTTTTTTTTGCTCACCATGATATGAGGTTTATGCAATTCAAGATGATCATGCATTTTTTCTTTTTTTTTTTTTTAAAATGCATCAAGATAAAAGGCTAGAATTTCTAGGTCAAGTCAACATGGATTTTGACTTAGACAAAGTTTGATTGGTTTTGACCAAATTGGGTTGGAATTGGTCAAACTTTTGTCAAGGGTTTCCTAGCATCTAATGCATGATGGGTTTTATGCATGATTTTTGGTAAATGGAATTGGGAGCATGATGATGCATACCTCGAATTTCTTGCAAGTCTTGGGATTTTTGGAGCTTGCAGCAATGTTGAGCCCACTCTCCAATC